>VXAZ01003468.1:10313-121683 GCA_013399875.1 Gymnorhina tibicen
GCTACAGCTCAAAAAAAAAAAAAAAAAGAAGAGAGAAAAGAATGTTCATTTCAGGACGACAAAATTTGACTTTTAAATCTTTAAATATTTTAAAGAAATTAACTTCTTGATAGTGTGATAGTATAATAATAAAACATGTATATCTTTTTTCTTAAGGAAGTGGTAAACTTAAGTCATGCTAAATTTAGGCTATTATCTATGCAGCATAAATTTCACTTCTGTGTATAAATGCTAACTTGCATATTTCTCCATGGTAACTAAACTATGATTAAAACAACAGTGAAACCAGCCTTTAAAGCCACCTGTTTAACTAGGAACAACCTAATTTACAAAAATACTTAAACTTAGAAATTTCATGGGAATCTAGATCACGTTTTTCCCAGTAGAAAGCTCACTTTTCCATGATCACATAATTGTAATATACTTGGCTTCGGTTGGTAATAATTTTTTTCTCTCTTTTTTTTTTTTTTTTAAACTAGTGTAATTTTTTCCTGCATTGTTCAGCCTAACACAAGTGGTATTTAAGATTATAAAGAATAAGTCTCTAATAACCCTTTCCGAAAAGGAAGTTATTTTGCTCCTTTGAAGGGATTAATTTACCTAGAAAGTATCTTCATGTTTTACAAAAGGAACAAATGAAAGAAATGAGAAAATCCCAAACTGAAATTCCCATTAGATATGGTAAGACACCTTCAAAACTCATTTTTTTGTTGCGATATCCTTGTAATTTACTAATGAAGAAATGGACTGTTTTTATGGGTCAAATTAAAGAAATAATTATAATACGACCCAGAATAGTAAAAGTGTAGGTACAAGCAATATTTTCTTATTTAATTATAAAGCATAAAAATAGATTTGAATATGAATCATTTTTTAACCATAGAATTAAATTTAGTATTTAAATACCGAAAACCCCTTGAAGTAGAAATATAATCATAATAGGTTTGGTTTGGTGTGAAATACATGACTCATATATTCATGACACATATCTAAAAATGCCTCATATTAAAACTTTATTATAATAAAAAATTGATCACCATTTTTGTCTACTGGTTTTCACGTGATGTAATACCTAAGGCCAAATCTCTGGCTTTTAAGTAATGATGAGTGAAGTAGCTTCACAGTAGCACCTCATAAAATGTTCAGAGTCCATTCCATTTACACTTGCCCGTCCAATGTCATATACAAAGGTATGACGGATGCTAATTAAGTAACAATGGTATTAACATAATGCCTACAAAAATCGACATTAAAACCTTTCCCTGCTATTAATGGCCCTGAAAGGACAAGAGAATACAGCTCCCAAGTCATAACCAACACAGTGAGAGCAGAAGACCCACAGTGCCTGATCAGACATGAAATAAAGCCCCAAGTTTGCAGAAATTTCTGAGCAGGCTGGGCTTGACACCTGAAGACCATGTCATGGAACTCAACTGGACAAATACTGCAAAAGTTAAAACAAGCACAGAGATGGGACTTTCTAGTTGCAGCAAACGAGCTGTAGAAATGAGAGTCTAAAAGCCAGATGTCGTTTGGATTGACAGTGATCCTCACCCCAGCTCAAGCATTTTCTCAGGTTTATTACTCTCTCACCGGTTTTACACCTGTTAATTTACCTAAAGAGTTTTTCTAAGAAAAAACGTCTGTTCTAAAGGATCGATACTCTTTTTTTCAGAGAGAAAGTATTTCAGAACTCAATGTAAAGTTCACCAGATTCTCATTTGTTGCAGATGCTGTCCAAGATCACAAGAACTGAAGCACATTCAACCAAGAAAGGCAAAATTGTTTTGTTCTTGCCCCAAGTTTTTTTTTGTTTTCTAGATCTGTCAAAATTTTGTGAAATGAACAGTTTCGTTGCCTTTATGTAACCAGGGTCTCCTCTTCATTTTGTTGCTGAGGTATCTCCATAAAATAACCAAAAAACACACTTAAAACTAAGTGAAACCAGAAGTACTAAGCAAGTGATTTGGAGTTTAAAGGCAGGAACCACAAATAATACAATGTTAAAAACTGATCAAATTTGCAATTCTTTCTGCAAACCAGTACACTTTCCAGAGTCAGATCACCGAACATCAACAGTCACCAGTCCTTCAGAAGGGAAATCATTTCCACAGAGCAAGAGAAACATTCGTAAGATGAGGTACACAAGTGGAGATGGGACAGGACAACCAGGGCAGGTGATGAATATCCTCCAACTGCTCCTATCAATGGGAAGCTACAGAAGCAACCAGAGAGACCACAACATCCATAAACTTCTCTGTGCCTCCCTAAGCACAAGCCAAATATTTAGGGAAGGTGGATCAAGTGATGGATGAACAGGGCTGGTTACAAATAATTGTGCTGGTTCTACTCGTCTCCAGCCCATTGGGGCTCTACACTAACACTGGACATTTTAGTGCTCTAATCTGTTGCTACGTATCTCTTCCATGCTCAGAAATCAATCACTTGGAAAGATGATGCAGCTCTGTTACACTAATTAAACTTTGTTTTGCACCAGAGTCCTGCATTTGCAGTGTGTGTACAGTATGTAAATTATACAAATTACAAGAAAAGTTGATTAGCGTAATTCAAATCTCAGCGCAGTTTCTAAAATTAACAGTGAATACAAATTATACAGAATCACTTCAGTGGTGCTGAGAAGCTCCTCACACAAAGCATGTTACAAAATTCACAGAAGTGGACACCAAAACAAGCAAAAACAAGCTGTGAGAATATTACAGACAACCATTCCCAGGGAAATTTTGCCCAAAAAACTAACTCTCACCCAACCGTATTAATTCTACATGGCTATTATGCAGGGTTAAACATTTCTGTGCTGTCTGCCTTACTCTGTTTGCAGCTGTGATGGCCCCCCTTGCAGCATTTCCTTACCATCTCACATCAAGAAAGGTAAGCATTCTGTAACAGTGGTAGCAACCACTTTGCTTTTTTTAAAGACTACTGAAGTTGTTGAGATTTGGGGTTTGTCCCGCAGATCTGGGATATCCTACCTGAACACATCCACCCGCTGCAGAGATAACACATGACGCCATACAAGAGGAAGCATTTCGGTTCCAACTAGGAACGTTCTGCTGCAGACACCAAAATGTCCAGCTCCCTTTGTCCTGCCCAGGAACCTCTTCCTATGTTGGTCATCCCTTTGACCCCCTGCCCCTTTGAATCCTAGGCCTGAGGAGCCTCCAGCTGACTGTGCTTCTGCAACACCCGAGACACCCACGGGAACACAAAAAGCCACCAAAGATCTTACACAACACTGTCTTGACCCCCACGTCTTTAAATCAGTTGTTGACTGCCCATGAACCTGAGCATAACCAAAGTCAAAGGGGCAGAAGTCACACAGGTAATGAAGAAATATTAGTTGTAGTCTCTTAGACTTCTCCACACTAACCAGTCTGCCTGCCATTGCTCAACAGTGCAAAGCAACCCAGAACTGGTATTTCAACTTGATTTCTATCACTAAAATGCCAAGCATGAAGTTTTGACAATGAATCCGTGATGCTTGTAGCAGTAAGATTTATTTCTATAGGAGAGAACTGCAAGAAGGGCTTAAAAGAGGACAGAGGTGAAAAAGGAAAAAAAAAAAAAAGGAAAGGCATTTCATTTGAAAGGCAACAACATTCTAATTGTGTTGGGAGCAGGGAAAAAATAACCCAAACACAAAGGACAGCAGAAAAACAAAAATTCATCTGAAAAATGCTTCTATAAAGCCATTAGATTGAATGTGTCCAAACCGGACTTTTGGTTATCCCAGACTCTGAGACAATAGTATTTTTCCTAGCCTGCTAGCAATGATAAAGGTCTGGATTAAACAGGAAGACAGGAAATTCAAAGTTAGCTTAAACTCTATTCATAAAAGGGGATGGGCTTACCAGTTCAGATAAAATAATGATTAAAAAAGTATGAAGAAAAATCTTAAGTCAAAATCTGATGAGAGATTCATTAAAAGGCTGCAATACACTTTATTTTAATATTCTTTCCAGACTTGCTGTGCTTCAGTGGAAACCAATATCACAGTAAGCTGCAAAACCAGGAAAGTGCCTAACCTAGAGCAGCAGCGGACTCTTCAAATAAAACCAGTTTCATGACATTTTAGCAGAATTCCCAGACCATAAGGCATGTATATAAGAATTTCAGATGCTTATCAGAAGCTGTTTCTCTGAACATTTCTCTTGCTCCCTCCCCACCACCTATCAGCCACCTGCCACGTCAAGCAAGACACAAGACATGTCTAAGCAAGACACAAGAAGACAAAGTGAAGTGTAAAGACCTCTAAAATAAATAAGGGCAAAAGAGGTACTGAAGCTATCATTCCATCTCCCCAGCTGAGTATCTTGACTTTTGCAAGTTTAGATCAGAGTAATAGCTGAGAGCAACAAAAGACAAGGAAAGATGTGGACGGGGCTCCGAGTAACCTGGTCTAGTGGAATGTTTCACTGCCTGTAGCAGGGGTTTGGAAGTGGATGATCTTTAAGGTCCCTTCCAACCCAAATCATTCCATGATTCTACGCTGTCTTCAGAATTCACCTATCACTAATGACTGCTTCACAAATATTAACGTCAACAGCTATCAGTGATCAACAGCATTATATCCAACAGACAGATAGATGCACATTACAATTTCAGCTGAAGCGAGACCAAAACCAGTCATGCCTCAAAACACATCAGCAGCTGGCACAGACAACTGACCACAGGCAGCACACGGCCCAGCACAACCGTGTGAGCAGCTGGAAAACACTCTGGCAAGCACGAGGTCCTGAGGAGGACGTGTGGTGGTGGGAGGTCTGCACTGAGAGGTGGTGGGGGAAAGCAGCCAGAGACACACAATTGCACAACAAGACATGAACATGAAAAAAGCCAAGAGACGGTGCTGCGTAAGGACCGGGAAAAGCATTGTAACAGCGTTCCCATGGGATAGGGGCTGGCCACAGCTCCTCGGCAAACACAGCCAAGCTGCTCAGAGCAAAAGTTCACAGCTACAGAACAAATTATTTCCTCCTTAATTGCCCTTTCTTAGGCTTTGCCCCTCACTTCCCCATAGCCAGCACACGATGCTAGGGCCACACTCAGCAGCTGCTCTGTGCAGTCTCCTTTGCCTCTGGAGCATCCGCCCATTCTGGAAGGATGTGTGAAGACCAGCCTCTGCAGGGGGATACAGGCAACTCACTCCCCAGCTTGTCTTTGATAGAGTTATGCTGATTTATACTGATATTCTGCCTGCATCAAAACAATTACTATTCCAGCACGCTTGCTTTTGCTGTTGTCAATCGCCTCAGTGAACCCTCTTCTTTCAAAGACCTCAGATCCTTTGACTTAACAGGATCTCGAGCTGTTTTCATGGAATTTGAGATTTTCAAGTCATCCACTCCATTTCAGTGTAATTATTTCCTTTAAACATCCACTTTAATAGCATGAGCAATTTTGAACTTTTTATGCTGCTTAAGTTCAAACATAAATTTGTACACAACAATAAAACATGCTGCTAATTTGTCATGCTCCTCTGAGCAACTGTGTCACTCACACCAAGAACCACTGACTGTGGTGTTCGGAGCTTTCGTTCCTATTTCACATCACTCAGTTGAGCCTTCTGTAGAAAAGCTTTTAACAACCACATCTGGTCTTTAATAAATCACTGCACTTTGTCTTCCTGCCAAAACTCCTCCTTTATCTAACTTACATCTTCATGATGAGATAGGAAATCACACATTATGGTGGTGACAAACAATTGTAATTATGTCATTAGTAGCCATTTAGTCTACAAAGGTTCTCAAAAAGGAAATATAATGTACAATAAGAAATATAGGATAATACATTGATCACAGTTCTAATCCGCTTTTTACTTCCCAAGTGTAAAAAGCTGGCATAATTCATGGGCACAGCAGGCAGTAATAGTATACCACTTTATGAACTATGCAGCTATTTTATTCCCCTATCTACTTAAAAATAAAAAAGCTTTTAATAGCTTGATTTAGACATAAAAGTTATTTATGATGCTTCACTGATTATAATATTTATTTATTTAACTTTCCATGAAAGCGATTCTTTCTGAAATGTAAGCACAGATTATGGTACCAAAGATCTCAGAGAAGAACCAATTACACTAGCAAAGAAAAAATGAGGAAGAAACTTTGGTATTGGAAAGAATTCAGAAAACTCATCTCTGTACCCTGTATGGTTTGGAAACCAGTATGCCACAAATAGAAATAGCTCTTCTACCATTTAGGAATTTTCTAAAAGCAATTAAAACATAAACAAGGGAAGTTTAAGAGTTCACTCAGAACAAAGGTGTCATTTAAACCAGCTCATATGCTGCAATATTCACACGTAAAGAGTGACTGGAGTCTGACTGCAGTGACAGGCTCCAAGGGTGCCTTTACCATTTCAGTTCAAATCCAGAGTGCTTTTGGGACAAAGCGTATTAGGCTCACTTAGTGCATTTTAATTGACATCATAGAGCAGGCTCAGCAAACGTCAACGGGATTCCTCTCCAGTGAAACTAGACCAGCTCCAGGAGCACCCCTTTGAGCCCATGCTCAGTGCTGAACTCTCAATCCCACAGGACTGCATCAAATCTGGGACAGTGTTAAACCTCTGGAAAGCTGCCGGGGTGGATGTCAGGTCTATGGCACCAGCTGCTTCCCTCCACAGAGCCACTGCTTTTGCCCTGCATTGCTGAACAATGCAGACATAGCTTCAGAAAGCTGCAAACCACCCAAAAGATTCGTTTCTATTGCCGATTGTTTCACATTTCTGTAACAATGCAATAATGAAATTCATTCAGGTTTCCAAAGTAATCACTCCTCATTCTGAACACATGCTTTAGGATTATTACCCCTTCCATCACTAAGAGTTCGTCCCCCACAGAACCTAACACAGGTTTGGGTATTTTGCAGAAAGACCTGGATTCCAACACCTTGACATATTTTGGCCACCAGCTCTCTGCATCCCTATGGTGTAAAATAAACATAAGTCTCCTTAAGAACCCATAACACACAAAACCATCACATCAGAAAGCATTGTTGTATTACCCAAAAGAATGGCTCAATTTCCCTTCCACATCTGTGAAAACCAGTTGCACAAAGAACCCCAAAGAACTGCAGGGAACCAACAGCACCATCACATCAGCTCTTCTACGCCAGCCTGAGCTACCATGCCCCAAATTACTGCAGGTGCTGTTCTGGAAAGTTTATCTCTCAATCTCTGAACCTTCTTCTGCCTGGTGTATTCCCCACCCCCTCATCCCACCAAGGGAAAACCATCTCTCAAGATATCCAAACACCCACTCCTGCTTTCATGCTTGGTTTGCTACAGTCTCCACTGTTTCCTGTTAACCATGACTACAAACCTTCCCCTACTTTCAGCCTGGTGAGCATCACTCACCTCTTTATCTGGCCAAGGTACATCCAGCAAGGCAAAATTCACACTAGAAGGACCAAATTGGTCAAAGCTTGTTGATAGCATAACCTGGAGGAAGGAAAGTCTCCACCAAAACCACCCCTCCTACAGTGAGGCATTAGGCAGCAGGGACGCTATGAATGATTGCAGATGCATCCCACATTGAAATGCCTGTTCCTGTAAAGGGTGGGAGAGCTACAGCCAGGCCAGACAAGAGTCAGATCAAAAGTCCACCCAAGTTCAATTCCTGTAGTTCCAAAATCCCTGAGTCAGTGCTTTAGGTGATATATCACCCATTTTTTTCGTTCACACCAAATGCTGTGCAGTGCAAACACACTGAGTACTGGAATTTGCAGAGTCCCGGGGAGAAAAAGGGATGCCTCGACCCAAAGGAAGAGGAGTATGGGACATTGTACGGTGCTTACCTAGACAAAAGTAATTACTCTTACTTGGAGAGAAACTGCAAATCAGGCGAGTTGTATGGTTCAAGTTGTACACTTCCAACCAAAGGCCCGCAGAACTGAGCAGCGCTGGCCAAGCACTGTGGGGAAACTTCGGACAGGGCTGTTACAAGGAGCCTTTGTGTGGACTTCTTCGTGTGAACAATGGAGACAAGTCTTTGAGTGAAAATTATACACTAACTCCTGGGAAGCTCTTCCACACCAAAAACCACGGAATAAGCCCTTGCCCTTGGGCTTGCTACCTCGCAGCAGCATGGAACTCAAAGCCAGTCAACTGGGTCACAAGGCTAAAAGCATTTCTACCTTCCCCAGCCAAGAAAACCACTTCCCGGTGGTACCTTTCATCTCAGCCTCACTGCAGCACTCCCCACCCTTCTCCTGCAAACAAACAACATTAACCCTTGCCTCCTAGAGATCCCACTGTCCCAAGGCTCAGCAGTAAGGAATCGTGAGGCTGAGATAAAAGGATCGAGGCAAGATGGGAGAAAAGGGAAAGAGAAATAAAAAAAGAAGAATAGAGAAATTCACTAGTCTGACATCAGCGGAGCTCATTGCTGTCTACCTGGGAGCAGCACTTAGCTGCATCTTACACTTCTTAGAAGCATCTTGTACTTCTGCAACTCATACTACCAATGGGTAGGGCATGAAGGTAGGACACATCTTCCATAGGTCTGCAAGAACAATAGAGAAAGGCACTCAGGAATTACTCTTTGAAAGCCTTTCACCTAAACCATGAAGGAAAAAAAAAGGGGGGGGGAATGCTTCAATGCCATTTTGTCCTTTATTTTCTCATTAAATTCCTTCATTTTTCACAAACTTAAATAAAATTAAGAGAGTACAAGAGCAGGTGAGAAACAATCAGACTGCCTGTTCTGCTCTGAACCACCGACAGACACCTTGTCTGGAAAAACACAAAGTGAGCAATCAGTCACTACTGGACAAAACAGGAAGATTTCAAGACAACCAGCGTCAGGTTACTACTGAAGCAGTTAGAATCGTGCCTCCACAGGTACACACAGGCTGGATTTTTATCCTTGACAAGGTTGCAGGGACATTTTGCTTCCATTTAGGCAGTTTCAAAAAGTCAAGAGACAGACTTTCATTGGACCTGGTGCAACAGCCTGGCTGACCTGGAGTGCAAAGCTGTAGATGATTTCCAAAAATGCCACAGCCATTGATTAAAAACATACACTGCAGCTAAGGAAACCCTGATGAAAATTATCAACAGCCCTCAAAAAAAGAGATAATTTCTACGTTTTCCAGTAGTACTAATAGTTTAACACTATCTCTTTGAGGAACCATTTTTTCCTTGCTTTTACCTTAGGAACCCAAATACAGAACCAGACCTAGAGGGGCTGTACTGGGAGAGGGAGTGGAGTGAGGAGCACGGTCAGCTCCATGGTGTTGCTTGGACTGAACCTTAAGCTTCAAATACTTTATCTTGCACACTCTTACAGGAAGAGAAGGAGAACCACATTGACCCAGTCTGCTCCTCGAAGGCCCTGGAGCTTCTCAAACATAACTAAATAAAGAAGTTAAGATTTTCATGGCCCTCATGACCCAGAAACTCTGGATATCTTATACGAGAAACCTCTACAGAAGCAAACTCCGGAAGGGCCCGTCCAAGCTCCAGACTCGAACCTCCGGGAACCATCTCTTGTTTTCTGCAGAAGCAACCAGGAGAAACACTGACACCCGTAACACTTGCCAGGCTTCACTGAAGAATTCAAATGAAGGTCTCGTTCTCACAGAAAAATCTGTTCTCTGTTTAGCTAGTCCCACACCTCGCAACTGAAACTGCCAGTGAACCAGACTGATGGGTCAGATAAACTACATTATGCCCAGGACAGTACCCTCCATGCTTCTTTGAATATCTTATCACCACTGGTTTCCAATTTACTTGCTGATACAGGTGACTGCTCTGACATTTTTCAACCTTGCATGTACTGCTTTACTACCTTCAAAAGGGAACCGAAACCCAAGGACTTTCAAGGCAGCACTCATTTCTTAGTTGTTGTTGTGCGGCACACCTTTTTCAAGACTCCTGGACCATCCAGCTTTTCATCCCATGCCTTGAGAACCAGTTTCTGACACATGGATCAAGTCTCCAGGTAGAAAAGATTTCTCTTACCAAACCTTGTTTTGCAGTTCTCCATAAACACAGTTTTCTGCTTATCAGGAGAAGAGAGTTTGTGTTGAAAGGAACCCTTTGCAGGAAGGAAACTGCAATTTTAATTGTATAACTGTAATCAAGAAATAAAGACAAGACTATCTCAAGGTTTGCCTGTCTAATCCAATATAATAAATCAAGGACATTCCCTCCTCCAATTAATGCATTTAACAAAAGCCTAAATGAACCAGCAGTTAAGTGACCATGGAGATGGTCTATACTAAGCAGATAAATCATCCACTATAATGCACATACCTACTTAAAAACCCTCTCTATCACATCCTTTGTCTTGAAAGCTGGTGACAGATTCTCACCCTGACAGCAACACCAAAATACAGCCACCCTAGGTTTTTCAGGGAATTCAGTACCCAGAAAAGGCTAACGCTGTCCCCAAGGAGGTCATGGTGATGTTTAACCAGAGGTGGTCACCACCGCAGCTCATAAATGCTTGGGGCAGGCAGATGCCACGCAGATCCAAAGACACGTGGGATTGGAAAATCACATACAGTAGAAAGGCAGAAGAAAACCAAAGGACCCATCTACATCAGCCTGTTTTCTCCACACAACAAACAACATTCCATCACTCAAGGACCATCCAACTGGTGACACTCACTCAATGAAAATGGGAAGGAAAAGGGGGCCCAAGAAAGCAGCACACCTGCAAAAAGCTCAGGATTTTCTGTTTGTGGGGAGGCAGGGGGCACATAACTACCTTCACTGGGATTTACAGCAGATTGCTTGCAAGGCTGGCTGTGCCACAGCTGGAAGTCTCCAACTCCACAAGGAGTGGCACCTATCCCATGGGATGCAGCCAGGGAGGAGGGAGCCAACATCACCCACATCGCTCATGTGAGCCACCACTAACCAATACAGCTTCAGCAACTACCCCACAATAGACCCTCATCCCTGGTGAGGACTTTGAAACCCATGTCCCCACCAAGTTCATCATCACTTTAAACTTAATATAATAGTCATTGAAGCAGCAAAATAACAGCATTGTCAAGTTATGCCTTGTGCTACTTAATGCTTTCTGAAGATCAGCATTAGGGCCACTAACTCTGAGAAAGAACTGGCCAGGTTTCTCAAAATAAAAAGCCATTAAGAACCAAAAAGAAGCGTAATTATTGACTTTTAATATCCAGGCAAAATCCACAGTAAATAACAATAATTTGCTTGAAATACTGTTCCATACAGCGTGTTCACAGAAATCCAGCATACAATTTTCAAGAAACTGCAGGCAAATTAATTGTATACTTTCACCTTCTATGCTCCACTCACACAAGAAAAGAATAACATTTTGCCACACATTGAGTAATCCATACACGTTTGAAAGGAATCTAATCAATAACATTCATTTAATTTGAGATTAGATTAAATACAGACAAAAGGATCACAGAAGCTTGTAACACCTGGAGTATTTATCCCAATTTTGAATCCACTTGTGCCAGCTGGTTGTCAACAAGGCAGAGAAGTGGGGGGGAAAATAAAATGGTGACCACATTCACAGCCATGCCAACAAATAGTAAAGACATCTCTACATAAGAACTTCAGAAACTGAAAAACATTCATCTTTCCCCAACCCATCATTACGGAGGTTACTGCAAAATTTAACACATGTAGATAAGGCCAAGAGAGGATTTTTTCCCTCGTGTTACTCCTACAAATGAAATAATAACACATCATCTTACTAGCTAAGATTTTTAAAAGCAGGTATATTCAGTGAGCCAAATTTCACAGCATTAACCATACAGCACCTTTATTTGTGTTGCCACACACAGCATCAATCCACGACATTCAGTATAGACAATTTTTTTTCCCTTTCCTGGCCACAGCTTTGATACAGTGACTCATTACTGCTGTCAGATCATAAACACTGGGGAAACAGCTCCAAAAGTAAAAAACATAATAAAGGAAAATCTCCATGTGAGCACTCCCCATTGGTTTTAGTGCAACCATCATGCTGGTTTAAAGGATTTTGGTTTTCCATAAGGAAAATTCACTTGCAAGGATTACCTGTATCACTCTACCCTCTTTGCTAAATGCTGTCCCCACTGCCTGTGTGCATCCCGTCCCTCATGTTACCCCATGATTTAAATTCTGTCCCCGGTTTAGTTCACACTCAAGCACTCAAAAACATTCGGTTTCTGTATTTCTGTCATGAAGAATGATTTACATGCTCTTCTTTTTCACATCCTTGGTATCCACACCTTCAGCAGAGGAGTGATACACAAAAGATGCACTATGACTGTATAAGGGGCAAGGAAAAGAAAAACCAGATCTTTTTCCACCTGAATTCCATGGACCTTGTAGTTCCCCAGAGGAGAAGATGATGAGCTCTTCTCTAGTGGAACAGCACTGACTGAGAATGTATTGGTCTCCGTTGCCAGGCTCTGCTATGGGGTTTGTGCATAACTCATTTCATCCATCAAAACACCACTTTACTGGTACAGGGGCTTCAGTCCCCCTGGGGAACCATGTAAGGGGTAGGAATCAACTGTTCTTTAACTTTCAGTAAATTTTCTCTGTGCAGGTTTGAGCTGACATGCCTGGTGAGGTGCCGGGATGGAGGAGCACTGGTGTGCATCCTCCCAGGACCAGTGACCCCCCAGGCCATCGCCGCCAGACCCACAGCAAGGAACAACCCACCCGACCCCTGGGACAGCAACCAGATAAAAGGAACAGCAGCACAGACGAGAGCACAGGGGAGTGGTCAAACTCCAGAAATGCTGGAAACATGGATATGATGGCTAAGCCAAACCAAAGCCCTCACTTACGCTAGGCCAGGTTTAAAAGAAAGACCATGCCCACGTACTTGGGTTACAATCTCACTTTCATCCCTCTACAGAGACAGCCTAGCAAAGCTATCTGTTCTGCAGCTATTCTGAAGAATGTCTTGTAGATGACTGTCTCTTCATCAGCTTCTCATGTTGAGCAACCAAAGGAGATACTGCGATTCTTATCACATTTCACATAAGACTTCACATACTCTTAGAGAAGATAAACAGACAAGCTGCATGTTCTGTAACATTTGCTTTAGAGGTTTCAGTGGTGAAATGTTTGAAGCTGTTTCAAAACTAGACTGATGCATTGTCTGAACATTTTCCCAAAATAACCAAGATGCTCAAAGATCATTGCTTTTACTGTAGATACAAGGCCATGTACCTCTGCCAGGGAGCTCTGCGCCCTGGCCACAGAATCTGGAATTTTGTCACCGCAACCCTTCTCTTCAAGCCACCAAAGACTCTTTAAATGTTAAAGCATACTTGTTCCTTCGTGGGGTGCGTTATTCAGAATGCAGCCTCTCAGCTTTCCAACGTACAAGATCCACAGTAAATTTCAAAGCTCCAAAAGGCATTTCCAGTCCAGCTGCAGGGTTGGCTGATGTATAATACTTAGGAAACTGCTACAGTAAATAAGCATATTTGAAAAACACATGGAGCTCATGTTACCAGCCTCATTTATGTTACCAAACCACCTAAAGCCATGACATACCAATATTGCAACGTGTCTCTGTCAGCGATTACACAGATCACAAGGTCAAATGATTTCCCAACTTCACTACTATCCAGTTTGTGCATACAAATAAGCTCAGCCGAAACCATGCTCCGACAAACAAAGTGAAACAAACCATTAACAGGAGAAAAATAATACAGTAATACAGTGTAGTTGTAAAAGACGTGACTGATCTGTGCTTAACATCGGTGTTCCGCTGCAGGGTTATTTTCAGACATGTGACAAGTAACAATCAGGACTATTTTTCCTTGTATAGATTCTTCCACGAAAAACCATTGTCAGTTCTTCATCCAGAAATGCTTTATGTTCTGACATCAGCACTAAAGAAAGGTTCTTGAAAACCTTTAATAAACTGGTAAACTAATTTTTCTGGGGAACCCAGAGTACTTGGTTCCTAGTCCACTCTATTTTAAGACCACCCTTCTGTCGGGTGTTCAGTACCCTCAAAGAGCCCTGCTGTCACCAGTGCCTGTGAGTGGTTCACTTTAAAGTTTTTTGTGCATGCTTTTCCACTTGCAAACATTTAGTAATGCAGAAAGACACAGGCTGAGTGTCACGGACTGGATCTCCAGGTGTCCTGATGCTCATGGCACCTTCTGGGTGCCCACCCCTCAGGCAGCTGCTGCCTTCTCCCCCACAGTTCAGGACTTCCCATAACTACTGAGTTCATTATTAAGATCACTGAAAAGAGCATCATCCCATGCTCCCTATGCTGTGTCAGTCCAGGCAGAACTTGACTGAGCTATGAGGGTACCTCCTGCTAGAAAGGGATGGCTCTGTCCCACTCTGTTCCCCGGAGCCAGCTACTGCCCTGTATTTTTATCTCTGTTCATGTTTGATGCATTAATAAATACCAAGTTTCTTTTTTTCACATTTGAAACTTCTTTCTATTATTGTTCAGGCTTTTGGAGAGGTTGGGGGAAAAATTGGGGACTGTCCACAAGTGAAAGTAATACCTTGTAGTTTCATTATTTACTCATCCGACAACCGCATGGAGTCAGCGAGGCTTTGGCTCCTAACACAACCCCTAAAAAACCACACTTTACAGGCATTTTTTATTTTGTTTTTTTGAATGCACATCACATGTCGTTAAAACTCTTTAAATCAAAGTGGTTGCAAACTACGTATGTTTAATTTTCTCTCTCCTTCTCAGCTCTGCAAATAAGAATATTCATGTCAGCACTGCTCTCTGAGGGTGATACAGGTATACTCCAGGCTTTCCAAATCCCTTCCTTCTTCCCCTCCTTTTCTCTTTCTTCCCCTTGACCACAACAAAACATTTCTGGCCTGAAGGACTGTACAGGGCTCCACATTAATAAATACACCAGCAGAAGTGTTTGCAAAGACTCTCAAAATCATACAAAGGCTGTGGAGAAGAAGTACAACTCAGTACACTGTTCCCACTCCCTGCTTCTAGGCAATTTAAAGTACATTTTATTTATTTAAAGCACACCTATTAAAAAAACAAAAAGTTAATTATTATGACCTTTCCTCCATTTTCACGCATTTTCTACTCAGGTGAGCACCTGCAGATCATGGACATCAGCAGGAATTCTGCCTCATGAATGAGCAAAAAAAAGGATTTAAAATAAACACACAGGGTTTGATCCTGTATACATGAATCATCATGATTAAAACCAAGCTTGTTTAAAGCAAAAACTTCCTCCACAAGCACTTATTTTGGCACACTGAACATACGTAATAAACTTCTTAGATTTGTTTGTCCCCATTAAGTGTGAAATTTAATATTTCCATACAGTAACAAGTGTATATAATTAAATATATAAGATATCCAGTACAGCCAACTTAAGCATTACAAACCACGCCAACTTGTGCTCTTCCCCCTTCACTGTTACCGTTCCAACCACGGCATTTTAGTGAAAATTTAATTTCCTTTTTCTCTACAAAAAAGCACAAAAAAAAAAAAAAAAAGAGAAAAAGGAGGCATGTGTTAAAAACATTATTTTTAAACTCCTCAATTAGACTTTGAGTCTCCACTGTAGGCGGGCGAGCAGCACGAGGGATGTTGGGGTGAGAGGGTAACAGCCGGCTCCTGCTGCAGCTCCCGTTTGGCTCAGGGCAGGGAGCTCCCCCTTGGCTTCCCAGCCCAGCAGCACATCTGTTCCCACTGCAATCGCTGCATCTCGCCAGTGAACACAACTGACTTCTTTTATTATTTCGCAGGAACCCTTGAATTAACAGAATGCAAATGTTACGCAGGCTCTGAAGCCGGCTAATTTGAAAACAATATTTCTCATTTCCCCAATTTTCTTCTTTCGCTCGTTTGGTCGGGGTTTTTTTTTTTTCAAATGAAAATGTTCACTGGGAAAATATCTTAAATTTCTTTTCTGCTTTTTATTACGAAAATCTTGTTCTTCCAAAACTAGCGTAGTTAAGTGTCTCTAAATAGTGCCAAATTTCATTTTTTCGGCTCTCATTACTATGATTTAATAAATTATGCAAGTACCATCTCAGGCACAAGCTTCATTGAGAACCGTAAGCCTGATCCAAACACATAAGTCAAAAGAAAACTTTTTCTAGGAAGTTTAGCGGTTTCTGGGTCAGGTATTTTGCATGTCAAGCATCAAAGCTGACAAATTTCCGACCCTTTTACTAGGAAATTATCATGGAGAGAAGTTTCTTTCTATATTAAACAACTGAAATAGCTGAATATTTTTTCCTGAAATAACTAGAAAAAACATAAGGTATTTTGCAGCAGACCAGGCTTGGAAAATACCAATCCAAGCCATGAATACCCAGCACAAACATAACCACACAAATAAACCAGTTAGAACAGAACCAGCAGCAATCGCTGCAGCCATGCTGAACAAAAAGTAACCTCTTCCAGCTCCTCACCTTTAAAGGGTAAACAAAATTTCTGAAACCACTTCAGCCCTAAGATTTCTAAAGCGACAGCAGTTTCGCTCACCTTAAACCCAAATTTAAAGACATTTTGTGTTGTTACAGGCACCCTAAGGATGATTTTGCACGGTAGCGAGATGAAAGCATATGCACATATTCTCTTAAGCACAAATGGAACGCGAAACATGGCAGAGTAAAGGTTAAGTAGCATTTGACTGATTTTTACCTCATGGGAACTATAATTTACACGCCGCATTCATCCAAGGTAAGAGGGTTCAAATGGCACAAATTAAAAGCCTGCAGTTTCCTACTTCTGTTTTTAGCATATCATATTGATACACGGCCAGTTTTTAAAGTGATAAAAGGTTTCTATCAAAATATTAAACAGCGAGAAGATGCACTATTTCTACACTGTCAGCATTGCTGTGTTTTACTGCATCCTTCCTAACTCCTTACAGCCACTGTCGCTGATTATAAAATAGTAACAGTCCAGATGCAGTCCAAAAGGACAAATTAATCTTCCAGACACCCAGCTCTTACAATCAAATCCTGGACAGAAATTTCCAGGAACAGAAATAATTAAATTAATGTGGGTTTAAAAAAAAAAAAAAAAAAAACAACAACAAAAAAAAGGCAACAAACAAAAAGGGTAGCACGGAGCACCAAGAGCTATCTGAGGAGATGCCAGCATGGAGAGATGCCAACACCTGTGGCTGCCCCAGGGGCAGGTCCAACACCACCCTCAGAGCCTGGCCCAGAACCGATGACTTTCTGGTGCTCTTGGTGGTGCTGCCCTTAAAGGATTGCCCTGGCAATCCACCTGAGTGACACAGCTCCCAGTGCTCGTGTCCTGCAATGGGGATGCCCCAGCAACCGCATGGAGATGGGCCCTAAGGTCACCTCCAGTGCTAAGGATGGCTCAGATCACCAAAGGCCCTCTTGCACCAAGACACACACTGCCCCACAGTGCTGGGCCTGAGGGGACAGGGAATAAAGAAGGAAAACAGGAGATCTGAAAACTGAGGAACTGCATGGGGTCTTCTTCTCGCTGGGTGTCGCACACTTCAGTTCGCCCCAGCACGCGACGCCCTCTCCCCACGCATCCACAGCCTTTCCCAGCTCACGCCCTTGGCCAGCTCCAGCCCTGAGCAGCAAAGCACCAGCTCTCCAGACACCATGGGCTGCTCCCGGCCACAATCCTGCTGCACACACAGCCACAGCCTCCAGAAATGTCACAGGCTGTCGGGAGCCCACAGTTAATTAAAACAACTCCAGAGAACTCTGTCTCCAACAAAGATCTTTCTGGAGGCAGGACTAGGATGCTCTTGAAAACATTCCCCAGCAGCTCTTAAGCACCCAGCAAGCACTACTTGGAAAACCCCACAAGCCTTTTATATATATCTTATTTTTTTGCAAGTAGTCATCAATGGACTCAGGGCATCACAAAACCAGCTACAGATACTATTGCCAAAAAGCATGAATGATTTTTATCAGCAAGGCAGAGAGATACTCAGCAGAGCTTTGGCAAAACGCCTGCTTCCCATGGCTACTACCCTCAGGACTCTGCAACCCCTCTCCTAACACGCACATCAATGTGCCTGGAGCACCTTTGGGATTCCAAGCACTGTGCTACTGCAGATCCTGACTCCAGCCACCTTTCCTTGACAACCAGAGCGGAGACCTGCAAAAATTGGGAAATACAGCTTTTTCTGGGTCAGTAAGTCAGTGTTTTTCCCATGTCTGATTGGCTGGGGCAATTCCACTTCAGCGTTAAGTGTTGACAGAAAATATGTGCTGAGAATTTTAGAGTTCAGGATGTTCTTTAGTCATTTTGGTGATTTGATGTGGCACAGGAAATATTAGTGCATATTCTGTATTTTCAGTCACACTCACTTCACCATTCTTATAAAAAAAAAATAGACAACAGAGTCAGATCACTGAGACTGAAATTATGAGCAATCTGACAAAAGTCAGAGATGGGGGAGGAAGGTGATAAAGACTCAGCCAAATGTTAAGCTACTAGTTCAGTCTGATATTTTAATTTCTATTCAGCTTTCATTAAACCTGCCTCCAAATTAGGTGGTTGATGAGGAACAAGCCTTGCAGTGATGCTGCCTGTGCTCACCGGCCCCTCACCCCACGCTGCGGGTCCTGACTAATCTCAGCACTACTGGCCTTAGAGACTTTCGATACCTTGGCCGTGAATTTAACATAAAACTAGATAAAGATAAGCTCCCTCTCACCAGATAGGGCAAATCAAGATTTCACTGCTCCTTTCAATAGGACTGTGAGTTTTGGACTTGATCGAAGTGTACTTGCAACTAATTATGTACTGAGATCACGGTGTCAGCTGCACTGGGCAGCGTTCCCCTCCCCTACTAATCAACACATCTCTGGCATTCTCATCCCAATACCGAATAAAGCTGCTCTTCCTCTGGCAAAAGCCCCAAAGTACAGCTGTTGCCACTAGTATACAATTTACACTCCTCTGCACCACCAGAAGGGAACAGAGCAAATCCCAGATGCAGGATCTCCCCCAGCTGATTTCTGCAATACAAATTACTGAAGATGGGCTTCGCTTTTCTTTCTGTTGAACTGGCAGAGTGCTCCACATCCTTAATATTAATTAAGTGCCTATTTTTGTTATGACATGCAAGGCTCCAGATAAAGTTTATCAGAGTCAACAGAAAATATCACAAACGAAAGAAGATGTGCACTAAAACTTTAACAGACTCACAGGGCAGTTTAGGTTGGAAGGGACCTTAAAGCTCATCCAGTTCCCACCCCCTGCCATGGGCAGGGACACCTTGCACTATCCCAGGTTGCTTCAAGCCCCGTCCAACCCAGCCCTGGACACTTCTAGGGATGGGGCAGCCACAGCTTCTCTGGGCAACCTGTGCCAGAGCCTCACCTCCCTCAGAACGTTCAATTTCTTCCTAACATCAAATCTAAATCTCTCCTTATTTAGTTTAAAAACCACTGCCCCTTGTCCTATCACTGTCTGCCTGTGCAAATACTTGCTCTCCCTCTTTTCTATAAGCACCCTTTAAGCACTGAAAGGCCCAGTGAGGTCTTACCAGACCTTTCTCTTCTTCACTTTCTTCAGTACTTTCTTGTAAAATCTACTAAAATCCAGTACAGGACAGAACTGCACTGCAGGTTTCTCCCAGAAAAATTACATTTAAAGAGCACTGAGTTTAAAAAGCAAGATTTCTAATCATGGCCATAAATAAGAGCAGTGGAAACCCCAAGATCACGGTTTATTTCACAAACCACTGGCATCTGCTGGTAGCCTGTGGAGCACCAGCTCCAGCTGGGTGCTTCTGGGTGTGCTGCCACCCTCCCATTCCCAGCACACCCCCATCCCCACATTTTTCTTCCTTTAATCCTGAAACTGTGAAATCCAGAAGCCAAATTACAGTCCTCCTGGAGGAGGCTGGCTGGACTCGGCTTCCTCCTGCACTGCCGCCCTTCCACCCTGGGTTTTGTGGGCTCTGCCCCGGGGACAAAGCAGTGCCCTTTTCAGGATGCCCAGCTCTAGCTGGCTAAAGGCAATAATAGAGAATAATTGGAACAGAAACCCTGGGCACCCACGTATCAAGTCAAGACAGTGCATTTTAATTTTTTCCCCTCAGTTTCTGCATTGCTGTAGGTTAGCCTAATTGATTCATGTTCTCACCAAATTAAAGACACAGCACGCAGACAGCATGCCAGTGAAAAAATATGGCAACAGCAAAAGTTTACAAATTTAATTTGCAATTGTTTTAGCAAAACAGCTCAGTCCACTCCTTCAGTTTTGGAAAGTAATCAGCTCATGCTAGAGGAAGTTACCAGCTCCCAGGCAGGAGCACTATAAAGCAGACATATTTCATCAGAGATTAAGACCAGTTTTTCAGTTAAGAAGTGGATTTTGCGAGTGAGGCAACAGTGCAAGTTACAATTCTGTGGGCTCAGGATCCCAGAGGAGGGGAATACTTGGAGAGTAATGCCAGGGAAAGGATCTTGTGCCAAACTTCCTTTTAAAAGCAATGCTGGTGTAAATCCCAGCAAAGCCCCAAATTGTCGCTTCAGTGCTAAAAGGGATCCCCAAAGCATCTCTTTTTCCCAGGCTGCCATCAGAAGACAAAACCGAAGTTTCCGCTGCCTCCAGCGAAAGGGTTAAGCCAAGATTTCAGTCCCCTGGTTCAAACCGCCCAGCGAGCACTCCCTGCCCAAATTACAGCAGCGCATACATCCAACAGATGCCGTTCAGACAGGGGCTTTCCTTGCCCTGAGGTGCAGTTCAGTTTGTCCATTCTACTGTGCAATTACAGAATCAATAAAACATCCCTTTGAAACTCCCTGGACTAGTGCCGACACGCAGACAGTAGTCAAGCTGACATTTTTTGCTGTTTCCGTTATTACCACCATCAAGCCTTCTGAGAAGCAACACATCAAAACCCAGGCGCCGCAAAGCAAAGGAGGAAAAGCAAATGTAGAGCTGAGGTTTTGTTCCTCGTATCGGCATCACATCGCTCCCCAGGCGATCACACAGTGCCGGGCATACCTGCAAACAAAACCTGCTCAAAGCCATCAAAACAGGCAATGGGAAACTCAGCGCTTCCGAAAAGCACGTGTGCCCCACCCTCCTCCTCTTCCAGCACACGAATATCCCTTTTTTGCCATTTTCCTGGGGAGAGGAGGGAATTGCTGGTGGCAGATCAGCTGGTCTAAATGGGGCAGCTCTGATTTGGGGATGAACTTATTAGAAAAGCAAATACCGAGCGTCCTGTTGCTTGTATGTGCTCATGAATGTGGCACGAGATGTGGACTGTATGTGGAAGTTGGGAGGTGGGGTTGAAATCTCGCCATCCATCTGTTTCTGAGCAGTGCCTGAAACACTGAAATAGAAATGGGAAGCTGAAGAGTGCCAGGAGTGGAACCTGGGAAGAAAAAAATGCAGGAGCAGGACAATAAAGAGGAAGATATTGAATTAGCATGCTCAGAATGACTCAAAGGACAACTGGATAACCAAGGACAGGCCCAGCAGGGCTGTATTCACTGTCTGTGAAAATGCAACCTTTCCTCCTATAAGAATTAGCAAAATCTGCCCAAATAGCAGGGAAACGTAAAGCTGAAGGTCTTAGAAATACTTCTTAAAATTACCATCTTCAGATGTTTATTTTCATGCTCACTACATAAATCACAAATGATTTCATCATTTGTTTTGAGCCTTAAAGCCTGGTGCGTATGGTCAGTATCCCACATACCTGTATTTCCAAGGCAAAAAATATCTAGAATTCCTCCAAAGTACTACTTCTCTACTTGATAAACTATAAAACCTGTTACTGAGGCCAGAGCATTCCCTCAGTTTTCCTCCTCAACAGGCAGGACATGGGAAGGTGAGCGACAGACTCTCCCAAACAGACCTGCCACGACGACCACAGATGAGAAAAGCCGACCCTAGGGATACAGAGCCTTTCCAGTTTCACAGGAGACTCCTGAATCTCCCTTAAACACAGGCATTACAAACATCACATCCAGAAACAACCCATTTGTAAGAGTTTGCCAGGCGAAAAAAGGTGAGTTATAGGGATGCTCAGCACCAAGCCTCGGCAATGTATGACTCTTAAAAAACTTCGCCATTTGCAAAACTTCTTAAAACTGCTTTAACCCTTATTTGAATCAATCCTTGCTCCCTTAAAGGTTATGTGCAGATTCAACTGTTTGCAAATAGTAACAAAATCACCCATAACACAGTTTTAATTCTGATGGCTCTACACACACTGATGCCCCAGGCCTCCAGACAGAAGGAATATGCTTGCAAGGCAGTGGTGGGAGTAAGGAGCTCTGCACCCATTTCCCAGACCTGAAAAAGGCACATTAAATAACCTCCCAGTGCCCTACAAAGCAGCTGAATAAAAACCACAATCCAACTCTCCCAAGTTCAAAGGTTAATTTATAAGATTATATTTCCTCCCAGAGGATGCTCACGTGTCTTCTATACCGACACAGGCCAAATAATAACTCATTTGGAGAGCAGCTTATTTCGAAGAGGTTTCACATTTAGTGATGAGCACAAGGAGGAGAGAGGGAGGATGTCTCACATTCAGACTCCGTCTCAGGATACATCATATCTTTTTGCCAAACCAGTTCTCTTTGTGGTATAAGATCACGGGTGTGTTAACTGTAAAAACTCCTTTTAAAGCAACCGAAGCTGAAGATAATAAGGTTGTGTCATCTGTACAAATACTCTGTACTGGAATGAGCATGCTGGTGCACCAGAGGAAGAGCTGGCTGAACACAAAACAGTCAGAGCAACAGAAACCGAGAAGATCCTCGAGCCTGGCTTATTAGGAGTGACCTAAAATGGCCCATTTTGACTCACTCCTCTCTACCTCCTCCATCAGAGGATTCAAAGGGAAACTGCAATTCAACTTTCATGGCTGTAGCACGACTGCAACAAAACTATTTTTTGTCATGAAAGAAAAAACAAGTTGCGGGTGCCTGAATGCTGATAGATCACTTTTGCTTTAAGAGAACATCATGTCAATCAAAACTAAATTCCTTATGCTCATCACAGGAGCTTGCAACCAAGCAATACAAAAATCTCATTCGAGTTCAACCAGTAATGTGTTCAAAGGCTTCCCAATCTGCTCTGTCTCTGGCATCAGCAGCAGACAGAGAAGAGGCAGAAGAGATTGCAAAAAAAAAAAAAAAATAAAAAATATAATAATAAAAAAAAAATTGCTTGCTGTGCAAAGTAGAAAGGCCTCTAAACCAAAATAAAAATAAGCATTAAAATGTGTGTGTTGGACTAAAAGGATATACAGCAGGTTGAAATGTGCTATATCTTCCTCACTGGTGAGGAAAGACCTCTATAACTCACCACGAGCTTTGATCACTCGTGAGCTATCAGCTATTTCTTTGCTGCTTGAGTAAATATAAGTCATTCACAGCTGAAACATAATTTCTCTCTCTTTCCCCTGCCACTATATGTTGTGTGCGAATATGTCTTGTATATAGGCACACTAACACAGCGTGCTGTTCAAATACACATCAGAGTTCACCAGATGGTGGGGATTGCCAGACACTCGTCGTTGCCATGAGCTCGGAGCCATGGTGTAACTCATGAATGATGTGTCTAAGCTGTAAGTGGGTTTTGCATAGTTACATTCCCCTCACCGTCACAAAACTCGACATAAAACTCTGTTTTCTGATTATGTCCAACCTGCAACAGTTTAGAACTGTGAGAAGGCATAAGGGAGTGTTTGGTATCATGTTTGTTTTTTTTCCCCTCCTCCCAGAGACACGGCTCTGAAGGAGCTATTTTCATCTGGGGGTTTATGATTCACACCCGTACATGCAAAATTACAGTTTAATAAAGCTGTGGCCACAGTCAGTGCCCATGTTTGAGCATAATCTAAAAAAACCCAACCTCAGAAAAACAAAGGTGTTTTACCAAAAATAAGCAAGGTTTTAAGAGGCAATCATCTTAATTATGCATAGGAAAAATATATGAGATTGGAGTTTAAGTTTTGTGCACGGGCCTCAGCACGTACTTGGGCATTAAGATATTTGGGCAATAAATTATGTGAGCATAGTCTGGTAAGGATGTGAATGTTGGGTGAATTGGCAATTTCCTAGTCTTTAATTAATGATGGTGTTGAGAAAGAATGTGGCCTTCCTTCTAAATTAACAATGCTTTTTAATCAGCAAGTGAATCTGCCTGTTTGAAGCAGAAGGTAGCTCTAGGCTTGCAAAGAAAGGAACAGAGGCTCCAGAAGAAAAAAGCTGGAAACCTGGCAATGCACTCAGGGTCCTACCAGACCTCTTTACTGCCTCCAGCAGAGCTTCTACCTTATCCAAGGTCTTTAACAGCCAGTGGTGAAATAAACACCAAAAGAAAAGGAGAAAGCTAAGAGCTAGGAAGAGCTTCCATCTGATTTGGAAGGGTGGGACATGGACAACTTGTGTCTGCTGAACAGAGCCAAGGAGAAACTCCAACCCAACACCAGGCAGATGCCAGGGCATATCTAACTCCAGGGTGAAGGGACTCTATCCTTCAGACATTTCCACCTACAACACAACCATTGCACACAGAGAGGTCATAGATCTCCATCCAACATGAGGACACAGCATTAAACTACCTGGTAACCCAGTAAAGCATTGTGAAAAACAGTCCTTTTACTATTGCTTTCCTAATTTATTCCTACAAAACACATTCTGCCCATCTAGTTACTGAATATAACTCACCTTTCTTATTTTTAGCCCCTCACAGACTCAAGTCTGTTGAACAAAATCGGTTTCTGTGCCATCAATGCTCAGGAGAGACAATTAATTTTAAAGATCAGGGACGCATTCTTACCTATGTATTAACTTTTAGAATGGCCTAATGGTTTAAAACATTAAGGTAAAAAAAAAGTAAGAAAAAGGATTGTTACAAGCAGCATTTGTTATTCTAAGGTTTTAGTAAGGATTGGATGCCTCCAAGGGTTGAGGCTTCAGCTCCACTTAAGCACACAAGTTCACTATCCAAAATTTCTTTGAACTAATAAAATCCCTGGAGGTTATCAGATTGGGCTGAATACGGACTACGGTTTTCAACTCCTCCCCTTTTATCTGTAAATACCATGAGAGGAGCTCTCTAGCACCCGAAGTCAAATAGTTTCCTGTCTTGGCTGGGAACCACTTCGGCAAACACTGCAGGCCATGAAAAGCAGTTGGATGCAGGCTCTGGGCAGGAGAAGGCTCTGTCAGTCACTGCCGGCTCACCCCGGCCCCGTTTCAAGGAGCGTGTTTCAGCACGACATGGCTGGGTTATGTACAAACCCTGCACATTTCTGACTCCCAGACAGCTTTCGGAGGCCACAGGGAACACTGTCTCCCTTCCTCCCAAGGCAGCATCTTCCCCTGTTGGCCCCATGCGGCAGATACGCCCATAGCACCGCATCCCCTTAAATTCAAAGTGCTGGGTCAACCCTCAAGGAGACAAACATTTCCCCTCCTGTCCTTGCCAAACCATCCTCTCTTCCCCAGGAGTATCAGTCAGCACTGAAAAGCCTGAGCCCTCTGGGTATTCAGTTCCCCTTGTCCAACAACAGACATGTTACCCCCAGCAAAAGCCTATTCAGATGGAGGAAGAAAACAGGGAATCAAAAAGTCCTCTGTCTGGCACAAACGTTCCTGCTGGGAGCTGAGCACACACTGAATAGCCTGTTCATGGTGTCTGTGCTAAAAGTAAGGACCTGGCTTTATTTCTTTGTTGATGTTGACATAACTTAAGAAGCTGAAATAGTGGAAACTGGGCAATCTTGGGAATAGAAGGCCCGCACAGGGGGCAGAGGCATCCCGCACACCCCGCGCCATCCTTACTGTTATTTTCCACTCAAGGAGCAGAGCAGCACTTTATTCTTTCAAATGGACAGAATATATGGTGGTGGGGAAGCACAAGTGTACAAAGCAATAATGAAAAAACTATGTTGTGCTCCTGACTGGAGAGACTGGCAGTCTGAAAGGCACACACATGCGACAGTAAAATAAAAATGCATGTAAGTTCTGTATGGATGGGAAGCCCAAGTTTAATTCAGGCTAGTTACTACTAGTAGCCTCAACTCCTCCCAAAAAATCAGACTCAATTCAATTAAAATGTCTTTTTTTGCTCTTTTTTTCTTTTTTTTTGGAGGTGAATATTCCTGATTTTTTAAGCTACTTTTTAAACAACTCTTCCCTGGCTACTGAATGCTCCAAGGCCCTGTATCTCATGGCTTCACAGCCCGCTGAAAACAGGCAGCTCTTTCTTGCTAAGAAATTACTTACAATTTTTACACAATACCAAACCACAGCCATCCTATCACCTTTAAAAAGAGATGATGTTTTCTTCTTTCTGGAGCATCTTAGCCTTTTTTGTTCAGCTAGACTAGCTATGAGCAGGATCTTCCACAGTGACATTTTCAGAGCTACTTAAGATGTTTTGATTGCCCAAAATCAAACAGCTCTTGAAAAAAAAAAAAAAATTCTCTTTGGCAATTTTGCAAATCTCATCCTAAACCTTAACATATTTCTGCAACATGAGGCCCTCGTTAGCCTCCGAAACCGATGGTTTCCGAAAGCTGTGGATGCGTGGGAGTCCTTGATGCCCCGTGTCAAGTCAGCCATCACCCGCAGCAAGAACCATTTCGCAGGACTGCCAGGCTGCATCCCGCACCAAGAACAGCACCACTCATCTGCAGGTTCTACTCCACGGGGTAACTAAGGGGAGTCCAACCCAAAACGGAGGCACAGATCACAGCCCCGAGGCACAAAGCCTGGGGAGAGGCTGAGAAAAGCCAGCGCGGAGCCGGGGAAGGAGGCAGGCTCGGCAGCACGCAGAGGGCGGCTGGCTCCGGCTCAGCTCCCTGGCACAATGGACCTTTGGGGAGCTGGATTCCCGGCTACGAGCCCTAACAACTTCATTACTTAATTAAATGGTACTCGCAGAGCAATCCGTGCGGGAGCGCGGGCAGGCAGCAGCCCCGCTCCTCTCCAGCACACTCCACGATGCAGCACATGTCCTGGCCATAAAGTTATCCAGGCAGTTGCTTCCTTGCCTGAATGCCGACTACAACCATGGCCTCTGGATGCAAATTACTGGCTTTTATAGGTTCCTAAAAACATTTCACTGTGTCTGCTGAACAATGTGGGAGTTGTAGAAAGGGCCCGATGATGGCAATGGTGTAATTAAAAGCTGTGAGTGGAAAAAAAACCCATCAGATTCCTTCTTCCAGACAGAAAAATTGGTAAAAATGTACTTCTTGGAAATAGTTTAGAAGAAAATGTCAAAGTAAATAAATAAAAAAACCCCATATTCACTCCTCCCTGTAATCCCTCAAGTTTCCAATAGCTTCCCCGCTCAGTGCCCGTGAAGGAAACCGTATATGCTAGAGCACGTCCCTAAGCCCTGTGCTCTATCTCGGAAAGAAACGAGATAGAGAAACTCTCCCTATCTAATCAGCAGCCCTGTCTGGTACTAACAGAAGTTACTATCTCTGCCTGCCTGTCAGGAGCTGCACAAAACCCATCGGTGCTGGGGCTGATATGGGAGCAAGAGGTGCAAGGGCTGTAAAACTGTCTGGCAGCTTTGGGATGGGCATCCAACCCAAACCAGCATCCCTGGGGAACAGCCTGATCCCAGTGAGCCAGGCCCCTTCTCCTGTGCTGGGATGGCAGGAGGACTTCAGATAAACCCTTGGAGTCCTTGGACCAGCACGGTACTTGTTATTTACTGATGAGAAATTCACCTCCCAAAATGGGGACATTCTGTTATCTCATCTGCTGCAGGGTTAAAAGTCTTCATCTACCGTGAGGGTGGTGAGTGCCTGGCACAGGTTGCCCAAGGAAGCTGTGGATGGCCATCCCTGGAGGTGTCCAAGACCAAGCTGGATGGGGCTTTGAGCAACCTGGTCTAGTGGAAAGTGATCCAGCAGGGGGGTTAAAAGTAGATGGTCTTTAAGGTCCCTTGCAACCCAAACCACTCAGCAAGTCAACAATTAAAGCAGAAAAAGAATGAGGGGAACCCCTCATTCAAATGCTAAACTATCCCAAACCATCTGCACGCTGAATTCTACATTAACATTTATTTGATGTATTAAAACATACAGAGGGGTATGACTTCTGCTATTTCCTCCCTCTCCAAAAATATAAATTTACAACCACATCAGCTGGCAGTGCTGCTGACATCAAAGTGGGTGGCCTGCATTAGCCATCACTGGCAGCACGGGAACCCACCCAGCCCATTCCCAGTTTAAAAGTGCAGGGCCAACACTGGGCGTTGAACACATCTGGGCAGGAGTTAGTCCCAAGCAGCCTCTGTGCCTAATACAGGAACTTCCTCCGACGGCACATTACCGCACGCTCCAAGTACAGGCATGCTGCACGCTGTTTCTCCAAGCATTAGCTGCGGCCTCAAACAATCAAGAAGCTTTCTTTTTTTTTAAACCCCCCCCCCCTTTTTTTTTTTTTTGAAGAAATGATCAAACCGGGGGTGGGGACAGAACATCCTGCGTGAAACCGCATCCTGAACAAGCATCACCACGATTCACTGTAAATAAATACTCTCTCCTTGCAGCACTTCCGTCAACTGTCACTGCCTTGGCTCCAATCACCTTTCAAGTCCAAACAGGAAAGCAGAGAAAAGCGAGTGAGATGGCAGATATGAGGTTTAATTTGCTTTTCACTGCAGTTTTCATTGGTGGTGCGCTTCCAATTCGTCGGCATTGCCAGCTGCCTGGAATCACTCCTGGACCCAGTTTTTTCCTGTTAACCTTCATAATTGTATTATTATGGGCAAGCCCACAAACCGTGCTACAAAAAGCTGTAAAAAGTGCAGCTTCCACCCTTTATTAGATAAGCAGCCAGATCCAAACCCAGCTGCTGCAGACAGAGAGGGAACGCAGATTTACTGAAGATGTTTCCTCACCTATGTTTTACATAATGCAAGATGTGCCTGCTAAAAAAAATAAAGCTGACGGGGGGTGCAAAGGGATTACAGGAGGAAATAAGTTTGACCTCAATTTTCTTGAAAACTTACGAAAACATATATATAAATTTGGGAAGATCACAGATGCGAGGGGATAGCAGTGCTGGGCAGGAGAGCGAAGGCAGGAGCTACCTCACTCCGTGCACGTGAGCTGGGTGAGGGGTGGGACCGCTGCGCACCCCACGGGGTTTTGTGGGAGCTCACGATGAGGAAGAAGAAGAAGAGCTGCCTCTCATGCGCACCCCCTCGTGGGCACAGCAACGGGCACCAAGGCTGGAGGGACGGGGAGACCGCACGGATGCGCTTGTCCGGGGGATGAAAACTGGAGGAAAACCGTCCTGAACCTCCATCAGACCAAAGCAGAGCAGCCCCCTCGCCTTCAGGAGGGGAGCAAAGCCCTTCTGGCAGCCACATCCCTCCTGGGTGTGCCGGGATGGACGGGATCCCCTCCCTGCTGCACACGCACGCAACGAGCAATTTAATTAATAAAAGTAAAACTGAAGTATTACATGTAGCAGCAAAGCATTATTAAAAGCCATAATGTCTCAAAGGTTCCTATGAAGTCATGTTCTTACAATTCACTCCAAAGAATTTAAAGACAAAATTACATGCTTGGTAATACTCCGGGGAGCACGCTTTTCTATGTGGCCCATTGTTTGTGTATGATGCATGGCTTTGAGAAAGTGGCATTGTTAAAAGGATCATAAATCACAAAGGGGAAGTTTGATTTTTTTTTTTTTTTTAATTTTTTAAAGAAATCTTATTCCAGACAGGGCTTTCCTCTGCTGTGGAGTTTTCAGCTTATTTCAGCAAATGAACTGACATCAGACCAACACAGGCTGTGGGGGTCTCAAGCTGCTCAAATGAACATTACCTTCTTCCCTACAGCCTCTCCAGAGAAATAAGCATTCCACAGTCAGTATCACTGGATTTGTATACCTGATTCCAAGGGAACGTTTATTTTTCTAAATATAACTCTTCAAGATAAAATCTTGAATATTAAAGAGCAGCACTAAAACTTCTGCACTGCCTTTTGCAAATATTTCTTGGTGTGGTTTTCCACCTTAGACTTCTTCAAACTATCTCTGGCTTTAGTGTGGTTATTTATTTTTAGGTGCATTAGTTCTCAATTTGGGGACCAGTGGGCTCAGTGTACTTCAAAAGCAAACAGCAAATGCCAAAATCACTTACTACCCACAGGCACCCACCCCATCCTTCTCCGTGCACATGAATTAGCCAGTAGCCTCCTCCCAGAGCAACCACAATGAAGTTACTGCTCTGATAAGGCTGATGTACTACACCTCTCACTGGAGCTGAAAATGCAGAACAGTCTCCACAACACTGCCCAGCTTCAGTTCAAACTACACCAAACAACCAAAAAACAGATGAAAACCAACAAAAATTCAAGGGTGTCACCAAAAGTCCATCCCAACGTTTAGCAGTAACTCCCTGCTAAGAACAAACCACACAAACCAATTTGCAAGGGAAGAACCAACACATTCAAGAAGGAATCAACAGGGACCAGCCAAGCCAGAAAGCCAGGAGTGTCTCCAGAAGCCCAACCAGGCACCAATGGAGGGTGGTTTTCAGACACACACAAGCACTACCCATTAAGTGGGTACAGCACCGCGCAATCAGGCATCTTCCTCCCCAGGGGCCAGATCCCAAAACACAAATCATGTGGGTTTATCACATCCTGGTTAGGTGAAATTGCACTCACACCATTTCCTATGACCCACTCCATTTGTCTGTAATTTGTGTTCTGTGTATGTATTTCACATGTCTGTTCACACACAGAGGAAAATCTCAAGCAGCATTCCTTTCTAATGTGAAGAAATATTGAACTTTTCAAAGCAAATCTCAAATACTGGCTGTTACCTTTATGGATACACCAGTACTTCCAGCAGTGCAAGATTTCCAGCTACAAATCATCTCTATAAATCACATTCTCCGGGACTCAGTCCTACATCTCTGCATCCTACTGTCCATATAGCTCCTGTTCTACACACAATGAGCCCTCCTATCTCATTTTTAACTATTTTCCTGGATGTTTTCCTGTTGCAGTATATAAGAAGTACTAGTTTTTTTTCAAACTTAGTCACCAGACAGTACCAGCTTAATCTAAGCGGCCTTGACTCCTGGCTGGCATAAATCAGCACAGCTACAGCAAGTACAGAAGAATTAAAGAACTGTGTCAGTTTATGCCAGCTAAAAATCTGACCCCATTCATCTGATTTGCCTCGAGATAGTCACTACAGTCAGAATGTAAGAATAAATTAGCACGGATTAAACGTAGGAAAACCCGCTAAGGAAACTTGACTGTGTTCAAATATACCCAACTGGAGTTCACTCATAATTGTGCAGCTTAGGGCATGTGACCTAAATACCATTAACTAATGGGATCAGTCCACTACTAGTAGTCCCTAAATATAAGAGAAAAAAGCCCACCCTTTCTATTTAAGGACCAACTGCTCACAAATTTACGATGGCTGACTCAAGAAACACATGGCACCTTCCTCTGCCAAAACATCTGCCTCCTTCAGGAGAGCTGACTTCATCCAGAACCGGTGGAAGGTCTCTGTCTGCATTATTCTTACAGCATTGAGTATTCGGCTGCCAGCACCACATGAAGGAACTATTTATGCTCTGCAAAAGGCTTGGACGTAGTCTGCAACACGGGCAGAAAGGAGAGCGCTAAATCAAGCTAATTATTTTGAGACCTTCCAACTAGAAACGTTTATACAATAAAATCCACGTGCTTCTCTCAACTCGTGCACCTTGCGAAGGGTTTCTACTCTGTGTGTTCAAAAAGGCCATCATATGGAAACAATTACAGCACACAAGCTTAAAATGACTTCTACCAATGCAAGGACCCTTGACCCATCTTTATGGGCATTTTAAATAATTTATGTGCAACTTGAATGCAATCTGCTCTACTTGACATCTCTGACCCAGAGCATATCAAGGTTTATGTTGGGTTTCTTTAACACTGAGACCCTGTCAGGGAAAGACGTGATCTATGCCGTTACAACAGGAGCTCCTCTCCACCAGCCACCGAAGCAGGGCTCTACCAATCCCCACTGCCGTCCCTCTGCCAAAATCTTCTGGCCAACAAAAAAAAAAACCTTATTTTGCTTTTCCTTAGGGTTTCCTGTAGGCAAGCTCTCTCTTTTCTTACCTCTCCTGCCCAGAAAAGAACCAGAAAGAGCTGGTGGAAAGGGGAGGGCTTCACCATGGTCTGGGCCAGAGCGTAGCCACAGCGCCTATGGAAGAAAGAGGTCAGTCAAGGGACATAGCCCTGCTCCTCCTGGAAGGGAACACAGGCTTTGAGGAAAGGATAAAAGAAGATTTAATACTTGCTCTTCACCTGGGAGAACTGATTAGCCAAAAACATTTTCTGGGAGCTCATGCAAATCAGTGCCTGTGCCATGTCCTCTGCGAGGGACACGGGAAAAGCCAAGGCCCTGGGGAGAGCTGAGCACAGCTGGGCAGAGCAAGTAAATCCCTCCAGGAGCAAGCAGGGGGGACAGAAAGCAGCGGGGGTGCTGCCTGCAGGGAGGGGGGCACACAGTGCACAGGGGAAGGGGCCCGAGCCCCTCTTTTTCCATCGCTGATGGGCTCAGGCCACCCCAGAAGGGGACTCAGCCCCACGCCCTCAAACTCAGATGGATCCTCTCGGAGAGGAGCTGAGGGCTGCAAGGGGTGATCACAGGAATCCTGCCTGTGTGATTTCAGCATTTGAGGCCAAGTGAATGAGGAGGTACTTTGAAACAAGGAATGGTTGGGTTGGAAGAGACCTTAGAGACCATCAGGTCCAAGCCCCCTGTCACAGGCAGTTCACCTTCCACTCCGGACTCCCTGCCTTCATCATCAGAGGGTTCTCGTCGGTAACCACAAACTAATCCACCCCAAGCATGAGCCTGATTAAAATCAAAGTGATTTGAATCACTGATTCTAATCAGGGTTTGTATCAAAAAGCAGGAAACATGGCTTAAATCATTGATTTCAAACTTGTTTTGCATTTGTACTTCTATATTTATTTTCTTAAAGAAACGAATTCTAATTGGTTAGCAACTTAATAAAATATGACCTTTTAATTAACTTAATTTTTCTGTCTGCTAAAGATGGTGGTTATTTTCACATTCATTTGCATCCCTAAGTTTTAGGCTATGACTATGTCAGAAATTCACATACCACATGTGAATTGTGGTATTCCACAACTAATGGAATTAGTTCCAACTAATTGTCAGATTTTTATTAGTTGGTAATTTTAGGATTTGTATCGATCTTTATTCGGTTGAAAAATAGAACTGCAAGAAAATGAAAATAACATTTTTATTTATTAAATTAAGGTTGTTTAAATATGCTGGATACATAATGAGTTTATACATTTATGCATGTAAAACATTTACTGAACATGATCTGTTGTAAGAAAATGGAATATATTACGATCACAGCAGTATAAGATCTCAATCTTCCACACCTTTATTTTATTCCTAGATTGCAAAAAGGAGAACAAGGTCTCCTTTTCTCAGTTTTTACTGAATCATCAAAGGAATGACTGAAACTAATCATTCCACCCTATCTCAATGAACACTGAAACCAAACTTCGTCCACAGAAGGTCATCTAAAGCTTATCAATGTTCACATACTCTAGCACAACTAAAAGAGCCAACTTCAGTTAGGTCTTTGGGCCATTTTTTTAAAATGTAATCAGGAAAGTTTATTTTTATTTTGTATTTAATCATTTAAACACAATAAATTTGTTTCAAATTTCGATATCGTCTAAAAACAGTATTTTAAAATACTTTAAAAATTAAACATCACAGAACTTAAATAAAAGTAATATTTAAAAACCGTCTCAACCTAATTAATTTTGTCCTGCCTATTTAAACTGCAGTTCTAAATAACTTTAAAATGTCTAAATATTAAGCAGGTCATAACTAGTACAGTCAATAAAATTAAAAAAACCCCACCAGAACACAAAACAAAAAAACAAAGCCCACTTTTCTTTAACTTGAGATATTAAAATACAGGAGGTATTCAAAAATAAAAACAAAACAAAAAGAAAGGTGGTTTATTATCTTGGGTTCAAAGTTCTTAGTTCTCTGCTACCTGGTGACTCTCTAAATATTTTGGCTTTGCTGCATGAGGTGATGTAACACCCCCAGCCCCATCCACAGCTCTGAGAAGGCCCCACCATCCTCACCCCATCCTCACAGCCAGGATACCCACACACAGCCCCCCCTGAAACCGACTCCTTGCATTACAGTCCGCTGCAAAACCCTATTAAAAAAAAAAAAAAAAAAAAAAAAAAGGAAAANAAAAAAAAAAAAAAAAAAAAAAAAAGGCAGCCAGAGGGGGGAAGTGAGGGGGAGGAAGAAAAGAAAAAAGTCTTTCTATTGAGTACAGCATCTCTACCACACATAATTCAAGGACTATAGCCAGTATGAGTTGGGGGGTAGTGGGGAGAAGGGAGCTTTTTTTATCCTTTTCCTTCAAAGAAACTGATCAGAAATAAACTGCTATTCAATTAGGTAAATCCTCAACACATTTACTTTCAGCAAACCTAAATAATAATATAAAACAGCCCAAAATGCCATGAAGGAGAGATATACATAACATGTGGTAAATAAAAGTTTAACAAATCCCTGCAGAGTTACCACCAGCACTGAATGTGGCATTTCTTTCCTAAAGAATTTACAAATCCAAGCTCACAATAGAAGATTTGAAAAATAACAATTACAATCTGCACGGTAACAACTATTTGGGTGTTTCTTTCGGACTTAAAATAAAAACAATTACATATAAATACTACCTAAACATACACGCCATCTCAATCAGGAGGGACTGAAATGGAAGAACACACAGCTTACAGGCAACTGGTTCTGAAAATATAAATGTATGCTGTTCTTTAAATACACCTTTAAAAACAATTTCGTAAGTTTAGATTTTATGGCAATTTGAGATCCCATTTTGACAGTCTTGTATGCACCACACACCACCGCCCTATAAAAAACACATATAGAAAGGTATTCGTGTTCTTGGTTAAGGCAAGATTAACACAACAAGCCCTCTTCCAAAAAAAAAAAAAGCCATTTAAAACAGAAAAAAGGTCTTGTAATAAGAAGGCCGTTTAACTGCTTATAATTCTAAGTGACTGGATGTAGCATAAAGCTATGATTATTTTCCTGTGGTCATAATATACGTGATTTAGAGTATGTTTAGGGAAAACGTTAACTGAGACAGAGGGCTGTAAACAGACCCAGAATTCGGGCACAGAAATGCACCCCCTTGTGCTAACCCACATCCAGCCCCGTGTGCGACTTTATTCACTGCTCAGAGCTCACTGCAAAGGGGGGAAGCTGTCTCTAATGCCACACAAATTTGGCTATCAGCTGTCCTATGCAAATTTGACTAATTACATATGCATTACTGAGCTATGAAATAAGTCAGTGTGTTGTGGTATGTGAATACACATCCCGCTCTTGTTTTTGAGCATAATAGTTTTCAGTGTCTGCAGAGTGTTCATATCCTGTGGACTCGTCTTTTTTTTTTTTTCCCTTTTCCTTTCTATCCTGTGGACGTCTCCTCCCCCACACTTTTTTTTTTTTAAATGAGACACCTTCTTTTCTAATAAAAAATTAAATTAAGACAGAATTCACTTTTTAAACCTGTTCTTAAAACAATATGAATTCCAGCCAGAGAGAGATGAAGTAAAAACCAAGGACTGCTATTTTATATTGTGTAATGAATTAGCTTTAAAAAAGGTTGAACAATAAACAAACAACTACCAAAAAAAAACATTTTTGTGAGATAATTATGTACTAAGCAAGAAGTAATTTTATCCTTATACGCACATTTTATGTTTTGGGCACTTCTATTTCATGTCCCTTGACACCTTCTCCAATAATCCATCTACTTTATATTGGAAAGCCTCACATGAATAAAACTTTATGGCACTACAGGCATTTAGCCTTCCACTGACATTCCTGGCCTGTTCAATTCTGCAATTCAATCAAAATCAAATCTCAAAATCCTCTTGTCAGCCAGCGCTGCTTTCATATGCCCGAGCCCTGTGTAAGGATAACTGCATCCAATCTTTCCCCCAAGCAGTGCTTATATTGTTTTATTACAGTTCAATGAGTGGAGTTCAAAATTACATGCAGCTGCCTACTACTGTGGTCTGTCTGTGCTACGCACGGACACAAGTATTGCCCACCAGGCTTGAAATCATTCACTTACTGGTCTGGCAAGAGAGACTGTGAGCACTTCACTGTGTGGAGGAACATCCTGCCTGCTAGATCTAAAGAGGGTGATGTTAGCAGATCAGTTCCTTTATAAAGGGATTGCGAAAGCCCTATGAAATGCAACTCAAACGTGCTCGATGTTAAGCATGTGGCTACTGCACATAAAAGCAAAGATAAACCTCAACATGCACTACTCATTCGTGGAAAGCTTGTGAGGGAAGATAAAGGACTGGGGAATAAAAGGCATCTCACTGAGTTTTTGTATGTGTTTTAAATGACGAAGCTTCATTTGGGCAAATTTTATCTTTTCCTCCTCCCTCCCCCCAATCTTCACAGTGAAGCAAAAGGGACGAAACAAAGCTAATTAAACACAATTTAATCAGATGAACAATGCAGCAACTCCAGATTCAATAGCTTAAAAACTCCTGCAGCACCAGCTCCTGTACAGCCTGGCTGGAGGGAGAGAGCATCAAAACTGGGCAGGATTTTTACTCCACACTCGCTCAGGGCTGGAGATAAAGAGTGTCAAAGACTGTCTCCTGTGCTATGACCAGGGCTGGGAAGCAGCAACAGCCATGAGCTGCTGAAGGGGGTTCACCCACAGGCTGCCCAGCCAGGTACCAGCACAGTTCTCCCAGGGCCAGCAGCAGCAGCATCGTCTCGGAACACACGGAATTCCACCGACACTCCTACAGGTTAACTTTTGGCCCATCACATTACTGTTTAGTGATCATTTTCACTCGGCCCTCCGTCAGCATTTCACAGTATTACAACAGTGACCAAGATCAAAATTTAAAAAAAAAAAAGAAGAAAAAAAAGCCTTTTATCAAAGGCTATTCATCAAATATTGTACCGTGACTAAATTCTGTAAGAGTAGCAAGTGAGAAAACAAAGGCAACACATCGTTAGACATCCTGCCGAGAAAAAGCTCTCTCTGAGATGAACCCCATTACCTTCCAGCACACAGGTCTGAGAACCAAGCTAACCACACAACAAACCACCAACCTATGACAGCAGCACTAAACTGCTCATCCACGAATCAAGGCTTCATTTCTTTTTCAAAAAAAATAGAGAGAGGAGGAAAAAAAGCCTGCTCAGCTGCTGTGCAACTGCTCACGTGTTGGTTATGTAGAAGCAAACCCAGTTATGAGGCAGGCCAGCTTTTGGGCTCTTCACTGCCTTCATTCAAGAGTAGTGTGGATGACTGTGTGTGCATCATACATGTGCCTATTAATCTGTTTCTACATCTATTTGTACAAAGCCTGGAGAGGGAAATCTGGAAATGTGACAGCGGTGACCGATCCTGGAGCCACCGACCGTGACACTCCAGGACAGAGGCACAGCCCCCAGCTCAGGCACTGGGATACAGCCTACACAATGCAGCTTCAAGATCCCACCCCTGACAAGAGTTTGTGGCCAGGCAGTCACATCTCCTTCGCGTCTAGTTACAGTACAATGACAGATTTGGGAACACTTGTCCCAAATCTCAGAGTGCCAGGATCACAGCCGTTTCAGTCATCTCCTTCCCATCTGAAACCACCAAAGGCATCTTCCTGCATAAGGCTAAAGCTTCTCCACTAGAGATGGACTGGGTTATGGAGCACCAAAGCCCTGGAGGAGTTCCTGCACAGCTCCCCACAACAGCCTTGTCCCCACATGCCTCACGTACTCAGAGCCAACACGGAAAACCCTCAGAGGAAATATAACTTCCCTTTGTTAAGGCTACTGAGGGCAATGAGAGTGAGGGAAGGAGTAATAACCCCTCCATCAGCCTGCAGACCAGGCTTTGCAGCTCCACACATGGCTGAAACTTTCAGTTTTGGGGTATTCTGTAGCCTGAGTCACAACTCCCCTGGGCGCTGCACATGTACCATGACAGCACACACATACACAACTCCACCACCCCGGGACAGGAGGTACCTGGGCCCTCCCAAGGACCGAACTCAGCCAGCAAAGTGCTAACAAAACATCAGCAGAGGAACCCTGCTCGGAAACAGTGGATACGGTCCCTGTCAACATGCAAGGACACATCAACATTACAGAATCCAAAACTGGAGGCAAACCACTTGGGCGTGCGCTGGGGCTAAGGAGGGGAAAAACCGTCTCGCTCCACATGCACACTTGTAGGAAGTGACAAAGCATCACGTCTGCCTGCCACCCGAAACATATTTAGCAGCCTATAGATAGCAACCCAACGAGACGGATCCAGCGCGAGCCCCGGCGCAGGCGCCCCGGGTGACTCTGCACCTGTGGCTCTGCCTGAATCCAAGGGGATGAGAGAGGCGAGCCGGGAGCTGCGGCTCCCAACCGCCTCCTTTATCACCACCATCACAGTATTTACTGTAACACATGTGACTTAGTGAAGCCCCAGATTAATTAAATGAACTCCTCCATTAATCAATCAATCAATCCAGCACAGAGCAGTTGAAATATTGAATTACTTAAGAGCAGCATCTTTATATAGGACTTTTAAAGGTCTGCTCTGGAGGACCTTATCCCCCGTAATTAAATTCAGCCTCACATGCAGAGGAGCATAAGAAACCCAGAGGAGGCCCTGGGGCTGCGAGAGCAGGAGCGTGGGCATGTTCCTGGGTGGGAGGGAAACACCAGCTCCTGCCTTGGGAAACTGCCCCATCCCAGGGGGTCAGAGAGCTTCCCCCAAAACAAACATTCCTCTGAAACTCCCTTGGAAACACCCTCCCAGACACTGAGGGCTCCTACCTGTTCAATCAGGATCACTGATCAATTCAGTAAGAAAACCAAGACCAGGATTGCCCAATCCTAAGGAACAGCTCACTTCCAGCTGGCAGAGCTGGAACAGGGGGAAGGAGGAGAGCAGGGCCATGTGCTGGTACTCTGGGAATACCTGAACGCATACATAATAGTTGCAAAACCTGTAAAGTCAGTAAAGGTTATCTAATTTTATATATGGTGAAATTTAGGCAGAGAGAGTTGAAACACGTTGTTCCGAGATGTGCAGAGCACCAGTGAGAATGTCAGTAATAAGAACACCAATCTCCCGTCATCCTGAAAGCCAGGCACACAAACTGCTAATACGATCAATTTTGTCATCTGTGGGTCCACTTGAGCCACTATATTTGGACATCAAAATAGGAGGAATGAATTCTACACTTCTTTCGCTCTTCATTTCAGTCTGGATGAGACTGGTGTAGCTATGGTTATAAGTGGGGGAAAGGACAACAGGAGAAAAAAATAAAATCCTAGTCCATGTATATAATCATTTCAATTACTAAAAAATCCCCATCATCGGAAACTTGTCTCATAGCATACGAATTGCTGTTTCCCTTAGGCAACAAAAAATTAAGTTTCACAAGGCTCCCCCTCAAAAAACAGACCTATAACATCTAGGCAAAAATAACTAATCCTGGTATGTCTTCCCCACCCCCAGCAAATATAAATATTTTAGCTATTTTAGCGGTAAGAGTCTGATTTAAGTGGTTATAACTTCTTTTGTGCTTGCTCTTCTGCCTCCAGCCCTTCCACCACCACCCTGCCCTGAGCAGGGATCTCAGTGCAGCACATGGACTGCCCTGACTACTGCTCCCAAACACAAAGAGAACAGAGTAACAGCCTTGAGATCTTGGGATAAGATACAGGACCCAGAATCAAATAAAAACGCAGCAATATGAACACATACTTCAGTGCTCAACAGTCACTACTTTTTTTTTGGCAAAGACAATACCAAAAAAATAGAAAAGGCTTATTACAAGCCCTAAATGTAGGATGGCACAGCATGTTAACATATTGCTGTACATCCTTTATAGAATTGCCTCCAAAGCTATATTAAAATAACGTTAAGGTTGCAAAAACTAAGCAACAAAGTTGGCAACATCAACACGCAATCCTGATTTACACCTTTGGAATGAGTATTACAATCAAGTCTTCACTTACACAATCTTTTTTTTTTCTGTGGGACTCCCATCTAATGTGCTGTTATTAAGCATTGTTTCTTTCCTTATAAAGCCTCTACTCCCAGTAGCACACACTACTTATTTAGCACACACTATCCAAATCCAAAATGAATACAGAATTACCAAACTCCTCTTGACCGTGTCTCCAGTTCTCCCATTAGAGTACCAGGATGTTAAGAAGAACCTTCTCACCTCCACTTGCAAAGATGTTTGATGGCATCACAACCACCTCAAGGCTGGGAAACCAAGACAAAGCAAAAGGGAGGCTCTTGGGGGCTGCTGGTTTGAGTCACCCAGTAACTCAAAGCACCAATCTGAGCCCACCCTGACTCATGGTCTTTACGGATTCTAACAGCCCCATGTGCTGCAGACAACCCCAACTGGCCTCAGCTGTGGTTGCCAAGCCCCGATCACTTCTGTAAATTGGCCCCAGGTGCCTCTTGGTGGGCATGCAGAAATGAGGAACGGGGAACCACGTGGCGAGTTTGGAGCAACTGGGTTTGGATGACGTGCCAAAGACTAAACAAGGCTCCTTGGGAAGAAAAAAAAAATAAAACAAAATAAACCCCCAAAACTACATGAACACATCAAGAGTTTCACAATGTTGAACAGCCCAGAGGCTTTGTTAAGGCCTGTGCCACCTTAACTCTGTCATTTCCCAAATCTCATGTGCCTGACTATACCACCTTGAAGGTTGTTTTCACATACACCTGTTTTTAATGCATATAATTTCTCTGGAATTTTTTACTCTGTCTTTAAGAAGTGAGAATTGAAAGAGAAGCAAGAAGCATATACAACAACCAGGGAGTGGAGTGAGGAGACAAATGACAAAACTGTCCAGCAAGAGAGGCACACCACCAGTCACCACCACCAGAGCTAACAGCACAACCAGACACTGCTGGTGGCAGGGCAGGGAGGAGGCATCCACCCCACATTCTGAGGGTCACTCCAACAGCCATAAGACTGAGATCCCCCCATGATGGGACCACAAGGAGCACTCTAATATCCTCAAACAACTTGAATTGCCTTGACAACTCCAGTGACTCCAAAGCACTGTGAGAAACCAGGAGCTCCCACTGCTTCTCAAGGTACCCACTTCCCCCTGACACCCTGAGGCCACAGAACCCTACATGGCACCACCCGGGGAGGATGCTGAGGCACTGTGGGACTCGTCCTCCCCCACGGCACCTGGGCAGGACCCTCCGGGCTCAGCAAAGTGCTGTGTGGCTGCCCTGGGTTCCCCTCACCAGTGACAGCTCCTGCACAGAGACACTGCAGCTCTGTTAAAAATACACACACACACACACACACACACACACATACACATGCACCCGTACGTTAAAAAAGAACAATTCTTTAAATGGCAGTGAGCTGTGCTGTCATTCCTGTCCATTATGCGCCCGTTTGGGTTTGCTTGGGCAGCTGAAGAGACCTGGTGAGGTCAGTGGGTGCTCTAGAAGACTTGCCACACTCCCAGAAGCCTGATTTCTGTCCCTGTATATGTTTGAGGAAGTCACAGGTGTTGTTCAGAAGTGGCATATCTCAGTTTTGTTCAATACTTACGTGGTATTTTAGTAGAGGGAAGGGGCTGCACTAATACACGGAAACTGCCAAGTATCACATTTTCCCCCTGATCTATGGCGTTCTCCATCCTCCCCAGTAATTTGCACTTTCTTCTCTTTCAAAGACTCCCATAAAAGCCATTTACAGTCGATACAGTCTTATTAGCACCCAGTGTATGTTCTCGTCTCAAAGTACGTGTTTACTTTGACTTCCCCCTCACGGAAACAACAGGCGAGTGTTGCCATTTTATATCACAGACTCTGAGAGTCCAGGGCTTTTCTGCACACAGGTTAATAAAACAAAAATGAAATTTAAATAAATCAGCAAAAAATCAACTGGGAAAAGCTTGCACTGCAGTTGCTCTGACTAAAGAGAACAGCGAAAGCCAAAAGGAAGGAGTTAACCTTTGTGGGAACAGCATCAAACAGTCGCTGCTGCTTCAGTTACCGCTGCACTGGGACTCGCTGCAGCAAACTGCATCCCTTGGTAAGGCAAGAGCATCACCTACACACTCACAGCCCTCCAAGGGTCACCGCTAAAGCACTGCCCTTTAAATGTGAAGAACAACCAACATCAGGTACACAAGAAAATCTGGTGGATTGAACAGGAAACTACCGAGAACTATTTCTGAAATGTAAATGAGACTCTGCTACTTTCATTTCATTCTTGCCGTAGCACTGTGCTGAGATGAAGTTTCCATCTGTGATTTTCAGGACAGGATATCAGCCATTTCAGATGGCATCCATCGGAAGCCAGAGAGACACGTTACTCACGATTTTTTGTTTTATAAAAATATTTAAACTCAATTTGGTCTTCCCCCGGACAGAGCTTATGGGAGATTAATTCAGTGCTTTGGGGAACAACCTCGCAGCGAATACGCAGCTCTACCCCCACCATCCCTTTTACTATTTTTTAAGAAGAATTTGTATAAAGTTACAATTTGAAATGGACTACATATTTTAAAAGACAGTTTTGATAAGGCCACGCTAAATACTGATCTTTTATTCCTACTTTGACTTCAACAAGTTAAACAGTTTGTGGTATCAAACCTCAAGGTTTTGAACACAAGAAAACATTTTCCCATCTCTCACTGAAATTCAAGGACTCTTGGGCTACCTGTGAAATTTATAGTGTCCATATACAAGAGACAGCACATCCAGCAAAATTATTTCAAACACTTGTTGTTTCTTTTTTCACAACATTTTCACCATCAGTCGCAGAAATTTATCAGCAAAAAATGCTGAAGTCAATGATGATGCAATTAAGGCTTTGATTACACGATGACAGCAAATCGATTTTAAAGCAGATTATATCAACAGTTGGGCAAAAGGAGAGGCAGACATTATGGAAATCAGACCTTTTAATATCTTTAAGATTCCATAACCCCAGAGAGCATCTTTAATTCACCCTCTTTTATTCCAGATGGTCTCATAAAAAAACCCCTAAGTTATCACATTCTGGTAGCCCATGCTAACACACTTCCTATGACATGATGCTAATACGCGTTAAAAACCAACATTTAAGAAAAAAAAAAATCCAAATTGCAACTATTTCCCCACTAAGGTGACATTTGCAACCATGTACATTTTTTAAAGACCCCCAGGATACAACACATCACTTACTTCCAGCGGGCAGGCATGGCAGTGCCTGGTGAAGGCACGCCGAGTTACACATAAGTATTTAAGAGCAGGATTTGGCTTCAGACTCCGCATGAAGGCAGGAATAGGGAACTATTGTGCTGCCTGTTTTCTCACAGCAGATCCCAACTAGCTTTGGCTATGGATCCAGCACCGCCAGCCAATTTCAAGGATAAAAAAAAGAGCCTCCGACCCTTTCCTTTCTCTCCCTTTTTGTAATCTCTTGCAGGCACAGCGGCTCCAGCAAGCAGCTCCCCTACCAGCCCAATATTTACACTAAACCACTAAAGGACTTTCTATTATAATGCTATCTCATTGATACAAGATTACTCCTGAACCACATCAAACCCCGTAACACTGTGAAAGGCACAAACGCCGTCTCAAGAAAGAGGCGCAGAGTGGATTATTTTAGTCTCGTTATTTCAACGGCACTTTTTAGATTTATGTTAAAAAGTAATGCAATGCTACAGTAAGTGTTTCTCCCCTGGGGGCAACTGAGTGTCTATATGGATTAAATGTACACGCGTAAACACTTGCGATAGCTAATTATATTCCTGAAAGTACCCGATTCTTGCCATCTCTTAATCCCACAAAACAAAAACACTTCAAAAAACATTTTTGCAGATAATCATCAATTTTATCCACTGTCTTTGAAACTCTACAGAGATTTTTCACCTGAGAATCAAAAAGTGTTAAAACTCCTGGCTCTTTTAACTCTCTTTTACAAAAGCTGCATGGATGTAAAAACCCCAACAGAACAGAGCACTTGCCGTCTCCTCTGGTTGCATAGAACATGAAAGAGTAACCAGACATTTTTATTCAAATGAAATTATACAAATTTTTTTTAATCTTTTTTTTTTTTCCTTCAGCATGCAAAAAACCCCACCCTATAGTGAACACAAGCTTAAAGCAATCTTTTCCAATGGACCATTTTACTTATTCTACAATTTCTTACCCAAATTACACAGGTATAATTATTTTGACACTGTAATGAAAAGAAAATGGGATTTGGGCACTGTGGGTTTATCTAATAACACTATTTCTTGCCAGACTTCACAGCACTGACAATCACAAAGAGCCCTGTCCATTCCAATAGGAAATATTTGATTTTACTGTAGGAACATTATTTATTTTCACCAAGTTGCTATTATCAGAAAGGATATGATAGCTGAATAATAAAAATGAAATCAAGAAATTCTGGTGTTTCAAGGCTTTATTTTTTTCTGCTCTCACTTTTGACATTTTCTTCCCCTGGAGAGACAAGATAAAGTGCTGTCATAAATGGGTGACTTTTCTTGTCAAATGACAGATTTGATTCTCCATGGCAACCACAAATCAAGGTGCTAGTCTGAATTAAAGCTTCTCTTAAAAGGCGTCTTTATGTTTATAAAATGAATTTAAATTAAATGGGTATTAGGTACAGTTTTTTACCTCCATTTATTTATTGACTAAGGAGCTCTGTACTGCGTGGAGCATATTTGCATTTTAAGGAAAGACAACATATTGTACTGGCAGATGCACAAACAAAGCAAGTTACAAGGTCATGCTACATATACTAGTTTACAGTACTATGAATGGTATACAGATGGACAGCAAGCAGTTAAGAGGTACTTAAATACTGGAAAAAGCACAAAAATTACCTAGAGAGTAACAGATGAAGGAAATCTCTCCTCATTTCATAACACTGCTTTCTTCCACACACAGTTAATAGAGAGTCATGTAATTGTCACAAACAGAATGCCAAAAGGGAAAAAAAAATGTAAAAAATCAGATGCTTCCTCCTGTGCCCTTATGCAATCTTACTATAGAGCATGATACGCTCTTACAAATGGTTGTTACCATGACTTTCAAATACCCGAATTTATCCCAGATTTCTAACTTCAACTGCTCTAAAAATTCACTTTCTTGAGGTCACAACACATCTGAATTTCTTTATTCAGAAGATGAGTCAGTGGAGCCTCCTAGTTCCACAATTAACCTCCCTTATTACCTCTTTTTTTTAAAAAACCTGAAACCCAGGGAACCTAAATTGCACTGTAATACTCTCCTCATTCCATCTCCCCAAAGAAATGGGAAAATCTTTCCACAGACATTAGACTTAAATTTTTAACGTATAGGTAAAGTCAAATACGTATTTTTACACACAAGGAAGTAAATACTTTCAAAAATGTAGAGAGAGATATATAAAAAAAAAATAAAAATACTGCAGGTTTTTCAGCCAATTCTGTCGGTTACTGGAGTCAAGTGGCTCCATATTCACTGCCCTTGTAAGCTCTGCCAAATTTGATTTTAAGCTTCCTGAAGTTAAAGAAGGTTTATACAGTATTAACACAAGATCTTCTCACACATTTCTCGAGTTATTACACAGCCTTTTATCCAAAATCACAATTTTAAGCAGCGCAGGAAGGCTTCAGTTCAGCTTCACAGGCAGAGATGGACAGAGGATGTCTTCATCCCGCCGCCAGGCTTTCTGCTCCGCTTCACCGCCGATTCTTCCGGAGAAGGTGCAATAAAAGGGAGCCAGAAACTTAGAAAATCTCTTCACGCCCTGGGTCTGTGCAGGATTTGGCCCCTGCACCGAGCAGCTCGGGGACAGCCCCCACCCTGCTCCTGTGGAGCAGCTCAGACGCAGCTTCTGGGGTCCTGAGCATGGACCCATTCCCCAAAGTATTGGCACCTGTGTGTAAACCCAGAAATGTCCCAACCTGGTATTGACAGCTTTTCAACCCAAATATCCCATCTTAGGATTAGGGGGGAATAACAGTCAGGCCTCTCTGAACCAGTGTGTAAACACTGGCTACATAAAAATCAAAGGACACTTTGCTAATGTACTACTGTATAAGTAACAGCCTCATTAAAATATGACTAATCTGTAGCAGAACTGTGCATTTTATGGGGTAAGCAATTGAATTTCTTACATTTTTATAGTGAAAAAAGAAAAAGAAAGCGAGTCCACCTATTTCACTCATACTGTAACCTGATCACAATGTTTATACGTGCCCATCACAGTGCTATATAAATTAAGTCCCAAGAATGGGTTTGAGGAAATAAAATATGGTTAACTTCAAACAACACCTCCAGCTCAACTCCTGAAAATCCTTGGCACCTCTTGCTACGCACTTCTGGACATTCTTGAGGTTAAGAGCCCGTCTCCTTGAGGTCTAAATACTGAACTTTTAGGGAAAATTCCCCGAATTACCACCATGCACAGGGATGACTGCACATAGAACATATTCTCCAGGCTGTTACACAAGCTGGATGCTGTGTGGTAGGTACTGGGAGTATTGTCTGCTAATTAAGGGGATGGAGAGTGTCCTTCTCCACACGTCCACACCTTGTGCTTATGTCTTCTCTCTGTCAGCAGCATCAAGGTGAAGCAAACCTGGTTAAGGTTGCTGGTCTGCTGTGTCTCTGCAGAAAGCTGGGTGGTTTTCTGGGCCCTTAGAGTCAGCTGAGAGCATGGGTTTGCTGAATGAGCTCTGAGCACCAAAAGAAAAACTTGCAGCTGCTAAAACTGTTGGTCAGATTGTATTTCAGAAAGGGGCAGCCACAGAGCCTTGTGCCACGGTGTTGTTTGGGACATGCTGCAGCCAAACCAGCAGCAGTTCTCCACTTCAGCTCCAAGTGTTCCGAAAGTAAATATGGCACAAGCAGAAAAACCTTGGAAGTGCACAAATTTGGGGCTCTTAACCTTTTTGTGGGTTGATCATGGTAGTGCTGGGGCTGCATCAAACTGATGTTTTCCAGTGTGGAGTAACTCGAGATACAAACACGGATTTGTTACAGCAGCGATGCAAAAGAAGACAACTTGGCTTAAGTGCAATAGATAAAGATATTTTATTTTCTTCTCTTCAAGGTCTCAGCCACTTGGTTAGTAGAAATACAGAGCTTTGATTAGCCAACACCTAAAATTTAAAGTGGGGTAAGCTGATGACGTTAAGCCTTCTTTGCGCACTCCATGGACATTTCTGAGGTGGCTTTTGGCAATTACATGAAATCCTCTCTGTAATTGTTGTGAAGCAGCACAGCTCACCTTTTGTATTATTTCTAATGCATGCCATTTCATTCTATTGAGCATGAGCTCAGAGCTGGCAATAGTCATAAATTTTACTACTTTAATAGTATATGTTATCTGACATTTCCTAACACTGAGCTTCAGGGTTTGAGACTGACCAGTCTTGACAGAGATGGATACTTAGCATAAGAGTTATAAAGGGAACAGCAGAGGCTTCAGTGATATTTTAAGCAGGGAAACTATGCAATATACTTTAAAAAGTGAAAAGACAACCAGGAAAATCTTTGGTTGGTAATCATAGTCAGGAAATGCCAGCAAATGTTTTGAGATGCAAGCTGAAAATGGGAAAGATGTTTAAAGCCAGCTTTGCTACCTTTAGCAGTGAACTATAAAGCTAATCACATATATTTTTGGGGTCCTTAACGTGGACCAGATGGAACTACACTGCACATAAATAAAAAACATTCTCTGGCTTGTGGGCTGGTTTGAATTTTATTTCATTGGATAAATGTGGAAGACAAAGTCACCAAGTAGGTTTTAGTCTGAGTAAACCGTGAAGCAATTAACAGAGTTCCAAGATGCATTTTCATCCATCAAAATCCCTACTGCCTTCTAGTTTTCACATGGAAGTTATTTCAAATCAACTTGAGACCTCACCACATCCATGCCAACTAGGTTAGAGCAAGTTCAGGTACAGCACCTGTTCCTGAGCTCCTGGGTCCATCTGGGGGTGTCCAGCTACATTCTACTGAATCCTAAAAAAAAAAAAATCATTCTTCTCATCAGTTATTTTGTTAGAAATAATACTAATTAATTTGGGGAAATTTTATAACAAGCTGTGGAAATACTTGATGCAAACCTGCAAGGTAAATAAACTGAGAATAATCTCGAATCTCTTTTTAAGTTATAAAATTATTTACTTGTTCTGATCTGAGCAAACATAAAAGAATACCTCTCCCAGGCTCCAGGCACTGTTACCATCAATTAACTAACAATTCCATAAACAATGAAAGTATTACAAAAACAGCAGCACATCCACACCTACACATTAGCACCAGTCAGCAAAAACCCCAACAAAAAACTACAAACAACACTTCCTACTCCTTAATTCCCAAAGGAAACTCCACCCCAGCTGCTGCAATCAAAAATACAGACTTAACAAAGTGCTGCAAGGTTAAGTGGCAATTTTAGGTGTTACTGGTAACAGAAGTAAAACAATTTCAGACACAAGGGTGAGTGTAAGCTGAGAACTCCTCCAATACAGACTTTTCCCTAAATGACAATTTCTTGCAGAGAATGTGCTCTCAGCTTCAGGATGCTGAAAGGTGAATGGGTCTAGATGAAAAAAAGAAAAGAAAAAAATCCAGCTAGACCATGCATCACCGACTGACCCCAGGAGCAGCAGAGATTCCTTGCCGCAGCACAGATGTTTTTGGGAGAGGGTTGTACAACCACTGCTCCATCACACATTGGAAGTGGAGGGACAGCAGGAAAGAGGGATTCCACCCTGCTTCCTCCCCGTCTCTTCTCCCTCCTGCAAGTCCACACTTGCCTGTTCCCACTGGTTTCTCAACTGTGTTCTCGAATTTCTGTGGGTCAACACGGCACTGCCTTGGCACTCATACAAAGCCTGTGAAATCCACGGAGTCATGCAAATGCACCTGAATATGCAACATCTTCTCTTCTGATTCATTATGAATAGGTAGGAGCCATTTTAACCAGGATGGTGAACATCTCCATTCTTCACTTTGGAAAGTATTCTTTTAAAATACCATCCTGATTTCTTGTTGTTCCTCAGCTCTCCCACTGACAGTCCAGAGATCCCTAAGCACCTGCAGACCATCACTGCAGGCAGTCATTGCTCCTGCCCTGAAGTCAGGCAGGCACTGAAAGGGGACAATGCCAGCAACCTGCAGGCTGAGATAAATTATGCAAATAGATCATGCATCTGGAAAATGGTGTTTTAAAGTACAGCTTCACTCTTCAGCTGACAGCAACCAAGGCCCCTACGTGGTAGTTCTCCTCCTGAGTGTCTTTCCTCTGTCAAGTTAATACTCTTTGCCCCCAAAAAACATTATGGAAAAATTCAGCTGTTCCCTGGGAATTGATATACATTGCTACAATCAGAGAATCAATTCATTCTTTAAAACTGTGAAATACAAAGATTTTCATCCTGTTTTAAGTCCAAGTTTCAATACAAACCGAGCTTTGAACCCTCCAGGATTTCTTTCCAAGAGCAGGTAATCCAGGGGAGGATCTCCTTCAACATATATGCAATAACAAAGTAAAAAGTACTGACTATGACAGAGGAGGGTGATTTATGAAACACGAGTGTGGGAAATAATTATTTACCTTCATAACAAGCAGTTTCTTCTTGCATGTTTCACCATAAATGTAACTTTCTCCCAACAGCAACTTTTTAGAAGATGTTTGTCAACTTCTGTCATTCACAGATTCACAACAAAGAAAAATGTATATCTCTCTAATGAGATGCACAGCCAAGGACGGTTGTCAGCATCATAGCACCGCTGTTGTGACATGTATTTCATTTTATTCAATACATAACGGGGGAGCTGTTAAACCCAGCAGTCCAAGCAACGTCCAAATAAGCATTAATAATGCGGTGAATAACTGATCATCACTAGATGGTTTTCAGCAAGATAAAGGGTTTTCCCTCCCCCTTTTAAAAATATCCTCGGAGTTGGAAAACAAAGAGGCAGAAGTTAAGACTGTTGCCTGCTACCTCCCACAACGGGCACACATCTGCAAGTGCCAACCTGCTCACGGCTGAGCCCGTCCTCGTGCACCACGGATTTCAGCACTGCACCAGGAGATTGCAGCAGCACAGCAGGCGGAGCGGGGGGCTAAGGGAGAAGCAATTAACGTGGATTGTGGTTCCCGTTTTTCAAGGTAGATGGCAAATTCAGTTTCACAGAGATGTACAAATTCATGTACAAAACCCACTGCATAATACAAGGACATCTGTGTTTACCAAAGTAATCATTATTGTTTAATGTGTATTTTTTAGGCCATTTAACAAATAACTTTAGCTCTGATGAACATGGTGATTTTCATGATAGACTTAAAAGGAAAAAAAAAAGTTCACAAGAAATGTGGAGCTGCTAACATGTGCTAAGTATTAGGACAAGAACCACAGATTAAGGGCACTGCTTTGACCTCACGTATTCTCACCCCCTGCACGCTCAGCCAGCACGGTCCAACGGGGAATTGTGGTTTGCTGCCTTGCATCAGAACCTGAAGTCATCCTTGTGCCTCCTCCTGCCCACAAACTTGTGGACACAACGAGGGAGGGCAGCACCCTGTCAGACACCACAAGCAGCCACGGGACTAAAACTCCATTGTTTTGGGACCAGCCCCACAGCCAGGGCTGCATCCACCCACAGCCCCCCCCAGAGCTCAGCGCAGGTCTTCAAACCAACCCCACCACCCTCACAGCCACGGGGAGATTCCCATCCCTATCCCCGTTTTACAACTGAACACCCCATCATCTCTGCCCCACGCAGCTCCCCGGCCCTGGGACGAGCCCAGAGGGAACAACGTGCCCGACCCTCAGGGGCTCCAAGGGGGGCTGGAGGCAGGCAGGGCTGGCAGGCAGGGCTGAGGGAGCTCGAGGGAGGAGGGAGCCTAGTCGAGACCCCGCTACATGTTCAGTGATTATAAGATTAGTGTGTTTTTATTTAAAGTATTATCCGTTAACATCCCGTATTACAAAAGTAGCACAACAGTATCGACAGACTGTCAATATTAATAGGAGTGTCTAATGTTTTATCAATACTAATTTAATTTCTGTTATCTGCAGGCTGCAGGGCCTTTCTGAAGAAACAGAGGAACAAGAATGAGAAAGCCAAAGCAGTGACATAACGAGAGCAGGAGAACGAGCCATTCCTTCAGCTTCTCGATCATTCAGTGGCACCCTGCTGTTAACACAGTTATCCTTGCTGCTTCTTTTGAGTGAAAACACCAAGAACAAAACCCACTGAGGTGTTTTTCTTCCAATAGCACCAGAACCTCGACAACTCTCTTTTTCTTTTTGGCCAGAAATCATCTTTGTAGAACAGCATTTTTCCTAACTACGTACACCCAAAATCTGTAAAATAAATGTGTCAGACAACAGCAATTACAGGTTGGATGAATAACTCACCCTTACAACACAGAGTTGATTCACAAAGAAGAATTTCTAGACCAGAGAATGACCTAGTCTCATACAGACCTTAAAGGGCCCCATGGAAGATGCATGTTTTTCATTTTACAGACAAAATATGTATTTTTAGGATAAAACTTCTTGAAGACTTCTGTTTTACTGAGGTTCAAATTAGTGTCCCTAAGAGTCCAGGGCAAGGAGATGTATTGGCAAGTCTGCCCGAGGTGGTGGGTGCTGTGAGGGGTAAGAATCCCTGTTCCCTCCAGGGAGACGCTCGGCAAGACCCAGATCACAGCCCCACCCCTGCACTTCCCATCACTACTAACGCACTTTAAAAGAGAGAGGAAGACAGGTCCACAATGACAAGATGTCAAACTGAACAAAGTAATTGAGCTAATCATGTAAACATTCATTATTACTAATATTAAAATATCCTGTTTTGCATTTTCTTTTTGTGACAGAATGAGCAGCATCTAAGGACTCTAAGGAATTATCATCTAAGAACTGAGTAAAAGAGGAAACTGTCTAAAATGAAGACACAGTATCAAAGAATAATTTTTCTCTTGCTTTAGCACATGAATGATCCCAACTGTACTCGCTACAAAGCATTAAGTGGGAATGCAGGGGAAAATATTCTTCTCCTTAAATGTATTTCAAATAGGTGATTTATAGTTTTCAAACTGTGAAGGAGAGAAGTGGAAAAGAAGGTATTGGGGTAGGAAATTGGCTTACCTCGTGATACTCCACGATGTGTGACCAGTTCAAATGGGTGAATCCTGCTTCCCTCACTAAGGAGGCTGCAGATTTCCTGGTCCCCCCCCCCGACCACCTGTAGCTCCCCCACCCCACCACCAGCCATATCCTGAGGAGTTTGCATCACTCTGACAAATTTCAAAGAGTCATGATACCCAAAAGTCCCCTGAGAATACATCCAGAGGGTGCTGAGCATGGGACAGCGACTCCAAGATGCCAGAGATGGGCTGGGTGGGTGACAGACCTCCCCACCATGGTCCTTGATGCTGGGCCACAACACCACAGACGGTGGCATCATCAAATCCCACATTAGAACAAGGTGAAGCAACGTTTAACATGGAGATGGGGCGAAAAAAGTCAACTTATGTTGCAATCAAAATGCTGACTTCTCTCCCCTAGCCTGTCTGTGCCCTCCCAACAGGTTCTCCTTGCCAGGTTTACTGAAATTTCCACACAAGATTCTGCCTTCAAACAGATCTTTGCTGCTACCCAGGTCCCCCGCAGTCCCACAGGTTAACATCAGCCAGGGGTGGTGAGGGAGCCGTGTCTGCCGGACTGCTCCCCAGAACCACAGTAAAAAAGGAGGAAGGCAGAGAACAAGAGAAAACAGTCTGTGGCCTCTGAAAACCAGGGGACTAAGCTACTCAACAAATCACTTCCAGGCAGTTGGGGAGGGAGTCAGAAAAGTATCTTTGAACAAAAAAAGAACCACTGAGGAAGGAACAAGCAAGCAATGCAAGGGGGAAACTGTGCCACAGGGAAACTAATCCAAGAGGAGTCACAGCTAAGAACCAAAACGAGGAGTCACTGGACAAGGATTAGTGTAAGAGAGGTAGCTTCCTACTAGGAAATGTGATTTGAACGCCTCATGCACAGCCCAGCCAAGAACTTCAGAGGAGGCAACAGAAAGAAATTACAAGGCATAGTGATGTAGGTTAGCCTGTGACTAAGAAAGCAAATTGAAGATGAGCTTCTGGGTCTAAGCACCCACCAGGCCAGCTTGAGGAATCTGCAGAAGAGAACAAACCTCTCCAGCCTGCCCATGGAGGTTTGCCCTTGTGTTTTAAGGCTCCAAACCTGGCTGTTTTGGAGTTACACACACAGTAACAAAAACGTCAGCGGAGCCATTGGTTCCCATCTCCAGCTCAAGAAAGGGATCTGCCATACAGGAATCTTCCTTGCCAGTTACGTCTCTTAGCTCACTCAGCTCTTTCTGCTCACTGCCTCCCTCATCTACAACCAGCACTTCTGCAGCACTTCTCCCTCCTCCGCCTCTTCCCAAACCTCCAACCCCCTCTCCCCGCACAGGAGGGAGCTCCGATGGGAGCAGCAGCAGCCACAGCTCATAACTCGCCTAACGAGTGCCAGCCAGAAGTGATTTGTAGGCATCAAGTAGATTATTGTTTTTTGAGAGAGTGGAAAAGAAAAAGAGGGGCACAAGCTTAAGGTGTTGTTGATGAATGAAGATGAAAAGAAGGTTTTAGGGTGAGAAGTGTTTGTCTAGTGTGACCCAAACCATTCAAACCTCATTTGATAGATGATGGACATTTATTCCCTGCTATGTGTCACTTCAAAGTCTGAGGTTTATATTAAACAAGAAGTCTTCTCCTTCTAAGTTGTTCTTTAGATTTTCCCTGGAGTTTATCACACAGCACAATACTTGGAAATGTAATCGCATTTAGTTTTTATAATAAAGTCATACGGTCACTAGTAGTACATATTAGAAAATGCATTTTATTGTTTTTCATTATGTAATTGTGTGCTTCATTGCTTTTCATCTGTTTTCCCTTGCCGTGGGAGGTGGCATGGCCCAGGAACACCATTTTTCTGGGGATGATGTTCTCTGGGCAGAATGAAACCAACACATCTGTGCTCCCCAGTGCCACTGCCCTTCCCTCCTCTCCACTCCCCACAGGCAAGAACCAGGCTCCCAATAAAGCTGACAGTTCCTGCTCTGAGGTAAGGCAAATCCATCTTTTCCACCCCACAAGGCCCTACTTGGAGAAGCCATGAGCAGCAAATATGTAAAAGTAAGCAAGGACACGAGGCCCAGCCGCAGCTTTAATCACACAGAAGAGATTTTTGAAGTCCTGCATCCAAGTCACCTGTGATACTTTCTCCCACGCCCAGACAAGGATGTCTTTTCTCTGGATCTGGGTTTGCAACCTTATGAGAGTTGATGTTTGGAAAGAAATCGTCTGTATCATGGAATAACTTTCCCCAAACAGCTAATGGCACTAATGGTTTTGAACAGGGGGTTCCTCCTACTAAAAGACATGATCATTCCATTATAAACGTTTACATTCCTATGCATTAAAAACAAACATATTATGCTAATAAATTATGGAAAAACTGTACTTGATGGGATATGTTCCTGTTTAGTATTCACACAAAGCACTGCAGCATTTAACCACAGGGTAAATTTATTCATTTACTACATCTATTCCTTTAAATGTGCCCCAAAATTTGTTTTCTCAGCGCTTGCTCACTAAAATTGCTTTCAATATTGGTTTTTGAGGAGTTCATTTTACTTAGATTCTCTATTAAGAAGAAAACACCATGGATTTACTGAAACCATATTTCTCCACCAGAGTGTTGATTCACACAGGAGAAAAAAGCATTTCATGCTAGTCCTGGCCCGGAGCAAGGACATCACCTCTTCTCTGTGTCCTACCCAGAAAAAAAAAGGCCACTGCCTTTGATTTGAGATGCTCTGGTCTACCACACCCCAAACACACAGACCTCGTTTTAGTGACCTTCCTCTCCCTATCAGCAGCAAATTTCCACTGCAGCTCTACTAAGCCCTTGAAGACCTCATGATTTTGCATCCCAGCTCAAAGTCAGAAGTTTGAGTTATGCTCCATCAAGTTGCTCCATCTCACTACACTTTTAGGGCTTTAAAAAATTATCAAATTCTATTGAATTTCTCTCTACACAGCTTCATCTCTAATGAACCCCCATAAAAGTTAAAACTTATATTCGGTAATCATATGCAATTGAAACATCTTAAAATGAGAAGTCAAGGAACTGTATGTGGGCTGCAATGACTTGTCTTATTGTATTCATTCCCTTAATAAATATATCTTAAAAATAACCTCACAGTCACACATTTGCAATATAATATAAAAATAACACTGGATTCAAATTATTAAACAGGTAATTTAATAGAACAAGAATTGAAATGTAGGACAGTGTGCAACTTTATGCTATAGGAATAAGATTATTTTAGCCAACACAACTATTTTTCTTTTTTGCATTATCTCTGCATTTATAATACTACAACATCCACATAACCTTGACACTGTAGTCACCTTAGTAACAAACAAGTGTAACATTCACTTATAATTGAAATCCCAATAGGGTGTTTGATTCAAGTAAAACAAAAATTGGAGGCCCCTACTCTGCTGCTTTTTTCTTAGTCACATAGACATGGGCTAAAAGGATTTAAAAATAGATATATTTGTACACTATTACATCTACAAAGCAGAACCATTTAATTTTAATTTAACGCAAAATGGAAACAAATATAACACCTTTAAAAGACACGATGCTAAAAAGAGAAGCAAATTATTTAAGTTCTGGACCAGCACAGCTTGGAGAATTCACACCAAGTAAAGGCCAGGATTTAAACCAGTCTTACAGCCAAGAGAAGAAGCTGTGCTGGGGACACTGGACCAGCAGAACTGGGCGGGTAGAGGACACCCTTCACTGTGCCACCACAGCCCAGAACTGATGGGGATGAGTACCCCTGCCATGTCTAGCTTCTGCTTTCCATAGCTGGTCTCATTTAAATTGGGCTGTTTTGCATGAAAGATAAGGGGCAAAGGTCCTAGCAGTGCCCAGAAGGGCACATTAACGTGCTTGGTCATTCCTTAACCACGGCCAAGACCAGACACTTCAGAGAAAGATACAAGAAACACCTGAACTGAGAGTTTTCACCTCTGGAAACAGGGCTTTCTGCCTAACCCTTTGTTAGCTTTGTCCTAAAACAAGAGAATGTATACTCTTCCTAACTTGTAAGATTAAATAAAACTGCTCCTACTCAAGGTACCTGCAGATGTTTGCAATTACCTATAAACTTAAATTCTCTTACTGTTTCACACCTAGTCCTTCGTAGCTAGGATTTACAGTTTTACCGAATGATTACCTGGTTCTGCTTGAGGAAAAAAACCAGCCTCGACCGTCTGAAGCCATCTTTCCCTCTGCTAGTGTTGGCCTGCTCTTTTCACAGCTCCAAAGGCAGGAACTTTCTGCTCCTGCAGGAGCTCCAGCCCATCACCCCCGGAGCACGGGCACAGCCCAGCCACACATCCCTCTTGTCAAAGGCTGCCATCTGCCAGGGCTCCGTCCCGCCCGTCACGCTTTTATTAAGTCCCTGATGAGCGTGATTCAATTAATGTCGCCTGAAAAGCCACTCCACTGCAAATGAGAGGTGACAAGGAGCTGAGACAGGAGCAGGGGGACACGGCAGAACTGTTACTGCACGTGGCAAAGTGGGGTTGAGCTGAGCAGGGTCCGAGGGGTGATGGGGAGGGGTGCAGGAGAGAGGGAGAGAATCTGAAGAAGTGAGAATCTGAGAAGTGAGCTCTTGGAAAGCTCTTCCCACTGTGCCGCCAGAAAGGCAAATTGGAGGCAAAAACTTGATTTTTATTGGGTTATTCTTTCATCAAGTGTTTTGCCTACACATCAGCCCAAGTACACCTGACAGAACATCACCTGGCTGGGGGCAGGGGGATGCCCACAGGCCCCACCAGGAGATCCGTGCCCGAAACAGCTGCAGGAGTGGGCTCCTTCTGCCGGTGGAAACAAGGACTCGGCTAAATGTGGCGAGCTACAAGTTTCTGCAACAACATGCAAGTCTCCAACATGTGGCCCGTAACGTAGCTGTTGCCATGGTAAAAAATTCATGTTTAGTGAAAAGTGTTAAATCTTGTATCATAAGTTAAATCAGCTGCCAAGACACATTTTCACAAGTAGGGGAATTTTTGTCTTTTCAGAATGGAATGTTTTTCAGTTGACATTGATTTTTCCCTAAAATAAGTCCCCCAGAAAGGAAGCCAATCACACGTGAGGCAGTCCAAGAGCTGAATTACTCTACTCCTTCTCTGAATCATCAACAAGTGTTGTGTGCTAGTGCATGTGTGTGTACAAATGCACTGCAGCTTCATAAATTCCATCCTCTTATACAGACCGGCAGTTATTCAATTTATTCAGAGTACTAAACTAATGATCCCAGCAGAAACACCAATATTTTGTATTTTGGGTGATGAGACTTCAAGTAACCTTTCTTACCAGGAACCATCTCAAAAATTATGTTCAACTTGCCCCAGACTTTTCACAAATACAAGACTGAGCCTGACTATACAGCTGTTTATGTAGGTCAAGGACAGAAGTAGTAAGAGCACATTTATTTGTTTTTATGTTTCTTGTTCAGTATTTCAAAAGAGAACAATTGGTTTTAATACAACTTCAGAAAGAGAGACAAGTTAGAATTACTGCAGAATTAGCAAAAACCCAACAACAAAAACCCAAACAAACAAAAAATCCCCAAAAACTAACACCCAAAAAAAAACCCCCAACTGCAAAAAACTTGTTACTTTTATTCATTTAAAAACTGTTGCAAGGAAATCTGGCTACTACCAGTTCAAGACCTGTATGTGTCCTTCTCCTGAACTATTCCAATTTGGCTCATTCTAGCATCTTATGGTCAATCTTCCATATTTACGGCAAAATGCATTTCCAATGGGAGGTTTTCCCACTGACACACCCAGGGAGGACTCAGCCCCAGAAGAGCTCCTGCAGAGGGATCACTGCCCTACTGGACAATGGAGAGCTCTTGGACAACGCTGGGTTTTCCTTTCCCACACCTCTCTCAACAGCCACAAGGTGGATTTCACCTTCATTGTGTCTTCCGCGGTGAGGACTTGGCCCAGCAGATTCCTTTCTTTTTTACCTGCTTCCAAGTAGCAACAGCCAGCAGCCAGTCACATCCTTGTTTCTAAGTTAAGAAATACTTCTGATTCCTCCTCCTCTCTCTAATTATTGCTCCACGATCGATTTGCCGTACGCCATGCTAAATTCGCACCTTAGCTCCTCACCTCTAGTCAGTAAAACTCAAACTCTCCTCCCATCTTCTCCACAAAAGACATTTTCTAGCAAGCAAGCTCCTGCTTATGCTCTCTTGCCTCTCTCTCTCTCTCTCCCCTGAAACCAGATCTTCAGAAAGGCTGGAGCATATTTAGCCCTCCCAGCTCTCTGCTTGTCTCTTTCTTTTATTTTACATGGTTCAGTGTTCACATTCTGCTCTCATTTTGCCTTCTCTCCTTCTTTCCCTGCCCCGGTGCTACAAAAAGATACCTTCTGTGACACTTCAAAGAAAAAAGGTCCCTGAATTAACCTGACTCGCACTGCGTGGTATTTACAGACCGGCCATTTGCTAATGTTGCAAACACAATTAGGAAGTCAGGGAAAGAGCTTACAGGAGCAGATGAAGGCTGCAGAGATAAAATGGAGAGCTTTTACCTGCCAAGCTCTCAGGTTAGGGCTCTAGGTAGCCCTCGGATCTAATAAAGCTATGAAAGAGCCATACTGAGGAGAGGCACGGCTGCATTGCTGTAAATACCAAGCGTGGCTTTTTCCATCCTCCTAAAGACATGGATTTTTGCTTCCACGATTTGCAGGCTGGTAGCCATAGGTGGTTTAAATTCTTGGTATTAAAAAAAGCTCAGAGCATTACTGACAATTAAAAACAGCTTTTACACATGCACAATAACGCTTCTCATGCTTTAAAAAAAATAATATGCATATCCATATTACCATCATAATAAGTGCCACAGAGTGACATGATATGATTGAGTATAATGGTTCCTTTGGAGCCATTATGGTCGATCAGTAAATAATACACTTTTGAAATTGTCTAACTACATATTTACACTTGTCAACTCTCATACACTTCAGTGACAGAATTTAAAAGAAACACTGTAAAAAGCCGTAAGAACATTAAACCACAAAAACATTACACTGAAGTAGTATTAGGGTTTGACTTAAAACCCACAAAAACATGGAAATATCAGGTTAAGGCCAAATCTCAGAAAATGACACTGTCTTTAGCTCCCAAGCCGTGCCCGAGCGCCTGCAGTGAACAAGGCGCGAGGCAGGAAGGCTCGTATGGGGTCGTGGTGGTCCATGTGAGAACTGAGCCACTGTGGAGGGCTCTGGCCACCAAATTCACGGGCGAGAACCAGCCCGCCGGCAGCAATTCAGCTGCTCAGCAGAACAGCATTTCATAATTTTTTTATATAAACAAAGCCTGGGCCTTTCTCTGTTTATTCAGATGAAATTCCCAATTAAGTTGAGAAAAATTAGTCTTCATTTGTTTCAGAAGAGGCCCCATTGAGACACTGGGAGTTTTCCCTAGCTGAAACATATGCAGAAAAACTTCAGGCTTCGACCCTAAAAAGGCATTGTCAAAAAAATATGTTAAACAAACATGACAGTGGATCATTAATATCCCAAAGATTCACTCCATGTGGGGAAAAAACAAGACTGGGAAGGAAGATGTTTTTTCAACAGTAAAATAATGGGCTTGGCGATGTCTTTTTTAATTGATAATTTTGTGTCTCTTGTTCAGCTGTAGCCACTTTTGCTCCGAGCAGTGGTGGCAGCAGCTTTATTGGTTCCAGTAGAGCTCTGCTGAAAACAATAAGCATCAAGCTCCCCAATGCCATCTGTCTTTCTCTGAGGGTCACATCCTGCTGCCCTGGAATCAAGGGGATATTGAATGCTTGGGAGATGTCAAGAGCAGCCCCAGGCCCACGGCACCTCCTTTGCAACAAGAAGACCCCAAACACTTCAGACGCTCTGCACTGAAATCCTGAACCAGGCTTTAAAAAGCAATGATGGATATTTTCCTAGAGCAAAGGTCTTCCTTTCATATATATCTATATCTGTATCTATCTCCTTGCTCAGACTTATCTGTTACCTGGCTTGTGAGAACAAAATCCATAAAGGCTTGGCAGGGCAGGCTCTTGAAGTTGTTTGAAGACACAACCACCACACCCCTGTCAAGAGGGAATTACAGCTCAGTTTTATAGTCAACTCTCCCCTCGACTGGCTGATGACAGAGCAGCCTCCCTCTATGCTCAGCATCTGGGATTTTACAGCCGCTGTATATAAATGGGATTTTCATGACAAACAACTCTATATTCGGTTTCCTTGTATATCTGAACGTGAGAACGATCTCTTCAGGCTCTGCTGGGAAGAAGTACTAATGAAGACAAAGAGCATTTCAGGCTGTTCCCCCCTGGAGCATTATCACGATGACAGTATAAAGACTTTGTCTCACACAAGTACTTTAAGTCCACATCCTCCCCCGCCAGCAGCAGTCCAGGACCCCCCTGTGTGCCTGACCCTTGCAGCCCCCTCCTCACCATTCCACCACCCAAGCCCACCTCACAAGGACAGAATCTGCCATCAGCTCGTAGAGCTTCCTCTGGTCTCTCATTTCATAGGGCCTCCCTGGAGATACTCGCTTTTGTCTAAGTATTATAAACCAGGGTAAGACAAAGACTTAATAAACCCTGTTGCCTTTTCACTTTGCGCCAGCGTCTGTCTCCTCTCACCCAACCTCGCGGCTCATGCAAATGTCAGAGCGAGAACAGTTTTTACATCTCCCCGGGTCGCCCCACAGTGATATCAGCAAAGGTAAACAAACTACTGAAGTCTGGGTATTTTTATTTCAGATGGCATGTAAATCAGTGGATGAAAGCTGGGAATAAACTGGCAATATGAGGGCAGCTTATTTAAGTTTCCTCCCCCAGCTCAGTGTTCCCTCAATGTAATATAGCTGACATAGCCCTACACTAAGGAAAAAAAAGGAAAAACCCAAAGAGATATAAATATTTCCTCCAAAGTCAAAGACACTCTTCCTTCAAGGTGTTTGGCCAACTCTTACAGAAAGAGAAAAGCATTTCCCAACCAAAGGCAGAAATCTTTACCTGTAGGAAATCAAGAGGAGACCAGACACCACCTCAAGTGCTCAGGATGGGCACAGGGTTCATGTGGGACACCCCAGTGAGGAGCCCAGATACCGTGAGTGTTTGGAATGGGCACAAGCTCCACATGGGAGCAGCAGAACCTGGGATGCAGAAGGTGCTCACTTCCTGCTGTACCACGTACACCTCTTCCCAATCAACAGCCATAGCAGGAGCTACCTCCTGGGACTCAAATCAGAAAATGACTGGTCCTGCGTAGAGCTGAAAGCCCCTAGAAAGATGGGGTTTTAAGAGCAGGAGCTTCAGCTGCCACCTAATTATCTGACCAGTGGGTGCCCCAAACCCACAAGCTCCTCACACCATTATCTCCTGGCAGAAAGATGTTATGTGCTCCCACTCTTCCCTCTCTGCCTCCTTGTTTAAAGCTTTCTGGCTGCTGGTGAGGAAATGATTCTGCCTTGCTCTAACTTCCTCTCCATCACCTTTCTGTCTGTGAGGACTGGTGAGAAAATGTTTCCACTGCTCTTACACTCCTACATCATACATTTCTGAGGCCCTTACAGGAAAAAAAAGGCTGTCTCCCATCTCCTGCTGGTGATAGTTTTATCAGATAATAGCATAAATGCAGGAATGATCCTGCAAAGCTGTTACCAATACCCAGAGGTATCTGAATTGCAGCAGTGAGACACATCATGCCTGCTGCATTCAGCCACCAACGGGCAAAGCCTGAGCAGCATCCAAGGGACCTGTCTGCTAAAGAGAACTTCACTACTTTAACCTGCCACGAGCACTTGTTTGGCTTCTCTGATTTTCTGCATGCACACTGTATTTTTTTGTATTTTATTTTAAGTTAAAACCTGCTGAAATTTGATAGCTCCAGACACAACAGTGCCAAGGAAAAGGAGCCTCTAGTCCCTGAGAGGGACTTCTTTCCGTGCTGGCTTGACACATAAAATCTGCTTCTTCAATTATGTCTTCCCTCTTACCTAGATGTGACGGTGTGAAAACACAATAAAAGCTCTCAGAAAAGAAGTTCAAGGAAGCAGATAAAGCATTTTTCAGATCTCATAAATGCTTTAATACCAAGATAGCCACTTGCACAGCCCAGCTGTGCCCCTGTGCCATGCCGGTGACTGCAGGGTCTCATGCCTTCCCAAAGCACCAGCACCTCCATCTCCAACAGCCTAAGAACTGCCCTAAGCAATAAAAACACAGCTGCTGCAACACAAAACTCCAGCTACAAACCCCACTTTTCACTGTTAGCACTCTGCATGCAAAGAGGTACAGGTGCTTTACAAGAGTTTGTGGTACACACCTGCAAACTCACAACTTCACACACCCCACGACATCTCTGCTGTGGCAACTCCTGGTTCAAAATATCCCTATAAGCATCTCAAGTATCAAGGAGGCGATTTTAATCATGCATTCACAACCTCTCTCGAGCCAGGGTGAAGCCTTGCAGATAAAAGCTCTGCTCAGGATTTAAAGTTCACCACCTTCACACAGCAAAATCTCTTCCTGTAATGTGATTTATTGGAATAATAGGAATTATTTGTATGATAAAACAGATTACTTGAAAAACTGTCCCAAGAAATCCTTATAGACATGGAAAAGTCAGGGCTTGTCTATTACCACAACAAAAATTCTCTATTTGTTTTTTCTAAATATAAAGCAGTGAAAAATACCACAAATGTGGTCAGGATAGAATTCTACACTAAAGCCTTCAGTTTAGGTGTGAGAAGATTTTTTAACTGAGAAGGCGTGAAATTCCCCCTTCTCCTGGTGATGAGAAATGCCCCCTGATGCCCCAGCTCCTCCAGGACATAGCCAAAGTCGAAATAATTTTCAAAACTAGTATGTACACTGAGTAACATGGTTAACATCATCCAATGAATTTAGATCCACCTACACGGTATAAATATATCTAGATAAACTGTCACCTTCAGCAGAATTCATTAAAATAATGTTGTATCTTCCTTGTTAAATGTAATTTTTTTAATTGAAATTTAATCTTACTGCATTATTTGGTAGATTTTTAATTGACATTTGTAGTAATTAATTGGTAAGCATTACAGCTTTGTCTGAAGAATTTAAAACTAAATTTGACATCGAGATTGGCCAGCCACTGCTGTGAGGTGCCTGCTGGGAGCATTTCATCATCCTCCCAGCCCCTCCTGCTGATCAGAGGTGGGAGATGATGGTCTCTTTCTTACAGTCATGAATTACATTACTAATGTATTCCATTACCACCACGCAAATGTCATGTTAATTCCTGATCATCATCAAGTCATACAATGGTTTCCACGCTGGCACCCAGCCAATTAGCGGTGTGGAAAAATATTCCGCCAATTATATAACTTGAATTAGGTTAAGGACTCAAGAGAAAGCAAAATAAATGCTTTGAAAATACTTCTGAGATAAAATGTAAGTTGACACTGTCTTCATGTGCTATAGCCGATGTTATACAATCTGATAGGCAGCTGCCAACATTCATAACTGTTTATTAAATCTAGCCTCTCTTTATGGTGGCAGCTAAGATCTGTATTTTTACCAATATTAGGTTCATTGTGTTATGAAAAAAGACCAAAATACTTAGGAGCATTCACACCAGCTTATAAAACTTACATTATGTACTTTATTAAATTGTTAAAATTACTTCTTCTCTCCTCCCCCTGCCACAGAGAAAAGTACCACGGACAGAAAAGTTTCAGAAAAACAAAGTCTTTCTGTAGCCACTGATGCCATAAGGAGCAAGGGAGATCCTGCAAGACAGAAGTGACATCTCCAGGCTGCTGCCACCTCTCCCTCCGAGCAGCTCTGCCAGGGGATGCCAGGCTGGGCTCCTGGAGCTCCCCCCACCCCACTGACACACATCTGGGTTAGCACAACCCAGGGGAACCCACTCCTGCTCCACGGACAAACCCCTCTGGCTCTTGCTCCCTGGTTATCACAGGAAGCATCACGGGGCAAATCCAGCCCTTTGTGTAACCAGAAGCCAGAGGGGAGAACTGAGGGAGGAGAGGGGCACTGTTACAAGGAAAGGTCCCCCCAAATCCGGGTGGGGAGGGCAGGGACACAGCAGGTCCCTCACGCGCCGTCTGCTCGGTGTTCAGCGCTGAGCCCCGCCAGCAGCACCACCGGGCTTTTAGTACCACCCCATTATTTTGATTTGTTCCGTTCTTAACTCAATTTATCCTGCAAGCACGGTTATCTCCAATTTAAAAACGTACACAGCACCAGCTCCTCGACTTTAAAAATTTATAACTACGAGCAATTTGTTAAAACCTTTTACTGTGTCTTTCTGTCTCATTTTCCGAGGTGCTGCAATGAGGCAATTCACTGTTCTGGCTGCTTACCCCAGATGACCTTTGCCTGCCATAAAATGGTATACAACTAAATGCTCCGCTTTACATAAAACCCTTGCCTCTTCGAAAGCCCCTACGTATTCAGTCAACACAATCAGCAGAAACCACATTTGGTTACTCAATAAGCTGGAAACTTTTAAGACACGTACGGCGGTGAATGAATTCCTGACATCACCAGGGACACTCGAGAGGGGAACAAGAGAGACCGCCGAGAAGTGGCTCTTGCTGCAGCCGGAGAAAGGATCACTCCTTTAAGCTGAACTCTCAAGGAAAACGAGAACAAAAACTGAATTAGCTCGACACGTACCCTCTGCAGTCAGCACATTGCTAGGCAACTTACCATCTCTTGATAGAATTATGGTGGAGGGCTGGTCGTACATCAGGGTTAAGATGAACACAAGCACCAGTTTGGGCCAACTGCTCCTTTCCAGTGGGAATGCTCAATGCTTGGTCATTCTGCATTATTATTCTGCAATATTTCCTAAGCACCTAGAGAGTCTAATGCATTCAGAAGGTATTTTAAAGCTATTATGTGACATGAAAATTTTAAGATAACTGGAAGTAAGTGAATTTTAGGAGGAATAGCACGAGTCTTTTTCTTTGTTCAAGCCAGCATTTGGAGGCAGTTAACAATCCTTCTTCTCATTGCTTTTATTTTTTAATAGTGAAGGTATCCAGAGGGCACGTTACTCAAACACTTCGTCTTTACTCCAGATGCTGGTTGGCCACAGCTCCACACCTCCATAACTCAACCTGATATTTCAAGTGGATGCTTTGAAACACTCGGGTCCTTCTGTTTGCCACCTCTGAGACCAGACACAAATTGCCATTACAAGCAGTGCCACGAGGCTGTCACAGCACCCAGCGATGCCACAGCTCACCCATGCCAGCCTTAGAAGGACCTCGACCTTTAACAATACCTGGACATAAAGATTCTGACCCCAGGCATTATTTACATTTACTAAAGAGGCATTAAGCAAGTGCACAGAGTGCTTTAAATCAAGGCATGTGCCTTGCATATAACCCCACGTTTCCCATGCATACTTCATAGGCACAAAGAAATAATTAATTACCTAACCACCGTGATTAAAATCAATTGATTCATATGTGACAGAGCAGTGAGAAATTTTTGCATGACTGGAGAAGTCTGGAATTGGTCCCCGTTTGGGGATCTCGGTCGTATCAGGGAGGTGGGTAATTCAGACATGAAGGAAGTGGTAAGAATCCCTCTCTTCTATGCACACTTTGAGCTGCCATATGGGTTTATTCAACTGTTTACTATACCAGTCGGTAAAAACTGAACAGCTATTACAATCTTTGCTAAATGACATGGTAATTATGCTACCTCTGGAAAAAAAAAAAAGAAAAAAATGGAAACTTAAAAAAAAAAAAATCACAACTCACTGATGTGCGTATTTCTTGGGTTTTATAATCTTTGAATTGAAATGCACTTTCCAACACACAGAGGGATATTAAATATATAACAGAAACCTGAATTTATTTTAAAAAACAATTTGTGCTCCCAATTCCTACACAATTTAATAATGCAGATTTCCTGTGTTTGAAAGATTTCTTACATAGACTTTCCAGTTTTGCCGCAAAATGAGATGATTCTTGTTTTCCCAAACTCATATTGCCCCTCCTCTCACCCCAGTCATTAACAGAAGCAATCAGGAGCAGGTAGGTAAGAGGAGTGGGCATGGAAAGCTCCCCATGCCAGGTTCCTGGGGGATGGGGACAGCTGGAAAAGGCACAACCGCCCCTTGCGTGGCACAAAAGGGACCGGGGGCTTCTCAGAGGGTAACCCCACCAGGAAAGGCAAATGGCCCTTAACAGAGGAGGGGTCTCACTCTACCAGCTTCTCGAGCTTGATCAAAACAGGCTGTTGAAGGCTTTGCCCGTGTCCCCCAGGCTGGGCAGCAGCACCAAGGTGACGCGCACGCCGCGGGACAGCTCTCCTGTGTACCAGTGACACCATTTTGTCACTGGGATGCAAGTGCAGCAAACGCTGGAGCTAATTATCTGTTGGCAATGGCTCCTTTGAGAGCCCATCATGTGACACATGATGGCAAGGATACCGCTCCATATTCATATTTAATCACAACACAAATTGCCCACACAAGCTTGGTTTAGATCCTGTCTACCTGCAAGGCTTTAGTTTGGGCAGCAGCTTTGCCTGCATGACTGAACTCCAGTTTCACCACCAAAGACCTCACAGTTCATAGGATTTGAGGGGATGAAGGAAAAAAAGGAAAGGAGTGTTTTTACTGTATTGATAATATTTGGTATTTCTGCTATTTCATTACAATGAAGGTTGCTTTGGGTTTTTTTAAGAATAGTGGTGACTTGCTTTCAAACGTGGACAATACAATCCCCCACCATCATACTGGAAAGGAGAGAAAAGAATGAGAGAAAGAGAATTTGTAAGAAAGAGTAAGTGAGAGTTATTGCAAACTCAGGCTTGACAACTCACCAGTTTTACTTGCAGGCATCACACATATCCATTCATGACTCAGGGCAAATACAGGAAAAGATTGGAACCCTTCTCATGGCAAATGCGTCTGGAAGCCGGAGTCACTCAGAAAAAATGTTCTCAGGAGACTGAAAGACAAAAACATGTTTTAAAACTTCACTCAGTTAGGATCATATCAAAGCCTATCGTTTTCCTTTGAAAGTAAAAGGTGGTTATAAACGCTGGAGCTGAGGGGAGCATTACAGAAGCATGTCTATGTATCAAACTATCACACAGCAGACTCTATTTGGCTTTAAATAAAACCAAAACTTACAATATTAAGAAAGGTTTTTAGAGACAAATGCTTATTTCACATTTGCAACGTGCTCCTCCGACAGGAGAGCTTATGTTCATTCCTTCTAAATACCAAAATGTGTCACCATCCAAATCCACATTCTGCCTGAAAACACTGCACTGAGCACAAAATCCAGATACTTTAACCTACTTTGCATTATCAAAATATAACACTCTCTGAATTTCTGAACTATTTACTCTCTGTCTTCACTCACTGCATCCTGATAAAACCTTAATAAAATGTAGAATCTCTTGTTAGCATTAATCTTTCCTCTGAGATAAGGAAAAACACATATAAAAACTATTTGATGTTCAGGGTGGAAAGGCAAAATTTGCAAACATCAGTTGAGAAATACCAATTAGTATGTTTTTTTTCCCCAGCTATTAGTTACACAGATTGAGCTTAAGTTTAGCTCAGAGGAAGATGCGCCCTGTACAAATGAAACATCCATTTTACTAATAAGGGTATTTTAAAATAAGATGTGTAACATCTTCACTGATAAAGTATCTGCACTGAGTAACAACTCATACTCAGAAATACAACCAGAGGTGTTCCCAGGGCTGTTGTGCATCACACCCATGAAACCACATGGGATTTAAGCAGCAGCTCTGGCGGCTGGTCAAATTGGGGAAGGGCACACTCTGCCCTAATGGATGCACCAACACCTGGGAGATCCTCTGCTCCCTGGACCTCTGCACGACAGGGACCTGCAGCATAAACCCCAGGGGACAAAACAAACCTTGCAATGGAAAAAAACATCTTGAAAAACTGGAAGAAGAAAAAGTATGAAAGCAAAAATCACCTGTGGTGCTTCTGAGCCCTTCATTCCCCAATCCTCACCCTCAACAGCATCCCCAAGGCAGTGGCTGTTCCCAGCCTTCCCACATCCACCAGCGCTCTGACAGGGGCAAGTACTGCCATCCCCAAATTAATCTCATGGAGTTAATTATTTTGGCAGTCCACTGCAGCCTTCCTGAGGAACATCTGTAAGCTTCTGACTTAGCAACAACTGCACAAAATTTTGTAAGACAAGATCCAGGTACTTCTCTGGCCCTAGGGCTTTCTCCCGTTCTTTGCTGAATGCACAATGGCTCAAAGATCACAAGGGTTCCGAAATCTAAATATAGGGATTATGTGACCCTATTACAAAACTGTGCTACACAATAAAAATAGATCCAAAAGGGGTTTTTAAACAGCATTTATGCTAAAACTGACTTCTTTCTCAGAGACTCTGAAATACCTGCAAACCAAAAGTGACCTGCATCTTGCATCGGTTGTATTTTATTCATGAGGGGCAGAGCACTTGAGAGAAGCAATGGAGCAGTGTGAGAAACACACATCGGAGCCTTGCTTTATTGCTGTGCTTGATGACAGATATGCAGATGGGTTTGTAGCTGAGCAGAAAGCTGCATCTACGTATGCTGGGACAAGATTTCTCCAGCTGACCTGCTGCACCACAGTATTCAACTGCTAATCTTTATCCATGATACATCTGTAGAGCAGGAAAGTATCATTAGCCCTCTTTAGAAGATGAGGAATCGAGGCTCATTTTAGCTAATGCATGCTCAAAAAGAAGTTAATGTTCAAGACTTTTGAAGCAAAATTATTGTCTAAATAATACATATGGTCTGCAGAGGATGAGGGCTACCGTGTACAGAAGCGCTGTCCTCACCTGCAGATCACTCCTGACATCATTCCTCAACATAAGGAATATCTTGGCACCATTGTGCCAACAAGCAGATTTGGAAGCTAGGAGAGCTTCTACCCAAGGAATAAGAAGCACTACTGGGAGGAGGTAAAGATATTCCATCCAGCTTGGCTTGAACTCTGACAGTGCACCTGGAAAAATGGATGCTTCTTACGCCATCAAAAACTGACCTCACCGTAATACTCCACAAAACATTTCTTCAGCCAGATTTCCCAAGGGATCAAAGCCTACACGATCACCACGTACTTTCTGCACCCAGCCTCACCTGCATCTCTTGAATCCCTTGGATTAATAGGAGCAGAGAGCTCCCAAAGACACGAGTTCTCACGGCATTAACTCTGGGCCTTGCCCCACTGGCGGCCTCCAAACCCACTGGATCAGCTGTGTCCCAGAGCCAGCTGGCTCTGGGCACAGCAGCAGCTCCAGGCTGAGCCCAGCACAGCAGCTGCCTGCCAGAAGGGAGCCCAGCACAGCCCAGGGGCACAGAGGCAGCTCAGGCACTTCCATGGACCTCAGCACTGGAGAACCTGGAAAAACAACCCGTACTGCTGGGGGGAAGGGTGGAGGAGGGAGAGGAACGGATTATAGATCGGTTCTGATAAACTCAAGCCTTTAATGTTCTACCCACACACTCGAGTTCGATCTGGCATTGACAAATTGAAGCTTTTAATGATGTGCCCACACACTTGAGTTGGCCACTCCTCTTCTACAACTTTCATAAAAATAGCATGCTGGGTTAAAGACACAGAAACTCTCATACTGCTGCAACACGAGCAAAACCCTTGATCAATGTTTGGCAAAACCTTCTTCCCCAAAAGATTTTTTGACAGGGCCTCCAATACAGCCCTCTAACACAGCCCTCTAACACAGACCTTCTGCACTGCCCTGCTCCCATACAGATTCTTCGAAGGCTACAGCTCAATAAGGGGCAATGAGATGCAGCAGCTTTAGCATAACTGAAGTACAAAGTCAATCAAACCTTGAAACAGGAATCTGGGCTTCATTAATTCCAGCAATCACAACGTTTTTATTATCACTGTATTAATCAGAATAGGAAACCTATTAATCTGCCCCCAACAAAAATTAATCTTCGTAATATTGAACAGATTTGAAAGACAAGTTTTAATATTTCACTATTTAAATCTCAAAGGCAGAGGCACACAGCTCTGGCACAGATGATCTGGCAGATCACTATGGACTTGATCTCATCAGCATGAGGTCCCTCGCGTTTCCCTCTCTGTGCATCTCCACCCTGGGGTCCACCTGCTCCTGGGGCTTTTGAAGGAACCCAGAGCATCATTTCCTACATCCAACTGCAAAACTGGCTGCAGTCCCTGATGCACTGAAGAGCTGTCAAGAGTTTATGTTGTAAAGGAACAGCACCACATCCAGCAGTGCCTGTGTGGCACAGGCTGGAAGTGCCACCCGCGCCAAGGGCTGCCTGGGTGTGAGGGAGCTCTGCAATGGGCAGGACACACCTCACAGGCAGCAGATGCAGCCCTGTCTGCACAGGGAAATGAGAAGAGGAGCAGTGGGAGAAAACAGCAAGTGGCTGCAAAACAAGAAAGTATCTGAAATTCCCGTGCTCCACCGGAGAGAGTCGGGGACTGCTACACAGATCTGGCCAGGTTACCTGCACCAGCCCCCCAAAGCTGCAAAACATCCCACTGACACATAGGGCATCAGAAAAGAGCCCATCTTAAAGAAGAAAACAGGTGGCAGAGGAGAAGTCCTTACAAAATGATGGCAAGGAGCAGGACAAATCAGAAAGGGCCTGAGGAAATAAAGACGAATGACAAACGTGACTGAAAAAGGAGGAGAACCATCCAAAGCATCTCCAGATACCCATGCGCTGCCTGGGGAGGGTGACATGGATGAGCACATGGCTGCAGTTCCTTTTGCTGCTCTTCCATCATCATCCTGCTGTGGCAATCACTGATGGAGAGGTTATTTTGCTACCTGGCCAAATTTCATCAAAGCAGCTTTCACCAGCACATGAATACATATACACATGCATCGACACACACCTCGGGACTGCATCTGGCACAATCCAGGCCTGATCAAAGGCAGAACTTCAATCATCTCACGCACGACTCATGTCAGGCTGTTTACTGACTGCACTGGAACTACAGAACCCTGTTTTAACTAATGATTTCTCAAAGCCATGTTGCACAAAAGAAAACAGGTTCAACTTGTACATCAGTGCCTAAGAGACTGCTCCAAAACAGACAACTGTATGAAAAGTTGTGCCCATGTATACATATATACAAAACTGTTTTTAAGTGACTGTTTTAAATTAGAATAAATCTGCGTTCCACCAATTAAGCTTTGAATGCACGGCTGATATCGCTCGCTATTTTAAACAAGCGGCATAATAAACGTAAAAATTCAAATATTTTAGAGAAAATACTTGGAGAGTTGAGACATTAATTTTGCCATATACAATCTGTTTCACAGGGATTTAAAAAGCTTTATTGCCACCCTGGGTACATTGGAATAAAGATGAAACACCATTCTTTCCTATTTACATACTAAAAAATACGTGCCTTCTTGGTACAGATTACCCGGCTTGCTAATACATGGCTCCGTTAAAAACAATACAGCCTGTCTAGAAAATCCAAAGCCCCAAACTAGATGTGTCCTTGCACTCTAACAGGTTCTAAATGGAAATAAAATGTACTGCTGGCTTGTTTATGCTCCCCTCTGGTGAGTGTCCTGGGGAAGTGAGGTTGGAGCAGCTCCCCAGGGCTCTGCCTAACCATGGAGCTGTTTACCAGCCACCAGAACCAGCAGCAAAATAAAGGGAGTAAGATCAGAAAGGAAAACCTTGGGATCTCAGGATGTCTACATCCAGGTGGGGGAAAAAAGAAAAAAGGAAACAAAGAAGCAAAAAAAAAACCCCAACCAATCAAACAAAATATATCCCCCCCCCAAACTCCTAACATCCTTATTCTTATTTCTACCTAATATATTTTGATTGCAGCTTGAGATGCTTAGCTAAAATGTTTCAATACAGTTAATTTTTTTCTCCAAAATAAATAACCTTTTTCCTTTTTCCCCCTTTTTTCCTCTTTTTTTCCCCTTTAAATAAACTGCATTAGAAACACATGTCCAAAGCATCCCTAAAAAGACCACAAAGTCTGCTCGCAAGGGGAACCTCATTGCACCAAGTGGTAACATTTGTTCTCCCCTTTCAGCTGGGATCCACCTCAACTTTTTGATGTTGGTTGGAGCTTTTATTTGCAAATAGAGCAGAGCTGCCTGGGATGGAGGGCTCCTCCGGAGCATGCCATGTGGCCTGCACAGATGTTCCTTTTATTCCCGTGTCCCACAAGGCTCCGTGGCTCGCTGGTGTTAAACAGATTACGCAAGTAGAACACTTGATTTTGCATGTCCCCCTTTTTTTCCAACAGTTGTCTAATTTACTCAACTCATTCTGCCCCCTCCTTGTCCCTCACAATCACTATAGAAAACACAGAAAAACGCAGCTGAAGCAAGGAAGTTTCTCCTCCAGGAGCAGAATATACAGGAATGCTCAGCATCCGCAAACAAGGCAGAAAATGCAGAAGAACAAAACTTAATGGGACAGTAAAGTAACCAGCTCATTAGTCAGGCTGTGCTAAAGAAACTTCATTATATCCCAGCAGCACCAGTTGCTACAAGTATCATAATCTCTCACCCTTATTTCTATGTCCAAATGAGAAGTGAACTTCTTCCAAAAAAAAAAAAAAAAACCCCAAAAAAACTAACACCAATTACGGGTGCTAAGCATTCGAAAATCCTTGAAAATCTGGCCTTCAATTCGGTCACAAAGAAGGGGCTTAATTTCCCGGCTGTAAGGAATCCCAATCAACAACTGAAGTCAATGGGATCTACACAGCACCTTATTAAAAAAAAAAAAAACAAAAAAAAAACCAACAGAGCCTAAGAGGCCCATTAAGGAACTTCAGCTCCGGGAGAGAACCTCGCTGCTGAACACAGCAGCAATACACAGCTTTGTGCACCAGCCACTTTGCTCTCATGCTTAATTTGATTAATCATTTTGGTATTATCCCCAATTAGAAAAGTGTCTAACAGGAAAAAAAAAATTTAAAAAAAAAAAAGGTTTAAGCCTAAGGAACGGCAGCTACTGAACACGCAGTGACTTGGGACTTCTGGCATTTACCAAGGATACAAAATTGAAACTAAAAATTGCGGACAAATACAAAGGCATTGGTGTTTCATCCAGACTGCGGATTATGAATTTTTTTTTTTTTTTAATAAACTGAAACCGAATTCCAGATGTTGAAAGTTGGGAAGTAAAAACTGCTTTAGCTGTAAAAACACAGAAAGGTGAGACAAAAAATTCTGCTGAAATATAATGAATCTCAGGGATGAAAGCGGAGCCTGGGCACCCCCCCACCAGGAGAGGGCTGGGACAGGGATTTTTGCACTCTGTGTGCCAAGCCAGGTGGTGGCACAGGGATTTGCCCTGAGTATCCTTTTAATAATGGACAGAGTAGAGCAGGAATCCCCGGGAACTCCTGCAGCTCCCCTCGCACTTCTGCTCTGTGGCAGCTGTGAACGGAGCCCACGGGACCTCCCGGCACCCAGACCTGGTTCCTTGCAGCCCATGGGTGGCACCTGCAACCCCACCTGTGCAGCAACACCAGGGCAGGGGGCACTTGTGGATGCCACGGAGACAAACCCGTACATCCCAAAAAGACACACAAACCCACCTTTTCTTCCACCAGAGTCCAAATCACCCCTGACACAGCAGAGCCACAACTGAGGCTCTGCAGTCCCTTCAGCATCCAAATACAATCCAAATTTGGACCCGCACGACTGGTTCTTGGTTTATTTTATGGGTTTGATCACCACCAACACTCAGGGATTTTGAGAACAGAATTCAAGGCAGTAATTTGAGATCACTGGTTTCGCCTCTGTTTGTTTCCATCACAGCATCCCCAGCGCTACAGATGAACACGGAACATCCAGAGTATCCCACAGCATTTCACCAACTCCTTCCCAGAAGTGACTGAGTCTCACCCTAAAATTCAGGAACAGCAGCAAATGTTTGGATTCTGATAAGAAGGGGAATATTCATCAGCATACTTCACTAGTGATGCAGTCACAACTTGCAAACTTAGTCACAGAAATATGACTGAACTTGTCTGCTACCACACAACAAAGTACCGTCTAGTGGTTAAAATCGGAGGACATGATTCAGGAATGCAAGCCTTTTCAAAGAAGAACTAAAACACATGATTAAGTGCTGTTGAAGTCAATAGGCTGATTCAGAGACCAACTTCTGGAGCGATGGATAATACTCCCCACATTGCCATATGGCTCTCAGTCAAACTTCCTAGAAGCATTTGCTAATACCGGGTTCCACCACAGCTTTTGGGAGGCCTGCTTTTCTTTTGCCCTTTTTTTCCCCCTTTCTTTTTTTAAACCAATGTCTGGGATAATTTTCACCCACTCTGAAGATCCTCCAGGCTCTCACTGGCTGAGAGAGAATGTGCAGCCATGATCACTGCAGGGTGGACCAGATTCATGCAATAACTAATAGTCTCAAATGCGAAGTTATCTATATATATAAATGAATGCAAGAACGTATTATATAAATACATGCTATATAAAATAATAAATGCAGATCTGTTATAATCCAAAGGCACTTTTTGTGGTGTTTAGTGAAAGGCACGCAAGCCTGTTACAGTGATGAAATCCAGCACAAGCATCTTGGCCAGCCGAGGGATCTTTGAAAACAGTCCCAATCCCACCTCAGAATTCCCGAACCCACTTCCTTTACGACTTGCAAATATTTCACTTTTCCTGCCAGCTCCCCGCTCACTGCTACACTGAAATGTTCTGTGGCAGGTTTGCTATTCTGCTGATCTCTATCGTGCACAGACAACAGCCCGTTGTCACAGCTTCCTGCAGGGTGGTGACACCAGCACGGCCACCACGTCCGACCCCTCGGGCAGCACTGCCGCCCCACGCCAAGCAAACCCCACGCAGAGGGTCACCCCATTTCCTGGGAACGCCATCCAACAGCACCTCCTGCTCCCCAGCCTTCCCCAACCCTGCCAACACAAACACGCAGCAAACCAGACCTTTTAGCAGGACAAATGGCTACCCAGCAGCGCTCAAGCTAACATTTACAGCAGCACAGTTACAGTTTGTATTTGTATTTATGGGATGGGAAATGAAGGGGGAGACCACTGGCAAAGCCACCCACTGACTTAATGCCCTCCCCCATGCACACGAACTGAAATAATCCACTAATTTTGCACATTTCCTAATCCTTGAAAAGGTTGAAAACTTACTCTTTACATTTAGTCACGGAAAAGAAGAAAGAAAACAAAAGCCCAAGGAATTCTTGCTGGCTTTTTGAAACACTTCACAGATAAGGCGTAACATCATTTTTAAGCAGTTTGAAAACACCCTGTTACTGCCTACAATTAAATAAATGTAATCACAGCCTAAGCTGGCCCTCCCGGCCATCTGTCTTTAAGGCAATGGGGAAAGAAGAGGCGCTACAACGTGCAGTACTTTTTCTGGCTTTTAAAGTGTTTCTCCTTATTCAATATCTAAATTAAATCAAATGGAGTATACTAAGTAAGCCCATAAGACACAGTGCATGATGCAAGAGTCTTAAAATCCTTATCTACTGAGCACTCCAGCTTAAAGGCTGATGTTTTATGTTCCCCTGCAGCGCACGGGGATCCTGCTGGCTTGGCCAGACTAGGAAAATAAGCTTCGAATGACCAAATGCAACTGCAACTTGAAAAGTAGGAACCAAACCAGACACAACAAACCACAGAGCAGCCGCCCCAGCCCGGCCTGGGCTCACCCAGCACTGCCATTCCCGCCCGGCTCGCTCCCGGCGGCGGCCGCCTTCACCTTCCCGGGGCTGCTGATAAGATGCTCGGGAGCCCAAGCCCATGAGCAGGGCTGTTAATCACGAGGTTTTCAGCCTGGGATGCTCAGGGTGAGGAAGGCAGGAAGCCGGCGCGCGCTGGCGGAGGCACAGATGCACGGAGTTGTGCAAATCTGCTGAATTCCAAAGTTATGAATTCCCCGAGTTTAAGCGATTCTGAAAGCGCCCATGAGCCAAAATCCACAGTCCTGTCTGGATGCTCTCCCCGCAGGTCCTGGGGCAGGGGAACCCACCCCACCAAGCACCCACAAGCGCCACGGACAGGGCATTTTTGGGTCACTTTCTGCCCGTGAGCATCCTGCACACAGCTCACAGGACAGTCATTCCCTGATGGTGTTTCATCTTTATTCCGGTGTGCCCAGGGTGGAAATAACGCTTTTTAAATCCCTGTGAAACAGATCGTATGTGGCAAAATTAATGTTTAAATTAACGTCTCAACTCTCCAAGTATTTTCTCTAAAATATTTTGAGTTTTTGCGTTTATTATGCTATTTGTTTAAAATAGCGAGTGATATCAGCCGTGCATTCAAAGCTTAATTTATTCTAATACAGAACAGTCATTTAAAAACAGTTCTGTATACATGGGCACAACTTTTCCAGACCTCCTTGATCCTGGCAAAGAAATGGGTGTTCCTCCAGGCTCATGCATCTGAATCGACCTCCCATGGCAGAAGCCAGGAGCACCAAGTACTGCAGGGCCTGTAAATACCAACTTAGAGTAACATGCAAATAAAACCAGAGTTCAAGTCAAACTCCACCATCTATCCTCCACGCTTGTATATGTTTCTTTCCTGAATGGAAGTAATCAAAGCACAACTACACGTGAAACATCATTTTATATGTCCTATTACAGGGACATTTACCACAAGTAAGAGTTAAGCAACTCAAATATTAAAATGGGAATAAAACTATTGCTGATATCAATGGCATAAATTAATACTAGTAGTTAATTAAGTCCAGCCGTATTCTGAGACTTTTATTCTAAGACTGAGGCTTTTTCACAAAATTTGTGTTACTAAGTAATATAATTTATTTAAGTCCTTAGCTCCACCAGATCAATCACTTTAGGTTTTACTGTTAACTCATCTGCCCTACATTTAGCACGCCTGCCCACAGAAACAAACCACACATTGTACCTTATTTCCTCCATAGAAAAGCTCTGTAATTTCCACCACATCTACTAAGTATATTTGGAGGTCAAATTTCAGATCTCTTCCTTTGGGCTTTTTTTTCCCCTTGTTACATTTCAACTTGTAAGCGGCAGAAAACGGTCTCAAAAATGAAAAAAAAAAAAAAACAAACCAAACGAAACCAAACCCAACACTTTCTGAGCAGAAAAAAAATGCAAAAATCACATTTCCTCTGGACCAGACATCACAGCTTGAAAAGGAAGAAAGGGAGAGAGAAAGAGAGCGAGCCAGTTCACGCTGCAGAGCAGCCACTGGGCTGGAGCTGTGACGACAGCACTGGGACATCCTCAAATCCACCCAGCATTCCAATAATGCAAAGCACAGCGCTGCTGCCAGCGCAGCCGATCCAGGGGCATCCCAGCCCTACGGACAGAATGCATCTATTTGTGACGAACAGATAAGCTGAATTTAAAACCGTGGTGGTTGTTTCTTAAATCTTCTAAAATCAACAGGAACTCAGTGCACGGCTCTCCAGCAGCAGCACTTGGAAAAACCGAGTTCACAGCGCCGAGGGCATGGGGGGGAAGCCTGGTCTTAGCCAACATCCTTTGGCACAAAGAGATTGCCTGACATCAGCAGAAAGGATCAAGCCATGCTCTGAGAAGTTCCTGAGAGACGCAATATAAAAAAACCCAAGTAATATTAAAATAATACTGACTGATTCACACTAATAAGGGCTAAGGAGGACAGAGAGAGAGGGAAAAAAAAAAAGAAAAAAGAGAAAGAGACACCAGCCTACAGCACTGACCAAAAAAAAGTAATTTCAGAGCCCAAAACAATGGAATTTTTAAAAAATTAAATAATTTCATAAAACAACACCACTACAAGCCCACCCAAAGCAGCAAGAAGCCATTTTTACCATTTTAATCAAATACAAAGCTGATATGCTAACTTAAAGGATCAAGACAAAATAAGGTATGTGGGACGGCAATCTGAATGCCAAGCTTTACCCATGTGAATTCAGTTATAAATGCTTGGAAAATGTGATTCTCTAACTTAGAAATAGCAGCTGTAGCATTCAAAGGTACTCCAGTAATTACTGGAATGCTTGCTGAAAAACTAGACAGAAGCTAACATCTTACTTACATTAAATACACATTCACCACAAATTAAAAGAGCCACAGAAAAGAAAAAAAAAAAAAAAGAACAAAAAATAACAAAAAATAACAAAACCAGAAAACAATCAGGCGAGCAGATGTTCAAAAAAAGAAGGGGGGAAAAAAAATGACAAGAGAGGGCCAGATGCTCATTTCTGGTAGTTGTCACAGTGCAACGAACGTACCCCACACCATCAGCCTCCCCAAGTCACCGGAGCTCAACAGCCAAAGGGAGTCAGATTGTCACCTCTACATCTGTAAGTGGTAATTTCATCCCAGATACTGCAATAACACACTGCCTTAAAATCGCAGAAATGCTGCCTAGTCATCTGAGACAGGAGTAAAACAAGCAGCAACGCCAAGTGGAGTTGTCTACTACTGCCTGAGGGACTCCTGGGTTTAGCAGCCGGGCTGGCATAAGGATTGTATTATCGAGGAGTGCCCTGCACTGCTTTATTAAGTGCCAGTGAAGTGTCTATTGCATTCAGTGCCTGGGAAATACGGTGAGAAATGCCAACCACCAACCACCAAACTACAAATTAAGCTACTTGACCAATCCGTGCTCATTGTCAGCTGCTGATCCCTGGAAATAAACCCTTCTGGAAGGAAGGGGCTGGTGACGTTAGCAGAGACGGGGGAGAGAACCTCTCTGCAGCGAACAGAAAGCCCCAGGACACGCTGGTAGGAGCAGCGAGTCCACACCCAGGCTCTGGAAGGAGGTACCCGAAGAGAAGTTATCTGCAAAATGTGCATCACACTCTCCTGGCTCTCTTCACACCTCCCCCTTCGCATCCCCACTCCCATGCACCTTCGCGTCTATTCCCACACTTCTCTCGCTACCCACATCCTGAACATATTTATGTTGTAAACATCCATTTGGAAGCACTCGGTGAGCCTGTGGCACACAGAAGGATGCTGCTCTGAGCTTCAGGAGGCAGGCGGCTCGCCATGACCCCTCTCTCCCTCTCCCAGCTGCACAGGAGGGGAAAGAATTACTTGGCCCTCACAGTTATCTTTTATCCACTCAGAATCCAGATTACTGCCTAATAAAACTCCACGGCAAAGCTATTAAAAATTAAAGGGATATCTCCCTTCCTACATAATGATTTGTCACAAGCCAGACCTAAATCAGGATTGATGAGGTTCATGGTGCCTTCCTTCTTCTTTTTTTTTTTTTAAATTTGGCAGAATTTCCTGATTTTTTCTTTTGAAGCCCTTCTCACTCCCTACTAACACAAAATTTCTCCTTCAGTGCTCCAGACCTTACTTCTTCATCAAGATGAAGTAAGAGGCGAGAGGCAGCTGAGCCAGCAGAAATGTTCCCACTGTCCTTCAGGAAACACAGAGAAGAGTCCAAGTAGTTGGTATGATTCAGAACTAGTGGTAGAAAAAGGACAAACCAGATTACAGCAACAGAGGACTCCATCCAAAACCTGCATCCAAAGAGACTCCTGCTAACATATGGTGGAAATGTGACTTTTTGCAAATATCCTCCGCAGAAGCCAATTCCTCTCCTCCACCCAAGCCACATCCAATAGCTCTAGTAGAGCGAGCTGTTACTTACACGTATTAGTCAGGATAGGCATCAGCCATGATACCAATTTTAATCCATCTAGCTAATGAGGAAACTGCCATCTAGTTCACGTGCTCAGACCCTCCAGAGAAATTAAAAGCCACCTATTTGGGCTCCTCTCTCACGGAGCACTACCCATCCCAGAGCACCGTGGCTGCTCTTCCCAGTCATCGCGTCCTGCGCTCCCTCCGCAGCGCCGGCACCGCTCGGCTCCACCAATACAAAGGAGAAGCACCTGAAGCAGAATTGCACTGAAAAGACAGAACTTGGAAAGAATGCGTTAGCAACTTCAATCCAAATATAAAATGCATTTAAAGGTCATAATTTGCATAACTACATCTCATGTTTTTTGTTGTGCGGGGTTGTTTTTTTTCTTTTTAAAATTGCTCTATCCTGGAAGGTGCCGAGCGCCGCTGCTTCTCATTTAAAGTTTTGACAACTCTTAGGGCTGCTCAGCGCTTGGCAGGAGCTCCTCTGCAAGGCATCCTAGGACCATGCCACCAAGTACATAGCATTAATAAAAAAATCTTTTCAAAATACAGACTAATGGGAGGAGGCACATGGCACCGTTATCCCATGGGGACGTGACTGGGCTGACACAGGAGTTTCACTTTCTTGTGACGCAGTCTTGATAGTGGATGCAGAAAAGCAACATGATGCAACCAGTCACAAGAGGAAAAGCTCAAAGCACCACAAAATGCCCCAAAAACTGTCATAAGGTTTTTAATCCTTTTGTTCACTTGGATCAACAGCTGTTCCAGTTTGCATGCAATGAGAATGCTGCACTGATCCCCTAAAACTTCATTTCCAAACCAAGATCCAGTCCCACGAGAAGTGTCATATTTTCCTTGAAACGACTGTAACTGGAAGAGTAGCAGGTATGAGGAATGCCCTCTTCAACCAAAATCAAAATCAGAAATGCTGGAACATTCAGCTCTTGCTTCCTGCACAAAATTAATTATAACGGCCAATCTGTGCTGCTGCTTAGTCTGCAGGGGAAAAGATGAAATAGCTAAATTGATACCACGGCAAAGGAAGAGCTCATCACAGCAATGTCTGAGGCTGAGGTGGAATTCTGCCTTTGCCTGAGCTACAGAAGGGAACTCTAGAGATGGCTGAAAACCGTGGCTACAAGCCTGCAGCTCCCCCAGCTTGTATAAATGTGCTTGCAGAGATCAATGTGCTCAGCGTTGGGTTCAGAGGCTGAATGCAGCTCTATCACCATTAGCACCTGACTGACAATTGACACAAACCACACACCATCTACAAAGGCACTGCACAGACCCAAGCGCGTGGGAAACGCAGGCTTCCCCGAAACCCTCTGCAACATCTCAGATGTTTTCCCACATTTAAAAAAAAAAAACAAAAAACCAAAACAAGATCAAGGTTGCAGTTGTGTTAAATGGGATCTTTCATTTCCATGGCATCTACTCACATTCCTTTTGAAAGTTAAGAAATATTCTGTTTATTGTGGATTGGGCACAAGATCTTTCTCCCAAAAGTGAGTTCCTCCCGATGTGGCACCCAGCGTCCAACCATTAATCCAGCTTTGCCGTGCTCACCACTAACCCAGTGTCCCTAAGCATCCACTCATTTCCTGAACACTTCCAGGGATGGGGACTCCACCACCTCTCCAGGCAGACTGTCCAGTGCCTGACCATCCTTTCAGGGAAGAAACTTTTCATCATATCCAAACGATGCTTCCCCGGCACAACCTGACACCGTTTGCTCTTGTCCTGATACACTCTTTCTATAACCATCGACCCTAAAATGTGCACCTGCTAAGAACCGCTGCCTTTCCAGCACCGTCCCCTACAGCCTCCCCATCCTTTTGGCTACGAGGGAAGGAGGCTGAAGCTCCCCATTCCTGGTCCCACTTACCAGGGATCTTTGCAGGCCCCAGGACAAGAGATGGCTCCATCCAGGGAAGCAACATTAAGTGAGAATCGGAGCAGGGACAGTCCAAACTCTCCAGAGCGCACCGGCAAGAGCAGATCCACACACAGCCTCAGGCGTAGTGAGGAAATCCCACAGGTTCCCATCGCTGCAAGGCGTGCTTTGCTGCACGCTCTTGTTTGTTTGTTTTGAAATATTCTGGCAGTGGAAACAGAGTCACTGTTTTGTTTTTCTCCCCCACATATGCTATATAATTTTGTCTCTAGCACTCGCTTCTTGCTTACTCAGTTGCCTATAGTCTGCCTCTCTCAGAGGAACGCTAGCTGTGTTTGTCCCCAAACTGTATCCTGATCCAACTGCTTTGTGTCATCCCACCAGCCCTGCTCAGGGAGCGACGATCAAAATATTTTCACCGGGATGCAATGCAGAGGGATGGGCATGTAAGTTATTTCAGAGCAAAGCTGACCTCAAGGCTGAAGGGTGTGCAGAAGTGTTTTGGCTACTGAACTCAGGAAACAAGACATGAAAAGAGGGAGTAGTGCTACAAACAATACCAAGGCTTTGTTTGTGCCAGATACACTGCTAATACCACATTTCAGCTACACAGCACGGCCAGTCCTCCTGCAAATGACTGCACAATATGACCACGCTTCCAGCAACATTTAAATATGGCCAATAAATTAATACAGGACATCCCAACTGGCCACGGGTCGCAGTCATCAACAAGTAGGTCAAAGTAATTCTGGAAGGCTGTGAGAGGCACATAAAACAGTCTGTGGCAGCAGTCCGAGGCAGGGATGAAGCAATCCGCACTTCAACTCACCCAGAAACACTGACACAAGCCCAGGTGCCAAAGGGATGCAGGATGAAGCCATTCCCAGTCCACGCAACTCGCCTGCCATCTCTGCAAGTTACAATTAACTTACCAGACAAAACGCAAATACATTAAAAAAATGCCCAAGCCAATTAAGACACAAGTGTTTAAAGACATGAGTAGTAATTACAAATGCATTATTCATACCTAATTTACAAGATGAACTTCTTTCAGTAAAATATTAAACTGTTTACATGCATTCAGGAAGACAATTTCCCAACCCCGCGCGTCCTGCTCCGGAGCGGTGACTATTGCTATGCAACAACTCCACAGACTTACAGTGTACACCATGGAGTAATCAGAAAATGTTTGACCTCAGATATCTACTTGACCCCACAGAAATGCAGACTCGCTCGCTATAAAATCCTAAACAATGGGGCAGACAAGGTCAGAGGGTCAAAGCAAGTATTAACAGGTCATTGTGCAACCCACTTGGGAGCAATTACTTCTGGTCACGGCTAAGTGGACACTTGATTGAATACCACTAAGACAGCTCACATCCCACAGATAACAATCCTCACAGCGATTAAGAATTAAAGCCCCCATGATTCAGCCTTTATTACTCAAATGAACCTAACTATTCCATAAAAAACTCTTGGTATATGCATGATGCAAGGTCTAAATTGAAATGCCACCTCATTAAACAATAATATCTAATTTTATCTAAATGAATTTTCATGAAAGTACGCCACACAGCTCAGGAATTTTTAAAATGAATTATCACAAGTGATACATAATTTCACCAAAACTGCTGCAGGAAAAAAAAAATTAGCTTCAGGGATGAAAGGGAAACATCTATGCTGAATGAAAATTGCACTTCTTTCTGCAAGCAGAAAGGGTAAAAGGGGGCTTCAGGGCTTCTGCCAGACAATAGAGGCAGATTTTAATCAAATCAACACCTTGCTTTGTCAGGTATGCTCACCCTACCCCAGCCAACAGTAGCACCCGAAACACGTGTCGAGTGTCACTGCACACACAGGCCACCTTGAGAACAGGGGATGTCACCGGCACATAGCCCCTAAAATTGGGGTTTGTTATCATAAACTGTTGAAAGAGCCACCCTTGACTGGCTCTTAACTGGCTTCTATTACCTCAGCTGAAAACAGTTTGTACATCCCCTCCTGAGGGTGAAAACCCTGTTCCGACACCTGCGAGCCGTTTAAGAGCTCTTAATTATTTTACAAAAATGAGCAACAGAGATAAGATGACTGCTTTAAAAGGGTTTCCATCAGGAATCACTGAAAGAAAAGAAAAAAAAAAGAAGAGGTAAGTGGATTTCATTTCTAGCCTATTTATTTGTGGATTCCATGAGCAGTGATGGCAGGACTCACTGCCATAATATGGCAAAAAGCAAAAAAAGCAATGCCATCGACCCAAAGGTGCTCACAGCCTCATTTCTAAAGCTTCACGTGTGACTTTTTCCGAAGCCTGGCTCTGCCTCAGACCTCCCCTGTCCAGCTAGTTTTTGGAATATACTCACAATGTACTCAGAAAGCCCCTGTCTTCTTGCTATACCAAAAAACCCCAAAAGACAAAAAAACACCCCAAAACAAAACACTAAAAATAGGCACATTTTCCAAGCTGACGAGCCCAGCATAAACCTGTGGAGAGGAGCAGGTTGCACAGATGCTGGTGGTTGACCAGAGCACACGGAAGGCTGGGTAAGGCCATCAGGGAAGCGATGCTAACACAAATTTGGGCCCTGCTGGGGATGAGCTCCTTTGCCCCTTCCCTGCTCCGCCCCAGCAGCAAAGCCAGCGCCTCAGGATATTTAAGAGCACTGCATATGCAGACACTTGGATGTGCAAAATTATGCATGCATGTTTGGAGGCCATTTTAGAGCCCGGCTCATGAGTCATACAGAAAGTAGATCAGGAGAAAAAGAAAAGTTTAAAGATGCATTTTTTTGTATTCTTGCTACTGCAGCACAGCTTTGCTTTTTTTTCCCTCCTTTTCTTTAATACTGAAACTCTTTGGGTCTTTGTCCCGTAGCTGTTGGAAAATTCCGAGTTAAACCAGGAGTCTTTTACATTAGCGTTAATACCGTGATAGTCAGCTGATAACATATCAGATATGCAAAATCCAAGCCTGACAGGCTGGTGTTCACCACCGTTCATTATTGCACAGGAGCACACGAGGAATGAAAAGCTGCGTGGTTGCTTCTCCCTTGTCCTGCTGCCAGCGAGGTGTAATAATGCTATTATGAAAAGCAAACAGGGATGAACTCCGCTGAAACGGTGAAGCCTGAGCTGAGAAATCAATTCCTGCATCAGTCGTGGCCCTACAACAGAGTAATGCTGTCACAAAGTTCATCAAGCCCTCAAGATCCTCACCCTGGCTTACCACACTGTGCATATTTCACTGGCACTGAATATTCATATTGTGGCAGTTTCTGGAGACCAACTAAGGCTGTCACTGTGGGGAAAAAACAGCCCTGGAGTTCAGCCACCAGCTGGAGATTCCATCAGGAGGTCTGTGCGTGGTTTTCCTATTTTCCATGGACTTTCTGCCCAGCCGCACATCCCCTGTACCTCTGCCTGCCCCGCTCTAGGATAAGGATCTCACATTCCCCTCCTACCCCACAGGGGACAATGCATGACAGACCCCAGTGCCCCGTTCCACTGGCAGACAGTGCTGCTATAAAAGCACATTGCAGATGAGAGCCCAAAAATAAGATGTACTCTCTGAGACAGGCCCCCTCATACCCGGGAGGGTTGTAATTGGGAAACAGAAGTGCTGCCGGCAGCCAGGGACTGTTTGAGCTTCGTGGCACTGATGCAATGAAGAGGTACTGATGACTGGGATACAGGAAGGTGGTTAAAATGGGGCAAAACTGAGGAGAGCTGGGAAAACTGGGAAAAACTTTTGTCTCTGCAAGGCAGAACAAAGCCATGAAGGGATGCAAAAGCAGTCTCAAGTCAGAGTGGTGCTTTGCAGCCACAAACCCAGTGGTCCTCATGATGGAGAAAGCTTTGGAAATAAAGATACACATTAAAAAAAAAAAAAAAAAAAAAAAAAAAAAAAAGACGAAGCAAGAAGATACAAGAGAACTCACTGTGAGCAGCAGTTGAGTCAGAGAAGGGCAGGATTGTGCAGGGAACACCAACTGGTCTCACCACCTCAGAGTCACAGGGGAATCACTCACCAGGGCTTCCTTGACCAAGCTATGCAGTGTGCAGTCCCTTCCTATTTCCTAATGCTTTCCAAACCACTTAAGCATACCATACATAAAACACAAAGCTGAGAGTTATTACAGTCAGCCAGGCCAGAATCTATAGGGTGGCTCAATGACTCTCTGACGTGCTTCTGATGAGGAAGGTGAATGAATCGGAGAAGTCACACCTAAGTGAGCAAGGACAGCGGTGCCTCAGACCACCAGACCACTGCACAGGTGATGGTACCTGGTATGAATCTGAGCACAAAAAGGGTTTTCAGGGCTCTCTTTTTTTTCCCTTTGCTATTGTTTCATTTGTATGTCCAGGAACTTCTTCTTGAATTATTAAGTGCTGGACTATTCCCTGATCTTTTTCTGTGTGCTGCACTGCAGGCTGCCTCCTGTCCACCCTATCCTCTCCCCTGTACCATCTCTTGGCCGGGAATTCAGCACCCAGTAAAAATGAAACAATCAGCAGAAAAACCCTGATTAAAGTTAGGAAACTCTCTCCCTACCTGGAGTTACTTCTGGGGCAGGGGAGAACACCACGCTGCCTGCATGCTTTAACTGCACTACCCAATAAATATCCTGTACTGAAACGGGTCTGAACAGTCATGTACATGTACCCTGTGCTAAGGAGGGCACCCAAGCTGGACTCTGTAAGCACAGCCCTGCTGTCAGGTAACTCACATGTGAGCTTTTCAGAGAAAAGCTGACACTTTTGTAAAAGAACCCACTTTTGTAGAAGATGATTTTAACCTCCCGAGTAGCAGAACAACACCTGCAAACCAAGACACTCATCTGCCAGTGCAGACTCGGAATTCAAGCAACTGGGCACATATGGGTGATGTCCACATTCACCCGGGGCAAGCAATGACACATTGGTTTCTCTCTCCTTGTTTAGCAGCTGGAAACATCTTTGCAAAGGAGGCCATGTCCCAAACCCATGGCTGGAGGTGAAGGATCAGCACAGGATCGCTGCAGGGGAAGGAAATCAAGAAGGAAATGGCTGAGCCAGATAAAATCCCCAGTCCTCCCTCTTGTCAAACAGGAGGTTTCTGCTTCAAGAACAGATGGGAAGAGAATCCACTCCATGGCTAAGCCAGAGGAGGTAGAGAAGCCTGAAATAAAGTCCCTTTGACTTCAGCTCTGTGTCTCTGACAGCCTGACTCAGTCATGGACCGAGCAGATAACAGGCAACCATTCATCAGCTCAGCCAACACACAAAGGCAAGAATTTCCCTTCTTAAAGAGATTTAATGATAGAGCTTTAGAAACTGGTTAAAGGATAGAGACTGAGAGTGAACACACTGGGGATGAGACCCAGTGGGTTGCTATTAATATTTCCCTGAAGCAGACACTCCAGTTTGCAGCATTGGAAGGACACAATTCCAAGATTTAGGCACATTCTTCAAGCAAAACACTGCCCAGCTGCAGAATTGGGGCTGAGTTCAGAGAAAAGTTTTTCCACCAATCGAGTCAAATGGACTATTGACTTTTTTTTTTTTTATTCCCAACCAGAAAAAGCTGACCATGAATGCCTGTCTTCCTTGGTATACTGAAAAAAAAATACACAACTAACCAGCTGGCGGGGGATGTCAGCCAATTCTCTGTCCAGGAAAGATTTTTTCTTTTTTTCACATCTTCCTTTGAAAATTGAAAATTAAACCATACTCCATAAGGACAGTCAGTCAGAGAGGAAGCCTGCAAGTGCTACCACACTCATCACCCAGAGCCGCATCCTCTTGTGCCAGTGGATCCTTCCAAAACACACCCCACCTCTGCCATCCTGCCCGCAAAGGGCTGCAGATGCTGTGTCTTTTCTGGGGTGAAGCAGTTGGGAGCAGAGAAAAGCAGCTTTCAGCTCTGCAGCTTTTTCCTGTTCAGCTCCCTGCAACACTTGCCTTCCTTTTTGGTACAGAATACTTCAGTTGCCTGGAGCTATTCTAGTTTATACTGGGCATTCATAGCAGAAGCCAAACATCTCTCGCTATTTTCGCTCATGGCTACCTAGGCAAGCAGCTCCTGTACTCCAGAGAAGCACCTTCTTAATGAAGCAACTATGAGATCAATGTTGTATGACTTCCAACAGCAAAACAGTTTACAATTAGCTGAAGGTCTGGTATTTGACAGTTTTTTATGGCTCTTTTACAACTGTTTGCAAATCTTTTCTTCCTTTAAATTATTCTGAAAAGTGTTAGGGGAAAGCCAAAAGTTATTTTGTGCAAGCATGTGTCTACTTGCATGAATCCAAAAGTCTTTTTAATTTAAAACCACCATTACAAACGCCTGTATTTACACGACAGTTGTTTATATAATGCTCTAAAGAAAACCTAAATGGAGCACAGAAGCCAATGCTAATGCAGAAGATGGTGGGAGTTAATGAACATGCTCCTGGGGCAGTCCAGGAGATGGCAAGACTTACTGCCTGTGCCATAAGGATTCAATAAATCCTACTTCTCTCAAAAAAAACTTCTGATACAACCTCCATGCGTGCATAACCTGTGATTTTTGGGCTCCTCATCTGGATTCCTGTGATGTTCAGGACCTCTATTCACATATTAGTCCAGCACAAAAAAAAAATCAGATTTATGAGGACACCGCCCCCAAAATTCAATCCTTCTCTTGAGATTTGGAGCATTTCAATAAATGAAAGCAAATGCAGAAATTAAACTCAGAAGTCTCTCTTCAAGCAGGCCTTTTCTGACTCCACACCTCTCTTCCTTTCATTCATACATGTGAACCTTTTAGTACTCCTGAATCCAAGTCACAAGTCTGGAACAGTCTGACTTCCAAAGCGGGGCAGCAGCCCAGGTCTTGGCTCCCAACAGCACGGCACAGCCCCCCACCTTCACCTCAAAGCATCACCTACTCCAAGTGAAAGCACAAGAGAAAGCCTTCACAGATAAAAAGCACGTTCTAGCCTGAGGCCTGTCAGCATGGCACATGCCTAAAGAGAAAAATGAATCTGCATGATAGAGACTTGAAATGCAGGTGCCTGGACGGCAACGAGGATTTCCAAAAGGAAGCTTATGTATGGTAAAAGAAAAGAAAAAAGGGATGCTCATTTGCAAGAGAAGGCAGGACAAAAACCAAAGCTACACCTGTAAGAAACAAGTTTCTTTGCCAGATGCAGTAGGAAGGTTGTACCTTCATTTGAGACTCCAGCCAGAAAGATTAAAGCCATATCCACCCTCACCCAAATCACCAAGGAGACCAAACCTTCTTCAGCTTTTAACTGCACTGAAGTCAGAACTGAGGGAGGATTCAAGAGAACCCTCTCCCAAGCCCCAGATCACTATCGCTGCTCCACAGCGTCCTCCGTGCTGCCGATGCTCCCTCTGCTCCCTGCCCGCCTCCCCCATCCCAAGGGCTGCAGCTGCTCCCAGCCAGCACGCCACACACAGCCGTGCGGGCATCTCGGTGGACAAGACACCCTGACCGACGCCAACTTCTCCTTGTAATGGTGCCCATGATTTGGCAACACCGTGCCCACAATCCAGACTGAAGGCATGCGAGATCCTACGTCTTCCAGGGGAAGCTGAGCTCCAGCTCAGAAAGTGCCTCCAGCAATGGGGAACTCTACCAAGTTATGTACTCTTATGCAAGTTTGGGGTTTTTTAAACACCTGAAGAAAAAAGGAAGAGAGAGAAATCAATCCAGTAATCCTTGTTGATTATACTCACAGTAATTATACTTGTGTTATGCCAACAGTATCTTCAGTCTTGAGATTGGAGATAGCTCAACTGCCTCACGGATGAAACAAAGCCATAGGTTTTCAGCCACTAGAAAAAGGACAGTAGGCGTGGAAGATGTTTTGGGGATGCAGGACAGGCAGAGCAGCTGGATGCTGGTGCTGTCTGTAAAACTACTCTACTCCTACCTGGGGCAGAAAGCATAGCCCAAACTCTGCTCAAACGATGCCTTCCATGAAAGCAGAGCGGTGAAGGTGCAAGGACACAGCAGACCAGACCAGGGGCCACAAGTCCAAGACAAGATGAAGATGACAGCGTGCCAGAATGATCAGATGAGGCTCTCAGAGACCTGAGCAAAACCAGGTATTTTATGCAGGTTCACCAGCTTTGCTGTGGGGACCCTGCTGTGCCCCCAGGGCAGCCAGTCCCTCGGAGCCCAGGCAGGTGCCAGGCAGCACAGATGTCTGTGCCTGGCATCACTTGTGCCACCAGTGGGGGGATGGACACGGCCCTGTGCCACCCAGCCCCTCTGCCCCTGCTTCTTCCAAGCTCCAAAAAAATAAGAACAACAAAATCCCCAAACCCCACTTACCTCTCTGTGCTGCCAGGTGTTGGTAGAGTTACTAAACTTATAAAATCTACGGTTTTTCTCCTAGATGAAGGCTTTACATTCACATCAGTACAGAAATGCCCAAGGTCTACAGGGCTTGATCCAAGTGCTACCAACCTCCAGCCATTACATGAAGATTGTCCAACTTCCTAAATATTTTAATATATATTTTACAATGTAAGTACGTTGTGTGGGATGAGAGAGAACAGTCACCACATCACAGTTTGCTCAGCTGGATCCTGCCCAGCTGTGGGATCACCAGTGAGCAACAGATAAATTTCAGTCCTGTTCTGACACTGGTTCCTCCTGTTGCTTTTGGCGTGTTGCTTAACACCCAGCATGTCCAAGTTTCACTGCTTTATATATACATACATAGATCTATGTATACATACATACTGTAGAAATCATATTTATTCAACCTCCTACAATGTTCAAGGAAGCACTGAATTATGCTAAAGCAGTTGAAAGCGAGGAGCTCTATCAGAGACAGAGATCAGGAGCCTTGAGAGAACGAGCAGCGATTTCACATCAGCCCGCAGAGCTCTGGAGTGAGCAGCCATCCACAGCCTTTGAAAATCAGGACCCTTTTTGAGAGAGCTTAAAGACGGGTGAAAAAATACTCAAGATCTTTGGAGGGAAAAAAAAAAACATATATATGTATGATCAGAAGACACCACAGCCAACCCAAAGCACTTATGGGCAAACCACTGATTTGCAATTCCAAACCGCTTTTCCGCCTGAATCCTCCACTTACTATCTTATCTGATCTTCTCTGAGGGAATCCCCCAAACCATCTCAGCGTCAGAAAGGACCTCTCAAGCTGTACTCTGAGCACTCCGTAGCACTGAAGGTTTGTGTGAAATGCTGACAAACTAACAGCCCTTTTGTGCACTGTCGTCTCTTTTTGTAGGGTTTTTTTTTTTTTTTTTGTTCTGGCAAGATTATCCTTATCAGGCAACCAGGCTCTGCTCTCTTTGCCAAATACAGGTTGCCATACCCAACACAGACACACACTTTTACTTGGCCACGTGTTAGTATTAGCATAAAACGAATTTTAAGGTGCACATGATCTGTATGAACACCGTAACAAAAAAATGCTGCTTTACTGATGTTCAATAAATGCTTTAAAGTCTGCAACCACGGGCAGTTCTGCTTGGTGGCTCAAAACCAGGCGTGTTCAGCTACAATGGTATAAAATCACTGCTAAGAAACACCTCAGACCCACTGCATCACGCCAACAGAGAGGTCATGTTGAAGCAGAGACTGAAGACATTGATCCCTTTTATTAGCAAAACGCCCTACATTAGATGACCTCAGCATTTCACAAGCATTATATTTAAATCCTCCAGCAGTCTCTTAATACGGCAACCTTTTCCCATTCCCACTCTGTAGACAGAAGCACACAGACGTGGAGGACATGGTGCAGCAACAGTTATGAAATAACAAAGTCTCAAATTTCTGACTGAAAATTTAAATTTGTGGGCTTCACATTAATGCCCTTTGTCCAAAAATCTGTTCCCTAAAACCAGCAAGAAAGTAAAAGGTTCTTTCCCTCTCCCCTTGTTATTCTGTCTTCTTGAAGGAAGAAAAAAAAATAAGAAAATACCTTCACTTTGGAATCAAAATCCTTTCAGCAAACAATTTTTGAGGAACACTGCATGGAAACACACCTGTTTAAAGTGGGGATGTCAAATGCCCAAAAAAAAAATTGTCACACAAAATGATGCTTTTTTTGAACAATCAGTATCAGTCTGTTCCTGGCATTAATTTTGGAAACGGTATAGCTAATATGACAGCTATGATTTGGAGCCTTCAAAAGGCATAAGCTATTGGCATTTTAAATACATTACACACAAACACGCACGCACCCCTACACCCACACTAACTCTGCAGATTTGTTCTGCTCCTGTCTGCTGGCTCTTCTGCGTGTACTCCACAACAGATTGTTTCCTTCCCTCATCCCAGTTTTTTCCTAAGGGGGCTTTACATCAGGCACCCAAATAAAAAGGGTTCAAAGAGACCTGCATTAACACACCTCACACAGCAGAAGGGATCCTCTGCGACTAAATGGACACAATCAAGCCTTTCAATTAAACTATTACCCAAAAAGGTGTAGGTGGCTTATTACCAAAGACAGCATTTATTTTAAAAAATGGAGGGTACCATTAGAAACACCTAATATAACTCTTATTAACTTATTTGAATCTAGTTGTGAGCACATTGGGTTTGTAAGTGTCTGCTAACATGGCATTCTGTTTGCCTAATTAAGTTTTCAGTAGGGGAAGCTATAGCTCTCACATTAATATAGGGAACTGAAAAAAAATCACACATAAACCAATGCTGAGCTTGATTTACCTTTATTGTGTAAGGATTTGCTACGAGCTCTTCAACCACTGCTAACTAATTTTCCATCAAAAAGCACAATTGCTGTACAAATTCCCATTCCAGCCCAAGCGATGGGGATGACAGACTCGCCCCTGAGTTATAAACCCTCCACGCAATCCCTACGGCGCTCCCAGGCCCTCTGGTTTTCCTCAGCACTTTTTCCCCTTGCTGGTCCACATTCTGAACCTTGAGCTTATTCCCCCAGCCGTGCTGCTAAGCAGTAACACTCTAGCTGGGGAGCATCAAGCAGAGGAAAATTACCATTAGCCAAAAAAAATTAATCTTAAGAGGCTTAAAAGAAATCTCAGGGAATCAACTCCGATCTCCATGACAAATAATTAGCAAAATAAAGATAAAATACTGAAGCATCTCAGCTTTCCGCTACATTCCAAAGCGGCTTATTTTCCCCCTAAATTTTACTCTTGCTGCATTTAAAATGCTCGCTTGCAACTTCAAAAAAAAGAAAAAGGAAAAGAAAACCTCAAAAAGCAAACGAAGACAGAGTGTTTTGCCCAAAAAGACAAGATTTCTGCCTGGCCAGTCCCTGTACCCAGCCCTGCTCCAGGCAGGGCCCCCAACCCACAGCCCACAGGATCTGCTCATGGGGCGAGCACTCCTGGAACAGGCCCATATTACAGCATTAATATAATTTACAAAATGGTAAAAAATCAGAATGTTTTTCCTTCATGAAAAATAACACACTTAATGCTTTTCATCTGGCACATAAAATTTACAATACCTCCAGGAACATTTTCTTTGGTTAAATCAACACTATTGGTACTTTTTTAGCCTATAAGCATATTACAGCCCCAGCTTTTTATGGGTTTTTTTGGTTGTTGTTTTCACCCATTGTAATAAACTTTTCAGAACCAGAAATGATCAACAATAAAAAGCATTCCCATGTCAAACAATTTTTACTACTGCTTTTAAAACAATAATAAAAAAGGCGGGGTGGAGGAGAGGAGGAGGATTGGCTTCAAACCTCACTCGTACAGTAACTATCTCGCTGCAATTAATATAAAGTACTCGTCTGCACGGCCAAACTCCAGCGCTCTCCCCAGAATTGTTTCCATGCCGCTTGCAGCAGGCAGCCGCAGCAGATGTTGGCTGTTAAAGGGCGCAGACGACACAGTTCATGACTCCTCGGAGGCGGCTGCGCCACATCTGCAGCCGATGCAGGCGAGCGCAGGAGTGTGGCAGACAGAGCGAGGAGCGGCGGCCGGGCCAAGCCGAGCCGAGCCAAGCCAGCCCTCTTCCGCGCAGGGGCTAAAAATAGAAGAGGTGTTTGTTTGCCCGGCTGCCCCGGCCCGGCCAGCGCCGCTGGAGCGGAGCATCCCGGCCGCGCCGGGTTCACGCCGAGCGCGGAGCGGGAGCGGCAGCCGCTGCCTCCGAGCGCCGCTCCGCACGCCCGCTCCTCATTAACTGGGCGGCGATCCAAGTTCATCTGGGCCCCAGAGAAAGGCAATGCTTGTGTTTAGACCGCACAATACTGACATAACATTAACAGATTTACATATGCAAAACTGTGAAGCAACAGGCATTCCCCCTCAATTGACCCACAGCTTGTAGTGGCTGCCGAGTTATTCCCTGCTTAGGCTCCGTAACCAAGTGGGCGTCATGCGACTACCATCTGGGTACCACTTATTTAAAGCTGGCAGTCTCTCTGTAATAGGCAAGCTGGCAATAAGCAGGAAGGGAATAAATTGCATCATTTAGTTAACATCCACTTGCTTTGCGGCTGTTAAAAACCCATGACTGAATAATAATTTGGTTATTTCTTTTGCCAGACAATGCTGTCAGCCAAAAGCGCACTACGCATGCTGCAAAACGTCAGCTTGCAAAATTTCCACTTTAAAAATAAATTAAAGAAATTTTCAGTATAATGCGAGCTAAGAAGTTTTTCTAATGCTAGCAACTCAAAAGCAATCGAGCTCTAAAAATAAACATGCACTACTGTAGTCACCAGATTCTGCTTTTCCCTTAAAATCTTCTTTGTTTTTATCAGCCACCCACCCCAATCCATTAAATTCCCCAAACATCACCAACCTGGCCCGTTACAAGCACAGGAACTGGGATTTGCTTGCAGGAATGCTCGTTAGATCCCAACACTTCTCCATTTCATGCTACCCACTGCCCTTCTCATCCTTTGCCTTAATTCGTAGATTTTTATCATTTCCTTCTGTCTGACAACTGCTTTCACACAAATCGGTATCAAAGAAAGTGGCTGAAACTGGAGACCACTGAAATACAGCTAGAACGCAGCCTTTGTTAAAAAAACAAAAAAGGAGGAAACAAAGAGCTTTTGAAGTGAGTTTCTCTTTGGGGCTCTTTAGTTTGCAGAAAATTAAGTTACCAATAGTAATCAATTTTTTTTTGTCCCAATTTGCTTGAAATACAGTCTATGCACACGTATCTCAACATCCATCTCTCCTCAGGACTAAAGGAAAAGCCCATGCTGAGTGCACTTTTATACTGCAGAGATAACAAGGCCTTGCATTATACAGTGGGAAAAGTCAGAAGAAACGTTTCCATTGGGATTAATGGCGAGGACGAGCCCAGAGCAGAGTCCACAGGTAAGAGTGTTCTCAGCATCTCTGCCTCCCACAAAACCAGGCTCGCTCCTCCCTCATTACATTTTGAAGGGGCACCAGGGACTCTGAAGTGCAGAAACAAGACAACCAACAGTAAGTGGAAAGCTGAGTTCATTAGGAACTTGCTTCCAGCGTCAGTGACGGAGAAGAGGACGGCGGAGCAGAGCCGGGCTGCCGCACGCCTCTCACGTCTCCGCAGTGATGCCTCCAGCACCCACACTGGGTCTGGCACAGAACCACCACACAGCTGGGCATGGAGACACCAAAGGCAGATGGGGGACAACTGTCCTCCCCTCCCCATCACTGCCTTGTCTCCATGCCAGGCCAGGGCACTAGGGCAGAGCCCAGCAGGTAGAGGTGCCAATGTCCACACCGTGCCGCGCCGCTGGTGGCAGGTACATCCAAGAGCACGTGTGGATTCAATACAGGTGACGCCTTTCACAATCCAGCAGCCATACAGCACAGCCCAGGCGCAATAGGACGTTCAGCACTCAATCTCAAAATCCTTCCTGAGCTAACACACGCAACAACTGTCCACTTTAAAAAAAGAATCATTTGGAAAAGGAGCTTTTAACAGGCTTCCACAGCACTGTGCAGCTCTTGCCGCTCCACCTGGGATGCTCAGCCAACCCGAGGCAGGCAGGGAAACACAGGACCCACAGCCACCCACAGCACTCCACAACACGGGATCATCACTCTGGAATACAGCAGAGCTAAGGGCCATTGTAACAGCCTGCAGGCTTTACTAACAGGAATGGAAGTAAGATGGAAGAAAAGGATTTTAGTCAGCACCAACCTGACAAGACAGTGTCCAATGAAGGGTGAGAATAAAAAAGGGAACAGAAACCAAGGGCAGAGAGAAAAATCTGTCAGAGGAAGTGTGATGCCAGAAACTGTTCCAGTACCCCATGGCTGGATGCCAATTCAAAGCCTCCAGAAAAATAAGGCTACGGAGCCCCTAAAACCTTCCTGATTAAAAAACCTGTGCAGGCTGAGGTTTGTCAAGTCGTACTTGTGCTTGCTGTGCCTGCTCCACCACTCGCACCCAGAGGTCTCAGCTTGGAACACTTGTCTGGAGAGGAGACCCAAGGCATCCAGTAACTTTGGCAAGGGGAGACATGCATCCCCTAAAGCATTTGTGTATCTCAGAGAGCGTCTGAAAAGCTCTGCAGTACTGAGCCTTAGCACTTTTAATTGCATATACCATACCCAAGATCATCAACCCAGTAACGCTGTCACCCATGTGGTACATTACTGTATGGTCAATCTCCCTAATTATTCTTGAGTTATTTTTTCCAGTAGATCTACAAAATTATCAGCATAAATCTCAAAACATTTACCAGTCAACAAACTCAGCACAACAGACGTAAGCTTGGCCCTGACAAATAAAAAGACCAAGGAAAATGTATTTATTTGTAGCAAATGTCCTTTCATATAACCATCAAATAGATTACAACTGCATTTCTTTCCTCGCACTGCACCCTGGGATCCAGGCATTTAACTAGCACACACTACAGTGCTGGTTTAATCATAAATAGAATATATTTTTAAGTGCATTAATTATGTAACAGATGCTTCCAGGATTCCAATGGAGGTAATTTTTAAAATCCCAGTGTACAGTTTTATGAATCTGTGCAGTTTCAAGGTTGTTTTTAATTTGCACTCAATACTACACTTATTTAAAACCAAGAGGTAATCAACCACTGCCTAATTTTTTTTTTTTTTCAGTTCAGGCTGGAAGACATTTCCTACACCGTCGCCGTCGGACACCCCAACTGTTGAGAGAGGTTCCTCCCATTTCTTTGCCGTGATGGTGGGTCTGAGCAACGAGCCGTGTGAACGCTAGAGTTCTTCATTTGCCTTCTATTAATTTCTCCTCCTCAGACTAATTTCTGCCATTCAGAAGTCTCGGTCTCCTCCTGCACATTCCCACTCACAACAGATGTGATTCAGTGCATGCAGCACACATGGAGGCCCTAACAGGGACGGCAGGGCACGGACACGATGCTCAGGGTTTCCAAACAGCCCTTCATTTATTGATGGGGTACCATGAACGGCTGGACTCAATGATCTTAGAGGTCTTTTCCAGCTTTAATGATCCTAATTCCATGAAATAACTCTCATTGCTTTGAAAAATGCAGTTAAATCGAGCTCACTTAGAAACGGAGTTCTGCCACACTAGAGAAAAAATGGGGTTTACCTCACTTACCTCGATGGTAACAAAAATGGCATATCCAGCTCCTGGCTATGGCACTACGGTGACAGGCCCTGGCTGGGACACGGGTGGGACCATGGAGATCTCAGCAGCCTCTGGATGGCTGCACTGGAGCACCCCAGGGCACAAGCACCACAGCCTCCATGTCTTGGATGAGAAGTTTGCTTTCCTTTCCATCTTTGCACATCTCACAACTCTTGGATCAAGTCACACATCTCCTCACTGAGCTTCATCTCTGCATCTGTCTGCAACGCTTAATTTGTAATGACTTGGAGGGGCACTTTTCCAGGCACTCGCTGTGTGTGCAGCCTGGGAAGTGGGAGAGTCCATACCCTGATAACACTGGCTTCGACTCTCCCTTCAACAAACCCTCCCCCTGGTCCAGGAGGTGAGGGAAAAATACAGGAGCACACAGAGCAATTAGGGTTGCCATCAGATGTGGTGTTGACACGTAAGAATGAACAGTGAATAACCCAAATGCAAGGTGAGGGTTTTTAGGAGTTCATGTAATTGCACGTGCAGAATATGGAACCTCAGCACGTGGTGAAGAGAGGGGGTGAGGACAGGAGGGGTTCAGGACCACAGCTCTGCTCACCTGCACATCAGCTGCCCCCGGGGATATCCGCACTTCAGGTTGGGCACAAACCAAGCAGGAAGAAAAGGTGGGTAACACGCATTTTATTCCTACTAAATATTTTATTCCGGCTGCTACTTCTGTCCAAAAATAAAGGTAATAATTAAAAGTGAGGGTTAACACTTTGATGCCTCACTTCACAGACCGCACATTCCAATTCCTCAACAAGGCAGTGCAAAAACGGGTAGTGAACAGGCTGAAGTCAGCTGCAGAAGGCAGATGACTTTGTGCAACACCAGGGAGGCCCCCGGGGCAGGCAGCTGGATGCTGGTCTGGGTCTCACTTCCCTGGGCACACCACAGCCAGTCTCCACCAGGGCCCAAGGACCCCACTGACAGCGACAGCCCTGTGAGTGCAGCCCCAGCCAGTGGGCACCCAGCCTCTCCTCACACCACAGAGGACTCTCCTCCCTCCAGCCTCCCCCAAAATTATCCACTGGCTCTGAAGTAAAGCAGATGGGGCACGGACAACGCTCACCTCACCTCATCACCAGACACTGGTCACACAGCAAGGCTTGGGGGCAGTCAGGGACACCCTGCACTGCTGCTCTGTGGTGCCAACCCCTCCCAAAACACTCCGCTGATCCACCCGCATTGCTGCATAGGGACAGCAAAGGAAGAGAAGCTCTCAGGAGCAAGAAGGTGCCTCCACGTGGGGAGAGAGACCAACCCCGAGCACACAGCCGGGTAGGGGGATCAGGTCCCTGCCAAACTGCAGCACGCCTTCACCCCCATAATCCCTGCGACAGAGAATGCCAATACCATGCCAGGTTATCACAAGGTGCTGAGACTCGTGGGCTGTACCTGCTTGGCATGGCTCGAGCAAGGCTCCCTCGGGGCTCCTCCGCTTTCACTTCCTATTAACCTGCACCTGCACCCGTATCAAAAGCAGTAAAACCATAAACTGTATTCAAAGCTTTACTCAAAGCCCCACTGGAAGCCTGAGTTGACGCCGGTCCACGCCAACACCTGGGCTCGCTGGCAGCCCCGCCAGTGACGCTGCTTGTGGCTGTCCCTGCACCAGAGCCACCACGGCCACCCGTGCTCCCCAGACCACACCACACACACCCAGCACACCCACCCTGCACAGCAGGGACAGACCCTTTTTGGGGTGAACCTGTTGCTGAGCTCTGGCCACCTCTTTCCTTATCAGCTTGGCTCTCTTAACTCCACAGGCGGATGGCAGGCTGGGCACAGCTTTATTTGAGTTTTATGTGCAGCTGCATTTGCTTATCACACAGGCAAGTTATTATCTAAAGAACAAGAAGAAACAACGGCAGCCAGTAACCTGGGTATCTCAGTGCCCTCATCACAAATTCCCAGCCTCTGGATCAGCTCATCATCCATGGCTCACAGGGAAGAAGGAAACCCAAAGAACACAGGGTGCCAGGAGAAGCACAGTAACAACTTCAGTACCTGACACTAAGAGAGCAGCATCAAATTAACAATTAAAGGAAACCCCACACTTGGCAGATTTGGCAGGGTGGTCCCACCAGCAAGCACTGCTGGGAGCATGCCCCAGGGCAGCTGGGCAAGGAAGGATCCTCTGAGCAGACAGAGAAGAGCACATCCAGACACAAAGCCTCTGGTAGAGGTCTCACATTACAGCAAACTCTATCAAGTGGCCACAGGTTTACCAAGGGGGTGGCCCTGACCCCTTCAGACCCTCCTCTGACCTCCAGAATCCAATAAGGATGTTCAACTAGCAGGAAACATTTTTTTCCTGCTTAAGCTGGTTTTCTGCTGGTCCAGCTTCCCGTGCAGTCTCACCCTCTGGTCAGCTGAAGCACAGGGGATGCAATGGGAAGCACCCAGGGAGGGACAAGCTGAGATCTCCATCTACTTAACTGCAAAGTGAACCAAGCCCTCACTCTATACAGCACCAAGCACACTGTCAAATAGAAAGCAGCTTTCATCTGAGAAGAAACAAAGGAGGCAAAGGAAACAATTCTCGTTTGATGCATGTCATGAAGTTGCGAGCGCACTTGAGTCACGGCACACGTGTGGACCATTGTGATGCGCTCGCAGAGCGATGTGTCCTCCTCCTCAATCTGCTCAGAGCATCCACCAGGCAGAGGTTGAAAGATGCGGAGGTGATTCAACGCCGAAGAACAGAAACACTAAGACATGCTGTTCTCAACACAGGGGCTGTACCCGACACTACTTTTATTTACTCAGAGAAGTTTTCTGCCCTGTATGACCTTCCCCTGCCATTTTACCCATGCGTTAAGCAGAATCCCCACCCTGCCCTGGATGGCTCACTACAATCTGACAAGCAGACTGTACTTCCAAAATAGGCAGACTTTTTTTCTTTCAGACCTGTGAGAAACCTCAGTTGAAAACTTGAGTATTACTTGTTACCTGACAAAGCATTATACTTTCTTCCACTCCCTCTTTGTGCTTATGGCATCAAGCAGGGAAAAAAAACAAAAAAAAACCCAAAAAAACCCACAAAGAAATGGAAGGGGAAAAAAATCTTCCTACCAGAATGTAAATATTTGTGCATAGCAAGAACGAAGTATTTCCATAAAGCTTTCAATAAAGGATAACTGCAGGCCAAATTTTACCCGTAGATACAGGTACATAACTCCAGCTAAAGTTACTCAGAGCCGCCCAGGTTTCTGCAGAGACCAACTCAAGCAAACAGTGTTCATGTCCAGAAGGACTGTGAGCTAAGGAGCTGAGGCCACATTCCCAGCTCTTTTGAGAGAGGCAGACGAGATCTGCTTCAAATCAGTGAAGAACTTCAGAGATGAGTCAAACCTGCAGGATTTGCTGCAATACTCGCTGCAAAAGAGGATGTGAGAACTGGCAAGTACGCTGTGTTTACTCACTGTGCCATCTAATTCTGGAAACTCGAGCTGAGATTCAGCGTTCGAGCACGACTCCAAGGGGTGGTGGGAAGATCCTGGCCCCGTTACAAAGCCACTCGTTGGGCTAAACTGGTGATATCTGCTCAAACAGGGCCACAGGCCGACCCAGACAGAGGTTCTGCAGCTGGCAAGAGAAGCCTCCCCAGGGCAGAGGCTGCACCACATGTGCCTCCAGCGCAGGGACGAGCCTCCGCAGGCACCGGTGCACACGAGGAACAGAGATGCTCTAAAAATCACGCATTGCTTCAGTTAATGACACAGATTTACTCTGGGTGTTAGCCTGTTTTGCTAAAAAAAGCCAAGCAGATTTTTTTTCTTTTTTCCTGGTGCAAACTGTCCTTTATAGAGACTATTAATATCCCTCTTCCTTCAGTTTAAGCTCTACTTCTCTTCCTTGTTCTCCCACTGACTTAAAAGATAAGTTGCAAAACGAAATCTAATTTATCTCTATCTTTTGTCCTCATCCCTTCCCTCCTGTTACTGCCTGGACAGGCAGATTGTTCTGTAGGAAACTACTGCATGGAGCACAGAGTTTATATTTGCTGCAATATTCACATTTTTAAGCAGAAAATGAAAGATGGTACCTAGTTTATACTGAACAGAACCCCTTTGGCTCCGGCCTCATGTAATTAGTTCTGCACAAAGTAGTAACTTAGATATTAGGCTGCTATAAGCAGCCACCTCGAAGAGCTGCAAAGATATTCCTCACTATCAGACACCAGTGAAGACAACAGCAGTGGATGGCGGCTGCCAGGAGGTTACGCTGAAACAAATGCATTTTTATTTTTCCCTTTAAATTACAAAAGATTATCATTTTACTCAGCAATGCCCCTTATTAAATTGGAAGTCTCCACATCAGAATTAAATACATCCTATCTACTCAAAATGAAGTGTATTATTTATCAGTAATATTTAATGACAAAAACCTGATAACTTTCTCCGATTATACCACTGATTTCCTCCAGTCATGCATTATTGGCTCTGCTGGTCATTAGCATTATCACAGTGCATAAACTCTGGCTTAGGCAGCAAGTTTGATAACAGAGCCAGACACCTATAGCTACTATTTTTCAGTTTGTTCAGATTTACTAGTTTACCTCTCTATGAGCATGCCTCTATCTAATGGCATCAATTATAATCCCTAAAAATCCTACACAGTAAATTTCCATTTCCATGCAACACGCTTCTGCACACTCAGAATTCCTCAGCAAATATAAAGCACTTGCTGAAAAATCAGATTTCCCCTTCCACTGGCTGAGGACCCTTTTCCTGAAAGACTATACTCTAGCCAATCTGAAAAATAAATAGGAAATATTTAGCCTTCTCTGACTGTTTAATGCCAGGAATACGCTGGATAGGCTTAAGATATTTTAGTTAAATTCACAGGCAACATTCCATTTTAACTTTTATGAAATAGTATTTTTGAATGCTGCAGATACTGCTTTTATAGAAGTGAAGAAAAAAAAAATCAGAACAAATGTACATGGTACAACATCAGCTAAAATATACCAAGATGGGTTTCTCCCATTCTCAGTTAAATCCTGTAAATAAAATGATGGATTAGAAAGGTTTCCTGAATAAGACCATCGTTCCTCGCACTACCGGCCTTCAGAAAACTCCGAAGGGTTAAGCCAGAGAAAAACTTTAAAATACTTGTACAAACAATAATTTTGCTGCATACTTCTGACATTCCTCTTTCAAAGCCTTTCAGGTATCAAGTAATTTAGCACTGAAAAATACATTTTCTCTTTACCAAACCCACAACTCAGGAGCTTTACAAACCTTAACACATTCCCTGAACACACGTGAACAGGCGTATCATTTAAAACTAACAAAAACAATTTATTACAAGCTATTTCAGAGCCACCTTCTCCCAGTACTCATTTAATTCAATGAGAGCAGGATAGGGCCCCTGACAACTCTCTGATTAAAATTAATTACTAAAGCTGTTAAGACATTATTACTATTGCAAAACTTACTGAGAAAAATCTCTCTTCTAAATCTGCTAAGGCAGACGCTGGCTGTAATGTTCTGCACAAACATCCAGAGAGATTCTTATATGTTACACACATGAATATTCTAAGACTTTATTACCTAGCCAAACTGATTTTCTTTTAATTTTTTTAAATTTTTTTTTTTAACTCAGTCCATTCAAGGAAGCTCCCATGATTTCAACCGGGGTATTTAGGGCCTAGGCCACATAACTGAAGCTAAATCTGCCTGTCTTATGGAAATACAACTATTTATGAAATTCACCCGAGGGGGAGGAATAATTTACAGTACACTGATCAACAGAGTTTGCATGGTACTGTGTGAAGGAGCCCTGTTTGAGAAGGAGAGCTGTTATGAAAGCAGAAAGTATCAATACTAACACAATTAATACTAACACAATTGGTGCCACTGGGTTATGCTACTGGCCGGGCAGAATTCATCTCTCGCACAGAAAATTTCAGTTTGGGTGTAGTTTCAGTATCACTAACTGCGGTATTGGAAGCTGGGACTATTATACAAGAAACAGCAGCGATTTGATGAGGTTAATGCCAAATTCTGTGATTTGGTGAGGCAAAAAATGGATGGAACCCTGGAAGAACGGCAGCGAGCTCGGGAGCACGGGATGCAGAAGCGCTAACACAGCCCCCAGCTCCTCTCATCCAGGGGCTTCAATCTGATCCTTCAAAAATGAAGCAATGAAAAATATTGTCATTGTTCTCTGCCCATCTGCTCCTCTACCTGCACATGCATCGTCCCCAAAACACACTTTCGACCTGACTGAGCACCAGCCAACGTCAAAACCCTGGCCAGACACATCCTCCCCTGGACTGCCAGCCCTTCCCAGCCAAATCCAGCTTCAACGTGCTCCAAACCCAGTGCTGGGAGCCACTCTGTGATGCCCCACAGCCCCCTGCACTTCACCGCACTGCTTTTAAGGGGATCTCTGCCACAGAAGGAAAAGGAGGATTTACAAGACTGATTTTAATGGCATTTTTCTTTCCAGCGCAAGTATAAAACGTGGGAACTGGGCTGGACGAGCTGCCTGACCGGCTAACAGAGATTTGTCATGAGGTTCATGGAAGACAGAGTTCATGACTCACTGTCAGTGAGCTCACTAATACAACATAAAAACTATTATTAAAAATAAAAATGCAAGCACCAAAAGAACACGTCAAGAAGGTTTTAACTTCTTAATCCCAAACAGAACACCCTTGAAATGAGGCTTGCAGCAGGCCCACCGGACAAAATCCGTAGAAGACAACCTTGTAATCAAAAATCTATTAGAACAGCACATTTTAGTTGCCAAAAAAACCAACCCTGTTCCTGCTCCCTTGGTATTCCCAGAAGTTTCTTAGGAAGAGGTGTCTCACTCACGCTCATCTCCCAGCCCTCCAGCAGAAGAAAAACATACACTTCATGTTCACTGTGCAACACTAGGAAGATGCTTTTTAAAACTGACATGGGTTCCTAAAGAAATCTCAGTTAATTACTTTATCCTCCTTAATGGAATGATCAACATCCTTTCAGCAAACAAGGCTGTGATGATTTAACGTTTTACTGCACTGGGAGAATTAACCCCGCTCCTCTCCTGTCTGCTGCGACCACTCGTTTCTTTAGAATCAGTTCCATTTTTCACTTCTGCAGAGCGGCCCCTGCACCCAGCTGAGAAAAAACTCCAATAGACAAAAGTCTGCCTCAGAGTTATTCTGCCAAGGCCCGACCTCCAGACTGACAGAAAGGCAGGTGGCCAGGGCACCCAGGAAATCAAGGTACAAGGCAGCACAGAGCAACAAGCCCCAGCGTGAGCCTGGAACAACTTCATCAGCATCCCGGGAACACCACTTCAAAAGGAACCGTGGAGGGATGTTTGAATCCCAGCTCAGACAGCTCCTGAATCCCTGAGAACCCCCGGCCGTCGTTCTGGCAAGAACAAAAGTGCTTTCAGGGCTCCACCGCTCGCTGCAACCAGACCCAGGCTCAGACAGAATTCTGCAGGCAAGGGTTGTGCAGGAAAGGGAATTCAGCATCGATTTTTGTCATCAGATGTTTAGTGGCTGCTCTGAACACTCCAGCAATCCCCCCTCACCCTTTTATCTTCCTTTATCACAAGCTTTTTAATAGAGACATGACATTCTGCTTACTGCTGGGCTCTCTCTATTTATCTCTCTCTTAACAATACTTTGGCATCATCGGCTCCGCTATCTAAATCAGCAATAGTGCATGTCCGGTCACATAAAACCGGAGAGGGCTTCCCGAGATGCTTTGGGAAGTCTGACTGCTCCGGTTTACTGATGTGTTAATATGCCCCATCCACTAATTAATGAACAAACAGCTTAGCCAGGGAGCTGGGGGAGGGACACCAACACGGAGGCTGCGGAGAGCCCAAGGAAAGACACTTGACCCTAATTGTTAGCAACAAGATGACAAGGCTGATCGGGAAGTACAGCTAAAACTCGGATCCAACATGAAAGGAAATGTCTGGCGAAGAGGGGAAAACTAACGATGCCATTGGAGGCTGCAGCCAACCTGCCGCACTGTGCCACCTTCTGTCGGGCTGTCAGCGCTCAGTGCCCAGCACCTGGCCTGGGCTCCCCAGCACCACGCTCCCATCGCATCCCTCTCTCCATGCCCAAACCCTCATCCTCCTCCTGCGACCCTGCAGCTCCAGGGTGTACGCTCCAGCCAAGAAAAACTAGGAGCTTGCTCCAGCCCGTGATGGGGCGATGAGAAAGCACGGCTCACAGTGCACCTTCCCAGCAAAACCACCTGCAGAATTCCAGCCAGTGGGTTTTAAGAAGGACCAAAGTTTGGCTCAAGTTTCAGACAGACCCGGTTTTACCTGGGGCAAAACATTCCTCATCTTAAAAACAGCCTGGACCACGTAGCACAACAGAGATGCCTGCAGGTGCACCAGCACGAGGGTGCTGCGCCCCGAGTGCACTTTGGGAAACGCTTCCATGTAGAGTCCAAACACTTGGCAAAAAAGGTTGTAAGCTCTTTCTACCTGAAAAATCAATTCAACTGAGAGTCACAGCAGTGCAGGAGATGCTGCAGCACCGTGCTCTGGGACACACACCCAGGAGAAAGCTGACTTACAGACCGCACATCCAGCGCAGACACACCGCAAACGCTGCGGAGCCCCAGTTCTCCATGTGCCTCCGAATTAAACCAACTTAGTGAGGAAACAGGTTCTCCTAATAAAAACATACCAGTGACAAGCACTGTACAGACAGCGCCATTAGCAGTAAACAATACACTGGAGAATCATCCAAATAAAACATTCTGGGTATTTATTTGTGTTGCTTTCCGAGACCATTGCAACCGACCGGGAAACTGGAAGGCAAAAAAGCCCACAATTAGTTTCAGAATAGCACTCCCAGAAACACTGTAGCCTATCAGATCTATGTAAATATTTTACGATATGGGTTCCATTTCAGTAGATCTGTCAAGATATTTACAGGGCTTGACAGTATTTCTGCCTTTAATTAAATTTTCAAACACATACTTTAATGTAATTTAAATAGATTATTAGTTGTCAGAATATAGTATAAATTTTGTTTACGATTTAGTTACTTTAAGTACTCACATTGAGGAAACTCATTTAACCCCCTTGACTGAGGAGCATTAAGTGTTGAGATGAGACTTCTAAAGAGCTTCTACTGCCCTTTGCACTCTTGCAATAATCTTAAATTACTACAACTTAATTGCAATTTCAAGGCACTAAAATGGAGACGTTTTAAAAACAGCACCAGGAGGGTCAACGAGAGGAGAAAAATTATTTAGTCCTCCTCAGGTACCAGATGCTTCTTGGGGAGAAACTGATTTTGCCCATGCTCTTCTCTTTGCCCATTTTCCATAGAATCCCGTCTTCATTTGCAGAATGACGCAGAACAAAAAGTCATCAGGATTATTCTGGATACTTGCCACATCCAAACAGCCATTAGACATAAGCCTGCTCACTTGCATGCATGGAAGAGACCCGTGCCAGGAGAACAGAAAGACAAAACCCTAGAGCACATTTGCAGAGAAGGCTGCACGCGAACAGAGCCAGCAGCTCCTCTAACTTGGGAGCTCCAATGCTGGAGTAAGGAAAAAGAGCACGTGTTAAACCACTCCAGAAATCCCAACCAACAAACACCTGATCTCCTTAAAACACTACAAATTATTCCTCTACAGCACGGAATAGAATATATCTTTTTAAAGTAAAAGATTACAAAGCTCCCACAATTAAGTTTCTCCTCTAATGACTGCATGATTTATTCCATGCTCTTTTTTTCCCCCCCTCTCTCTACACTGGCATCACCTTGTTACCTGCAGGAGCTGCAATTCCCAGCACAGCGAGCTGCGGGAATCGAACGGCGCAGTGAGCAGGCTGCGAGCAGCGCTTCTGTCAGCGCAAAACCAACCACTTCTAGCAACCACAAGATCTTCTTCGTTTCTTCTTGCAACGAGACATTTCACAAGGATCTGGCCAACAGAAAAACAATCAGACTCACGATTTAAACACCGCTGTGCCTCAGCACGGCCGGGCGCTGACGCACGTCCTCGGTGGCACGACGTTAAGGGCTCCCAGCCTGGCCATACCTTTCCAAGCACTGGAATAAAGTTTGCTTGCCAGGACCTCTAAGAACGGTCGCAAAGACGCTGCTGATCTCTAGTGCACAACGTCTCTAAATTCCACCTAGCAAATGCTTTCTGGCTTCTCCTGCACATCACATCTCTGCTGAAGCGCTCGCCGGGTGTGAAAACACGCTACTATACGTGGAGGGAGGGGGAGAAAAAGTTTCAGTGATATGAGTTAGTGGCACAGACCACAAGCCAAAGGCAGCGACATCAGCAGAAGCCCCAGTTGATGCCAGCACGCTCTGGATCAGGCCCAGGGCAGCCGGCTGCACCCTGAGCTCACCCCTGGGGACACGGGGGCCACGCCGCGCCCACGGGCCGTATGTACAGAGCAGGGTGCCACCGTGTCCCCACACGGCTGACCACCCCCCCGGGCTTCCCCTCCAGCTGCCAGCCCCTTCCCACCTGCTTCCCCAGCAGAGGCTCGCAGGGAAAAGCTCCGGGAAGCAAGGCTCATCTGAGGAATAATTAAAATGCGCTATTTAATTCAGCTTAAATAGGGACAGCAAACAAAACCCTTGTGCACCCGAGCCCTGCAGGGCCTGATCCCGCTACCCCCGCAGTGGGAACCCCCGGGAAGGCTCCCTCCCAGGTGCCCTGTCCGTGCACACACCATGCTGGACGTGCTGTGAAGGGCAGGAGAGGCCTCAACAAACGCTGCGCCTCCAAGAGACACCCAGCTACCTGCAAAAACCTCACCGAGCCTTCTCCAGCCCTGGCTCAGCTGCGTAAAAATATTTCAGCTCAGTGCCTTGAAGTTGCAATTAAATTGTAGTAATTTAAGATTATCACAAGAGCAAAGGGCAGCAGCAGCTCTTCAGCAGACTCCTCTCACCACTTAATGCTCCTCAGTCTTGGGGTTAAATGAGCTTCTTTAGTGTAAGTACCTTAAAGCAAGTGAATCGTAAACAAAATTTATACTATTTTCTGACAGCATATAATCTATTTAAATTTATTAAAGCTTCTCGGAGAAAATTTAAGATGACAGAAGTATCATTATACCCCATAAATAACCGGACAGCCTTGCAGAAATAACTGTATTTTACATACATATCCTACATATGTGTGTGCATATGCTATTTCATTTGATATACAAATACATGCCCAACAGAAATTTCACATAAGGAATTGTATTATCCAGTTCAATCTCTCAATATAAATGACCACAAGAAGTACGAATTCTAAACGCTAAGATACATTCCGTAAAATTGCCTTTTTACTACCAGCCTTTTTCCTAATTTTTACAGTGCTATGAAACAGGAGTAATTCAGGAGCCACAAATGTTTACAGTATATCACATCAAGGATGATAATGCAAATTTTAGCCCTTAAAAAAGGTGATCCACTCCATGAGAAATGCATATTGCAGCGTATGCTGCACGCTAATGTCCGATGCATAATTCCCTGCTCAACTTCCCTGCTCCTTCTCCTACCAGGGCAAAACCCAGCTGTGTTACGGTTACTGGTGGAACTGATTTAAGCAGAAAATGTTTATAGATGTTAAAAAAAATTAAACATTACGCAAAATGGCTTAATAGCATACATGTGCATGTTTAATGCACATACTTTTTATTGTCTAATTAAAATATATACCATAAAAATCTACAGGCTTTAGAGTAAGTTATGCAGGACAGTTATGAAACCTTACCTTACAGAAAGTATAAAGTACTTATTGTGTGATCTGCACTGCTAATTAAAAAAATGCTTATGCAAAAAGATTTGGGATTTCTTAATTCTTCAGCAGATGTGCACTTGGTCTGCCTCCTGATTAATATACATTAGGGTAACAGCCTCTTACTTGTATTATTTTTTTAATAGATCTTTCCATTGCTTTAGAATACTTTAAAAAATGAAAGGGACACATTTATAAAGTTTGCAATCAAGTGTTTGAATACAAACATGAAACTGTCACACAACAAAACTAACCCCACTCTCCCGGTTCAGTTAGATTAGTACCTAAATCCTAACTGTTTATTGAAGTAAAATCAAGTATCTATTAATACTCTTTCCTGGTATTTCCACTAAAAAACTACACAGTAACAGTCTCTCTGATACAGCCATGAAGACACATTACACACAGTCTTGTAAAAATCCCGGCATATCAAAACCAAGGTCCATCCTGACCGCTTGGCAACACGTTTGAAGGAAAGATATTACAAGTTTTCCAAACTCTAGGAATGCACTCATCCAACATACAGTGCTTAATCACAAGCAAACTCCTCTATTATACACCAACACACAACTTACACACAGAAAAAAACCCAAATCCATGCTTCCTCACAATTCAGCGATCCAGAAATAAAAGCTGAATTCCACAGAACTTTTACGTTTTTCTGCATTACACTACTGTAACGCCTTCTTCTCTGTATCTCTAGAGAGCGTGAACAAAATTAAATCCTAAGTCCCTCTGAAAGTGTATAAAGGCACTTCAAACCATCATCACTTAAAAAAAAAAAAAACAAACAAAACAAACACCAAACCCAAACCCCAGCCCATGCACAAAAAACTAACTTTGCAATCAAAATCGTAAGCAACAGTAAGCCTTGTTTGAAATAGTCGTTATTTTTCTCAGAGTTATCCTTTGGTTTCACAACAAAGATCAGCATTTGTAATGGTCCATTTCTGCATAAGTGAACATATAGCCTTGCTGCCTGATCGAATAGTCCAGAGCTTTCAGTGAGGCAGCTCCTGACAACAGCCCAGCAGCAGCTTTGTTTGATCTCTCCTGCCTTCCTTAATCTGGGTTGTCAAGGTTCACTTGTTGGAGGCTGTTTACTTTACTTTTTCCAGAAAAAAAAAAAAAAGTGATTTTTTTTTTCCTGTCTCTCATACAATGACTAATCCAAAGACTAAGGGGGAAGAATGCTGCCAATGCAAGATGTTAAAGCTACAATACCTTTTTGCAATGAGATTTTAGCCGACACCTTTTGAATGGTAACTAGTGAAGAGCTTCCTCCCCCAGCGCCCTGGTCCATTCAATATGGTTGGGAGATAGTTCAAATAAAATGTGCAGGGGAAAAGCTTCAGAGGAGAGAAGTTGAAACGAGTAGCCCCGATTTCCCTATCTTCCCCCAAATCTAGTTGCAGAGATGGACGGTACCTCCTTGCCCACACTCACTTAAGTTATTTCAGGCTTTCTCAAACTTACAAAAAGTAAGAGCTTCTCAGCAGTAACAGAAACTGTAAAAATAATACTAAACCGAGCAAAATGCCTGTTTTCCAAAATACTAAAGCAAGCCATGAATTAACAGCACAAGCAAAAAAGTTTGTTCGATGACATGCTTGCAACTTTGTCTATAATTAAGCAGCTGTCACTAGTGACATCAACATTTGGTCAAATCAGGTAAAATCCAAGTTTAGAAAAACTGTATGGAAAGGAAACGCAGTTTAGAGAACTGTTTTAATATTTAGAACCATCCAGCACCCTAGAAACCAGCAGGCTATATGGTGTAGCCGACACGCTACGAGCAGTACACATCCATTCCTCACTCCGAGAACAGTTACTAAAAATGAAACCTTAAACTTCTGAGCACAGAAGTTGGGCTCCAGCTTCTCTACAGAAGCGGCTCTGAGAGCGCTCGCAGGCGGCAGATACCTCGGGTAGGGACGGGAGGGCTGCGCGCTGCCGCCGCTGCCAGCCTTGGGGGAACCGGGGGGGAAAAGGACGGGAAAAAAAGAAAAGCAAAAAAAGTAATAGCGCTCGGCTTGGTTCACTCAAAGCAAAAACACGCAATTAAAATCATTACAGCGAAGTGGCAGAAGACTCGCTGAAAGCGCGGCGCTCCGCAGCCCGCCCGGCGATGCTCTCCGCGCCGGGGCCGCCCGGTCATTAATAGTTGCCCGGCGCTGGGGAGGGGGCTGCGCTGCGCCCCGCGGAGCCTTGCCCGCGCAGCTGCCCGCGCCCCGCTCGCTGGGTTGGGTTGTTTTGGTTTTTTTTTTTTTTTGTCAGGAAAGAAAGAAACCCAGAAACC
>VXAZ01003468.1:122830-181995 GCA_013399875.1 Gymnorhina tibicen
GGGGGGCGGCCCCGCGGGGAAGCGAAAGTGGCGGTGAAGCGCGGAGCGCAGCGCCGCGCATCCCTGCGCACCCCCCCGCGCCCCGAAGGACACCTCCGCGCGCGGGCCGGGGCCGGCCCGTCGGCGAGGGCGCAGCGCTGCGCACCCCTACCAACTTTTCCACAGCCGCGCGGGAGGTGGAGGGGTATCTGGCCAGCGGAGCTTGGGGGGCGCGGGGGACCCCGGAGTGCCTTCCGCGGGTATCCGCGGAGCCGCCTTACCTGCGCGGAGCGGCGAGGCGGGCGCTGCCCGCGTTCCCCCCGCAGCGCTCGCCGCTGTGGGCGCAAACACCGCTTAGACACACTGCGCGGGTGCGCAGCGGCGCGCACCGGCCGCTGAGCGGGACTGACCGGCCCGAGGGCCGGGCTGAGTGCGGAGCCGCTCCGCGGGGGTGGGTCCGCATCTCGGTGGGTGCGCGGAGCGGCAGCGCTCCCGGCCGCGCCGTCGGGACTCCCGCGGAGAGGGGTGGCAGCGCCCGAGGGGAGAGGGCGAGAGGGGGCAGAGTCGGGACCACACGGCTGCCCCAGCCCTGCGGCTCCGGCACTCGAGCAGCGCGAATTTTAACAGCACCGACGGCCTTAGCGCGGAGCTGGAGCCTCCGGCGGCGCGGGGGTTTCCTTGACGGCGGCCGGAGCAGGCGAGGGGAGCGGGCCCCGCCGGGTAGCTCCTTGCCCTGCCCGGGACCGCGGCCCGCTGCCGGCAGCACCGCGCCGCCGGAGGGGACGGGGGTCGGTCGTCGGGCGCCCCGCAGGGAGAGAGCGCGTCCTGCCCGGTGCTGCGGGCGGGAGTCAGTGGGCGGCCGCGAAGTTACCGAGCGACCGACTCGTTCGGGGAAAAAACTCTTTCCTTGACCCGCCCGGCTTTCTTCCCTCCCTTTGTTTTTTGGGCGATCGCGTGTGGCTGCCCGCAGGACTGACCCGGGGCCGGGGTCGATGGTTACACACACTGCCAGGAGCGATACCGAGGGGCGAACCGCGCCCGCGGGAGCCCGGCGCCGGACCCAGCCTCTCCCCTAGTACCGGTCCCGGTCCCCAGTCCCCGTCCCCCGCCCGGCCCCGGCGGCTCCGGCAGCAGCGCCGGGCCCGCGGCGCCACCTCCCGGCGGAACGACGGGAGCCTCTCCGGCAGCAATTAACACCTGGAATTACCCTAATAGCGAGGTACTTATGCCTAATTCATTATGTTTTAAATAATTAAGAGCGGAAAATCGCTGCAAATAAATATTTGTGGAGGTGATGCTCGCGCCGCTGCCGGAGCGGTGCGCTCGGGCCGGCGGGGAGCGCTCGGGGCCGCCGCCGGGCCGGGAACGGGCGACAGCCGGAGCGGAGCGTTTAGCATCTCGCTCCTCCACCCCGAGAACCGCCGGAGACACCGGAGTTTGTGTGATCGGCGGGACCACCAGCTTTAAAAGCAAACATCATTTTCAGCGTGTCTTGTTATATTTTTTAGTTCATCTGTTTCTTCAGTAGGAAGAAAAAAGAGCTAAACCTGTTAAAAGAGCATTTTTTAAACACTCACCCCCATACCGCTAAAAAAAAAATACTTGTTTTACATTTCATCCTCGAATAAACGCTTATTGGCTACTTCTTCATCTCCTGTTTTTAACTTCACGCATCCAAACCAGTATATCAACTCTGTAAAACATGATTAATTCCACAGACAATACCAGCGGTGGGACTTCTCCCTCCCCCTCCGCCGATGTAGCTGCTAATTGTACTTGAATTGTTTACTGCTGTATTGTTTTACAAGTGCCTGGAGAAAGATGCTTGATATTCCCATCACCGGCAGAACCATCCCAAGAGCAAATGCTTGGCAGATTTTGGCAGGGATGTACACAGGCTACAACTACAGCTTGTTAGCTAAAAAAAAAAAAAAAAAAAAAAAAATTATGAAGGTGATGACGCCTCTGTAATTATAGGTGTTACTTGTTATAAAGTCAGAATGTTTTCCAAGCTACTGTAATGCCACACCTCCAATGTCCCAGGAGCCAGGCCTTGGAGTCCTTTCCGCTTTAGTCACTGGTTTATGAGGCTTTGCAGGGCACATCACCAGGCTGCACGGCAGGTTCCTGGCCCACTTGGCGCTCCTGCGTAGGTGCAAAGCCCATGTGGGGACTCAGCTGTTATTCTACCTTTTACATCAGACATGAAAAGATGAGATACACGCTATTTACTGCCCCAAAAAGTTGGTGGACGTAAAGAGAAATGTACATTGGATTTACAGCCTGGTTTTATGATTATCTGACTTTGTTCCAAATAAGCCCAAGCTGAAGCAGCCCTGTGAGTACCCTCATACTGCAGCTTGAGGCAAAACCCCTTCTTGGCAAGATGGTGGTTGCTGCTTTCCACATTTCCTTGTTTTGGGTGTAGTCAGGGCAAGTCAAATCAGTCTGGCAACAAATAACCTTCAAAAAGGTAGAAAATGCAACTCTGCCCATCACATGGTACATGTGCAAGGTAAAATAACTGGACCTTTCTTTTGCTCAGAGAACTTCAAGGGCAGGAAGGGTCAACTTGCCTATGAAGGGGAATTTTAAAAGATACAAACATCAGCCTAGGGGCTGAACTCAATGCTCTTGGCAACACTTGCAGCTTTAGTGGAAGCAGGATCTATTCTCCAGTTGCGCAAGTCCCACAAAGAGATAATGTGACACAGCTAAAGTCTCAAGTTGTCTTGTCTGACAAAATGAAAACTAAGTTCTCCCAAATGAGAACTATAACCAAACATAGATTTTTTTTTTTTTAATGAAATATTGGGGGGGGGCAGGGGGTTAGGCAGCAGGCAGTTTCCAGCATCCCAAATTCTGATCCTTCAGTTGCAAACACATTTGCATCCTTCATCTGCTTTTGCAATTATACTTTCCCAGTTTCCCTGGCCACAGTAGAAGCCCTGTCCTGGCCTGCGCTGGGAGGACAAGCTGGAGCAGAACCGAGCTTGCATGTGCCAGGAGGTGGCTGGCAGGACAGGACTGCCCTGGAGCCACCCCGAGGGCTGGTGCTGGGCTGGCTGTGGCAGATCAGGCAGCGAGCAGCACAGCCAGCTTAGTGCTGTTTGTGAGGGAAAGAAATGGCCGTGCTGCCCTGCAGCATCACAATCCAGGCAGAGCAGGCTGGAGCCTGGCTCCATGCACAGGGCAGAGGGAGTCAGGCACAGAATAAATGACATTTTGCTCTGTTGTGAGTCCAGAGGAGCTCTGCTGCAGTCAGAGTTGGTTTGGATTTGCATGGGCAGTGCAGAGACATGAGTCTTGGATTCACCCCAGACTCCTCTGGGTTCTTCAGTGGATGGGAAAGGCTCCCCACGTCCGTACCCACGCTAATCCTCTTTACTCCTGGAGGTGTCCCTCCAGCCACCACTGTACCAGAAGCCACCCAGAGATAACTTTTCTATAGCACATTTCCATTTGTCCTGAGCTGCCAGCCAATACATATTTCCTTTTCCTGTGGGGGCAGTGAATAGCCATTGTATTTGCGTTGGACTATTAATCTGCCTGAATTTGGTCGAGATTCTTAAATGAATATTCATGGGAATTAATGTCATTTAATTCCTATTGCTTCCTGAATATAATTATGTGCCGTACATGAATTGGCAAACGCCACAAGACATCCAATCTTGTTGAAAATCTATGACCAATTAAACACCACGAGCTGGACACTCGCGCGGTACTGAAGATGCACAAAGCACTGCCAAGATGCAGCTTGACTTCAGGAGAGGAAACCAATAAAAGAGGGAAGAGATACACTGTGGAAAGCAAACACCACCTTGAGGGATAGAAAATATGATTAAAAAGGTATTTTAATACAAGCTCTTCCCCAGGTATTTGTCTACATGTAGGGACTACATTAAACATTTATATTATGTTGAAAAAAGCTTTATTTCTTCCACTTTCTCACCCACAGAAAAACGTCTTTCAGGGCCTCCTATCCTGGCCTCTTTTGAGAGACAGCATCTCTTGGAAGACCTTCAGCACATCCTACAAATAAGTGCCCAAGTGCAATCCTCCTTCTCCCAGCAGCCTGCCTGCCAAAGTTCACGCTGTTCCCCGAATAATAAAGCATAATCAGCTCTGTATTAAAGCAAAACCCGTCCCCAGCATCAGTGCTACCAAGCCCTGTCGTAACATAACAAGGACTCTTCCCAAAATATTTGGGCTTGCCCTGTCACAGTGAGAGGCGTTCAAGTTCAGCACTCTGTCAACAATGCCAGGTGTCTCCTGAACCCCCAGCACCCGAGCCAAGAGAGAGAGCTCAGAAGCTCAGGAATAATCATTATTCACATTACTAAAATGTAACGGAATGTTTAAACAGATAACGTAACACAATCCCTCACAGCAGAAAAAAAAATACTGTTTATTATTTATCCCTGTCAGATAGAAAATGAACTCAATCTCCTGGAAAGCAAAAGCAAGGCTCCTTTTTTTTTTCCTTCTTTCTGCAACTGACAGCCGCGAAAAAAATATTCTATTGTGGCAGCTGCGCCCCTTCAAAGGGGCTGATGTTTGCTGTGGTTCTTGATAAACCAACTGGCAAATTTTGGGGGTGAAAAAGAAGTGACTTGAAGCCAAACACATCTAAGAAAAAAAAGCGTTGTGAAATCAAAAATCCAAGAACAATTTCATGTTGAGTCAATCTGAAGATTTCATTTCAATTTTGATTTTTTTGGGGGAATAAGAAAAAAGACACACACCCCCTTGCTTGAAAATAAAATTAAAGGACATTTTGAACACAAAGTAGTTTCAAAATGAAAAATCAAAGTGTTTCATGTCAGAAGTGTCAAAACTAACAGCTTCAGCATTTGTCAGAGCTTTTTTGAGTTTTTATAAATGACAAGTTTGGCATGTGTGCACAGACCGTTTTGGTGCTGCTGAATCTGCATTTTTGCATGCAAAAAAAATTGGTCGGGTGAAATTTTCTGCGGAGAAGCCGTTTGCCATTCCCTTTGTGTGGAGACCAGCAGCACTCTCCCCCCATGGCTGCACTGTGCAGGAGCCTCACTGACACCTCCAGCTCCTCTTTGGCTTATTAATATTTTACACTTCAGTTTGCAGGACTCCACATACCTGGTCTTTTCCAGAACCAACTCCCTGGTTAGCGGGAGGAGGTACAAAGGTTAGGAGAGACCGACTGTGCATCTCCAGCTTGATGTGCTGCTGTGTGACAGGCGGCCACGGACCTATCCTAAGGTGACATTAGGTAATTTATTAGCCTGGTTCATCACTGCTAAGCTTCCTTTCATCGGCTCACTGCCTTCCCAAATTGAGGGTTTTCCAAAAATGTTCTATCCCAAGAAGTTGGGAGCGGTTACAGTCAGGTTTACACCTTATGTGGCAGGAGAGCAGGGGGGGAAAGTGGGGGAAAGTGGGGTACGTAGCACCTGAATTAAGACATTTAGTTTAAAATCTTAAATTACATAAAAATCTTCAGTTACATAAATGCTATTGCTATAAAAATGTACCACCAAGCATTTACAATATTAGCAACTGAATGTATTCTTGCTAGGAAAGCAGCAGCCACCCGGATTTTGCAGGTCTGCTTCCAGCCTAGCTGACTTTGCTGCAGGTTTGGGACAGTGCCTAGTCCCCTGGGAAGGCAGCAAATAAGATCTTCTGCAGATAGCAGACACCTACCTGCCTTTTGCTACCCAATTTCTGTAACACTTTCTTCATCTCTCTGATGACAGCAACACTTCTTGCTGTATCTTGACAACTTCTAATTAACCCAGTCGCAGCATCTCTAAAGCTTTCAGAGAAAACCAATGTACTTCTCTAGAGCAGGAGACCAAATCCAAAACACCATCTCCTCCTCTGACCTCCAGTACTCCATAGAGGCTACAAACCCCAGGTCATGTGTAGTCTGACTCCGCTGAAGGCCTGACCAGCTCCTTCCCTGCCTTCCTGGAAGGCAGCATTGGAAGCCAGCAGAGATGGAAACAGATTTCTAACATCTTGTTGGCATTTCTGGGTCTGCTTAAACTCCTGCTGCAGGAGCCCATGCAGAAATCTCCATGAGGACATGCCACACTTTCTGCTTCCAGTGGGACAAGCAGTCTCATCTCAGGGAATTGGTCTCGTCACTCCCTGCCCTGCTCTCCCCACAAGTTCAGCATTGCCTGTGAAGGAGATGCAGTAATTGCAGCTTTCCCTGTGAAGGGCTTTCTGTTGATGCTGTCTCCAAAGTGTTCTATGCTGAAGTATTATTTCATCTTAACTTTTTCCACTATTATGACTATTTTTTAATCCAAAAGTCCAACATCAACAAAGATTAAAGCTTTTAGGCTAGTTACATATCTATGAAAACAACAGTCTCCTGTGTCTTGGGAGATAAACACTACCAGATGCTCTTGTAAACACCAGAAAGGGGAGAGAGGGGGGAAAAAAGAGAGCGGCCAGGAGAAGGAAAGGGCTGAAAATAAGTTGGAAATAGCAGAACAGGAAACCAGAAAAGTAAATTCCTGCTGCTTCTGGCTCTGTGGCGGTGAAGAGGTTAAACCCCAGTACACTGCCATCTCTAGACAGAACTGGTTGTTATTGCATTGATAAAACCCCGGGTTGTGTTTTCCTTGTCCATTTTGACCCGTATCTGACGTTAGCATTGCAAATGATGTCTGTTGCCATTCAACTACTCAGAGTGAGCAGACAGAAACAAGACAGAGAGCTTAGCAAAGATGATACTAATGGAAGGGGTGGGGAAAAGGCTGATTTACATGTAATTAATTATTATTTATGTAAAAACCATATCGTTGTGGTGGTTCTTGACATCATTTAAAGCCTCTTTTCAAAAGAGGAGTCTCCCCTGTTAGCGCACTCATCTTTTCTGTGCTGCCGATGTGAGCTGTGACAACTGATGGCAGCCACGCTGGCCCATCACCACCACTTGCAGGGTTCCCATCAACTGCCCAAAGGAGAGAAGGACAAGAATCCTGCCTCCTTCTAAGCAGGTGACTTTGCATTACCAGGGCCATGGGACGCTAGCGAATCGTTTGGTGGGAAATCATCTGACCCGAGGCCAACACCATGCAGAAGATGACAGAGTTATGCATTGCCATTGTGAAGAAGTTTCAGATTAAATAAATGTATTTTCTTCTGAACTTGTAAAATGATTAACTTATTTATTTGATTCCAGTATCTAATCACAAAATAATTACCTAACCCAGCCCCAAGGTATCTTGGCAATGTTGTTCTACACACACTCCAGCACAGACAAAAGCTCCCGCGGGAAGACATCAATCATCTTCCCATACAAATGAAACTGGTCCACAAAAATGAAGGGCTCCACCCCAGTTGTTTCAAAATTCAGCTGTCTCAGCCAGAGCTCCAGTCCAGCTCCCAGACACATCCCTGCCCACTGGTTTGCACAGGAGCCAGGTCAAACCTCAAGTGCATGGATTACATATGGCAGCATTACCCAATTTATTCAGGCTCTGCTGGACAAAATCTATACAGTGGGAAGTTTATTGACACTGTCTCGCTGGTTCTCTCTAATTTGCCAAAGAGGCTGCTGGGCAGGAAACTCTGTTAACCTCAATCATAGTAGGGACAGATTAAAGGGAACTGGACTCAAAAACAGGCAGGTCTCGAGCCACCTTCTTAATAAAGAAAAAAACCCCACAGCGTTAATTGGAGCAATTGGATGGGGTGGGAACTTTGGCTGGAGCCTGGGGGTGGAGGCTGGACTGGATGGGATGGACAGTGCTCATTGGAGGGAGGGATGTCACCTGCCCTCATGGTCCCACTCACCCGTTGCACACTCTGCACAGCCCACGTGTCCCAGCACATCTCCCCACCCTCCCTCTCCCCCACACTCACCTCCAGAGCATTTCTGCACACAGCACTGCCTCTGCCCATGCTGTCAGCTCACGGGGGACACACAGTGACACTGATGGCTGCTACAGTGACACTGGTGGCTGCTGAGACCTCAGCCCTGTGCTGCCCAGCTTCGTGAGGACACACAGGGCAATCCAGGTTTGCCTGCCACAGGCCAGGTGTACCAAACCAGAAGCACTGCAGGCAGAAACCTGCCTGCAAGGTTCCCACCTACCCTTCTGCTTTTAGACAACAGCACAACACGTCATGTTCTCCCATTGTCACCTCCTTGTCAACTGCTGTAAGCACCAAAGCATAGCTAATCCCACCCAAGAAAGGGTTGAAATCTCCCCTTAAACATATATTTTTATCCCAAGTGAATAATTTCCGAACAGCATAAAGCAGTATTTGCTTCAACCCTTGCACATCCCAGCTGTGGTAGGATTTTCATCCTGGGTGAAATGGCTTGTCCAGCCTTGCCCAGTTTGTGAATGAGCCCGGATACCAGGCAGGGACCTGATATCCAAGTTGGAAGAAAGAAAAAAACTGCCCTAACAGAGAACCGTCATCCCCATTGCATTATTTGTTTTGTCAAAAGCAGCACAAGCTACTGTCATCAGCTTGAGACCAAGCAAACTCAGCTCATGCAGAGCATGCTTGGCATGAGGAAATGTTTTTGTTTCTTGAAGCAGACTGGGAGAAGGTCAGCTTGTCTTGCCTGCTATTCCATTTCAGGCTTTAAATATTTTTCATTTTGTTTCTGCACTATTTTTTTGCCTATGTCATCATCAAAACGTTCATTTTTTTGTTTGCTTTATATTTAAGTTTGGTTGGGTTTTTTTTTAAGTCAGCTTTACCATAGGAACAAGTAGGCCAATATCTGTGTATTCCAACCTTCAAACTCATAAAACTGAATGAAGTTAGTGCAGGGACTGTTTTTCCTAGTGAAATTAGCACAGTCACAGGGCAGAAATGTTTTCAGAGCTACTGAAAACTCTTTATCTGGTCAGTCTAGATACTAGAATTCCTAAGATTCCTACAAATTCTTAGCTCTTTTTGATTCACAACTGCTCTCTGCCATCCTTGCACATCAAACACCTGCAGAGTCAAGAGAGTTTTGAATCTCAGAAAAAATTCAGGCTTTCAGGAGGGTTATTTTTTTCTGCTGTGGGTTTTTTTCAGAGAGAAGATGCTGTTTTAATGGGAAACCTCACACCCAAGAACCTTGTGGCTGTTTGTTCCTACCCGGGATAATTCTCTGGCCAACACATTACAGCTTCCACCCCGATACTGTCAGAGTCAGAGGCACATTTCCTTCAACCCTCTGTCTTGGTTAATCACATCAAGTAATTTGTTTATGAAGTTCAATTCTACAAAGCCCAACTTGGAAGCAGGTATTCATCCTCCCAGATACAAGCACTTCTGCTCTAATTTCTTTTAAAGTCAGAGCTGATCTTTATCTACAAAAGGCCGGAGCAATAAGTATTTGGTGTGTTTAGAAAACACGTCTCTTTCACCACACCTGCAGCTCGGCTGCCAACTTTCAGCCGTGTGGACTCTCCACAGCTCTGGGAGACTCTGGGGCAGTAAACAAAGTAGTTTTCTCTGGATTCCCATGTTCCAAGTACCTCTCCCAAATGCTTCACGTACTTATGCCCTAAAGGTCTTCGTGCAGGTCCTGTTTCCACAGCATTTCCAAGGGCTTGGTGGGAGTGGGAGGTGATGATAGTTGGGTTTTCTTCCACTTCTCCACTCCTCTAGATCATCCTATTAATGACTTTACAAGAGATGCAGAAAAGCCTTCACTGTTGAACAAGAATGGAAACCATTTCAGGAGTTACTCCTAAGATTTTTTCCCCCACCCTTGATGTAAAAGACAAATGGAATCCCATCTTTTTCAGGCTTCTGTTGAAAAACTGTTACAGCACCCAAACTTGCAGCTGTCTCCCACGAGCTGCTTCTACCTGACGCAAGGTAATGTCCCATAAGCCTCTCCTCTCTCATCAGTGCTGTTCATGTGGGTCATAGCAATGCCAGTGCCACTGAACAAACAAACTTCAAAGTAAAAAGGAATGCCAGAGCCAGGGAGACACGCCTGGGGGCGAGAGAACTGGGATAATAAACTCACAGCATCACCCCGGTGCCAACAACCCAGTACTTTTTGTGCCTCTCATTTCTGCAGTCTCTTGGAATGGTTTCCTAAGCCACCAGTTCATTTTGGAAATGAAAGGAACAGGCAAGGGTTAAATCAGAGCCGCCATCCCCCATTCCAGTCTATTCACTGCAGAAGGAAATCTGTCTCTCTCCCACCCCTCAGCATCCTGTCTCTGCTGCCTTGAAAAACACACAAATCCCTCACGGCTTCCTGAGGGGCAGAGACCTCAGCCTGCTCCCAGCCTTCCTCCGCCCCTGTGCACCCTGCAGCATCCTGGTTTCCCCACGGCAGAGCGCCCTTCCCGGGGGCTCCAGCCCACAGCAGCTTCTTCCCTCCCACCTGGCCTGACCAGAGGAGCTGCTCTAGCAGCAACATCTCTGTCTCCTGGGTTTTATCCCAGCAGCTGCTTCAACTTGGCCTTGGGTACAGCGGGTATCCTGCAGCTACCACAGCCTTTCCTTCACCAGGGGCTGAGTAATTACTAAGTGGCTTCTTCTGCCCCTTGTCCCCCTTTACCAGGTATACCCCACTGGCTCATTTTCCATTTTTTCTCTATAGTTGATGGGGACAGCCGAAAGAAACTTCAAACTGCTCCCTCAAGGTCACCTTATCCTCATCCAGTGTGTTCCCCACTGGGTGCCCAAGCATTTTCCCAAGGTCTTTTCCAACCTTGTTGATTCTGTGATTCTGTAAATGAAATACTTTTGTGATTCTGTGACTCTAAGGAGCCAAGCCATGCTCATAGCAATCTGAAGGTTGGGAACCCACAGGCAAATTCCAGTGTTAAACCAAGTCACACAAGCCTCACAAAGCCCCCCAGAGGTCACAAAGGGGTCACTGCTTTCCCTACGTGGCCCTTGGCTGCTGCTGAGCACATTTGCTTCTGCTGAGTGGAAAGGCCGGCTCCAGAGCCACAAGTCCTCACCAAGAGGCTCAGAAAATGGACCAGTTCAGTCTCCCCTTCAGATACAGGGGATGGGTGCCAGGAGCAGGAGGAGGAGGAGAAGCCAACCCTGGGCACCTGAGGAGGCTCAGCATCACTTGGAGCACCCAAAGCTATCCCACCCACTACAACCATGCAGCACAGCACAGCTGGGGGGTGCTCAATGCCCCTACAGCAGCCTCACCTCGGAGCTGTGTCCATGCCAGTAAGTGCAGTTTGAAGCATGGAATGGCCCTGCTGCCTTCAGTCCGTGAGCTGGAGCAGGTTGGTGTGAGCTCTAGGGCCTCTGAACCACATGCTGGATGTTAGAGAGACATGCCCTGAGAATGATTCTGAAGGGCAGGTACTGCACGCTCTGCATCCTCATGGGGAATCTGTGCAACCTAACTAGGGCACTGTGAATTCACACCCTGGCTCTCTATGCTGGAACTTGTCCGTGGAGACAAGCCCCACGTGGCTTCTTCCGGCACTCCTGGTCATGGGGAAGCAGCACGGAGAACTACAGCATTGCCAAATCTAAACATTGAAAATCATGAGTCATAGTTTCCAAAAATTATCCCAATGGTATTTAAAAAAAAAATAAATTAATGAATTCCATTTCTCATCTCTCAGATGACACTCAGAAGTTTCTCCACAGTTCCACAGTGCTAAAAACTCAAGGGAAAACAAACACATGACAGAAAGCAGGAGTAGAGATTTTCATGCATTCTCATGATTCCAGAAGCTGGATTTTTAAAGAAAAAGAAATCAACAACAAAAAGCTTATGATATAAAGATTATAGTTTGGCTAGCAGCAGAAGTAAAACCTCATGGTTTATGTGACAAACCTCAACTGATCAACTCAGCTCAAAAATTTGGAAAAAGAAGGTGAAACATTCCAGCATCATTTTGGCTGCCAAAATAACAGAAACAATTGTGCAAAATTTCAACGCGAGGAAAAAAAAAAAAAATCAATGAGATTTGTTCCACTTTCATGAACTCAGAGACACACAGATGTTGACAAAAAGATGTTGCAAATAGTTGTTGCTGTTGCTCAGCTGAGCCTGAGTCGCTGCAATGCGAGTGCATCTCTCGTTCATTAAGTCATTGCTCTCGCTCACGGAGGGCAGCCAGTGCAGTGTCTCTGCACCCTCTCTGTTCCTTTGCAACTTTTACCAGCACAATGGGGTTAACTTCAGCCTCTTGTACCATGTTAACAGTCAGAATTAATTATTCTCATTTCTTCTGCAAGAACATACCTGTACTGCCCTAAGAGAAAGGGGCACAGACCCCGTTTCAGACATATGAAAAATCCCTGTTCCTTGGCAACATCTGCACTTTTTAATATGATTCTACAATTTGGACCACAAGTACCAAAGGGCCCAGCTGGCTCCTGTGTGCTACTTTCTGTCCTCCTTCAGCAGTGAAGCAACCCTTAATTGTATTTACTCTGGATTAGACCTGTAGGACCCAACCTAAATCATACCAAGATCCAAAAGGTGCTCTCCTGGAAAAAGCCTTCTGAAATGGATCCCATGTCCAAATTGAAGATGACGCCATCACTGGTTTCATTTCAAGGTAATCCAGATGTTCAGTAAAGTGATTAGGAAGTGGCGTGTATCAAATATGAGATACTCTGCATTGAATTAATGCATTTATTTGCTCTGAATGGTTTTCCAGTTCAGGGCAGCACTTTGCCTGTCACAAGTAAAGTGCTTTGACAGAACACATGGACATTTCTGCTGCTTAAACTGAGCCAGCAAACAGAATGGCCAGCAACTTCCAAGACTCAGAAGAGTCCAAAGAAGTACTGTCTCTCTGATATATTTATTTCCTGGCCCACTAAATGCATGAGTTCAGGTCCCATTTGTCAGCATCCTTTATAGGAACAGCCATTTGAAAGGAAGCAAATAAACATAACAACATTATGGTGGGGTCATTGGGTTTTCAGCCTATTACTGGCTAGCAGGTGTGCAGAGTATCACTCAAATCAGCTAATGTGGCCCTTTGCTTTGAAGAATGAAAGCCAAGAACTTGTCTTGTCTCTGTGTGGTGCAGCACCTCTGCCCAGACAGACTTGGTTGTTCCAGTGTTGTCCCCAAGTCAGGTGTCCATGCTTGTGGCACAGGGCTCTGGTACATTACCTGGCCTTGGCTGGGCCAAGGTCAGCAAAACCTGCCCAGGACTAGCAAGAGCTGCTAAAGCCTTGACTCAAACTACTCTAGAGCGTAAGTGCCTCCCACCTCTCCCATAGGGACCTACTGGGAGTTTTCATTCCCTTCAAAGAGGAAGAATGAGGATGAAGAACAGCTGAGAACATAACATGGGTGGATCCTCTGTTTTACTTCCATTTTTAGCAATCCAAGAGAATCAGTAGCCCTCTTGTCCCTCCTTATCAGAGAAGCATTCAGTGGGTGTGTTGACTATTACCCCATCTGCCACAGTTTTCTAGGGAGAATTACGGAAACAAAGTTCTCAGGCAATCAGAAAAACACAATCCAGAGGCATCACACCCTCTGCTAATGGAAAGCACTACAGACACTAAAGGAAAGCGTCCACAGACATGGGCAGGATCTCCAGGGTCAGGGTCCCTTCTGACTTCAGGCCTATGTCTCTTTTTCTCACTTGAGTTTCTCCTTACACCTTCTGCTTGTGAACAGGGGAGGACTCAGGCACATGGGGGGAAAAAAATTCCAGATAAGAGAATGCAGCTGGGTTGTAATTTGTAGTTTCACAGTCCTTTGTGGATAAGCCCCAACACAATACATCCATTTTCCTGCAAATTCCGAATTGTGTTAAACCCACGGTAGTTCTAATGTAACAATATCTTCATGCTGAGCAACTTGAAGACTGCTGAGAAATACAGCACTTAAGCAGAACAAAAAGCAAATTCCCAGCAGCACCTTCCACCCCCATGTTTTTATTGAGTTTTAGTAGAAAAGAATTCAAAAATACAGAGGGCCTGCAGACCAGACTAGGCATTGTCTGCATTAATTTGGGGTTTACATTACTTTCAGCTGATACTCAGATGAAAAATTAACCCAGCATTCCTCCATGGTTTGGGATTTCCTGAACGAGTTTTGAGCAGAGACACATCTCTGCTCCCTAGACCTGGTGTTCCCAATGATTTCCACTGACATGGGCACACGGGAAAAGGAGGAACAGCTCTGTGTATGTATGTTTGTTTGCAAGCCAGTGTCCCAGATGAAAAGGGAACATGCAGAATAATATCAGCTCTGATCCAAGGGCTCTGGAAGGGGTCATGGTAATGTGACTTTTTACCAGCTTTAGTGACAGAAGAATCTGGCCACCAAGATACCAGATCTTTTGCCATGCTAAGACAAATACCAGAAACTGATTTAAGCGGTACCAAGATTTTTTATTAGTGCCTGAAGCAGGTGGAACTCACATCTTCCTGCACATGAGGAGGTGTTGGGCTCCTCAGTGTGAGGTGTTTCTGTAAGTTTTTATCTCAAGCTTATCCCTTAAGGCAAAAATAGAAGTTTTTCAGGGCATAAAAGTGCTGGGCTTCCAGCTGCACTTATCCCATTATGAAAATTCAATTTACAAAATAGGTAACTTCATAGGTTACATAGGATGCAAACCAGAGAACTGCATTTATAAAGATCCCTCAATGTAACATATTTACAGTTCCTAGTTTATTTCTGATAGAAGCTCAGTCTTTAGCAGCCACATGTAAATTCAAACACCTGAAGCCTTCCCTCATACCAGAGGTTACAAATTAGAGCCACTTCTAAGAACCTCCAGGACTAGCCAAATCTTTCCATACGGGGGAATAATAAGCAAAAGCTCCATCTGGGAATGAGCAGGAGGAAATCCATGTTTGTGGGAGGATAACAGGGCACCAACACACCCCAGCTGAACAGAGTACATGTTGAGCACTCCATCCAGACACCTTCAGCAGCAATCCCACCTGCTCCTCCATCCTGGAAGGATCCTGCGACACCGCTGCAGTGCTCCCACCTCCCAAAGAAGGGCTGGTGGCCTTCTCCAGTAACAACATTGCCTGTTCCTGGGAAATACCACCACAAAACTCACCGAGTGTCACTTCTAATGACTGTGGCCTACCAGGGCACACAGATCACTCCTGACTCCACCAAAACTGCTTCTCTCCCAGCTTTTCGTGACAGCCCCTTCCCAGCAGCCAGTAAAATCCCCCAAGCAGACCCCAAGAAGAAGACCTACCTCCCTAACAGAACACACGAGCTCCCCTCTCTTCTGTGGCTTCATTCCAACCAGCCTTGATCCATGACTGGCAGAGAGCTGAAATGCATCGGAGCCCCTTCTCAAGGGCCATATTTCCCTTCTGCCTTCCAAACCACCTCCTTGGAGGGGAGCTTACCTTCCTTGTGGGCTCCTATAGCCCAAGGGAGCTCTGGGAAAAAAGCTTGTGCAGATGGAGCAGGTCAGGCCCATTCCCCTCACTGTCTGCTCACAGGTGTAGGCGTTTTCCTCTCCTGAGCAGGAGCTGGAGGTTGCAGAAACACAGTATGAAGCATCTCCCTGCTCTGCTCCCTTGGGTGGGATGGCTGGCAGGAAAAAAAAGGACCTCAGTTCCAGGATTTCTTGTCTGGATACCTTCCACTTAAAGGAGCTGGACCCTCTAACTTAAAGGAGTGAAAGGAGTTTATACGAGACAGGGTGGCAAAATTAGGATTAAAGCAGATCAAACATTAGGTTTTCAAAAATTACAGTAAAAATAGCATTAGTTGTAAGTGATTGGCAGGAATTAACATGGGCATCCTCACTGGAGCAAGGTCTACAAGCTGTAGCAGACAAATATGGGCATTCTATCAGGCATTGCTTTATATACACCCTGCAAAGGCAAAGCATTGGGTGGGAAATGAAAATCAAGAAGGAAAAATATATATGTTTCTGATTATTCTATCCCTAATGTTATGCTCTGTCATTATAGCAGATTGCTTAATTGTGCTGCTGATTACTTTTCCTGAATTCTTCCTACAGCTGTAGTTTTCGCAGCACCGAGGAAACACTAATTAGCAGGAGGAATGTTGCCTTAAAGTTTTTTTACAATATATATACATGTTAAAAAAGAGAATTCCTTGGCATTTACCTATTTAGTCCAGGCTCTGTTTTTTATTTAACCCTTCTCACTCCCTGTTGATCTGTCCCTGCAGTACACATGCCTGGGCTGAGATGGGGAGGTTGCAGGGAGACAAGTCCCGTTTCCAGCTGAAGGTAGCTGTAATCCCAGGCAGCAGCAGTTCAACTCAGTCCCCCTCACCCCTCAAAGTTCACCTTGTCCAACAATCCAAATGTGCATTCACTGTGGGATGGGTTGGTCTTCGTGTGCATTTGCTACTAGGAATTATCTCTATACTTTGCAATACGTAAAATAAACTGCTGGTATAGGAGCATCTGCATGATGCCGTAATTTTACCACACATTTAGACTCCACATCCTTAATGATCCATCACAGGGATGATTTGATGTTGTTTAACTCTTGTTTCACTGTGGCATGTGTTTGCCCTGCTTGTCCTGTCATATATTCCTGCAATATATCCATGCAGTAAGGAGAAATGCTTCTTATTTTGTGTAAATTATTGCTGTGACATTGGAACTTTTTAATTTTTTTGTCCTTCAGTGTTAACTGCTGGCATCATCCCCTCTTCAGCAGATGCAATGGAAAGGGTGCAGTTGCTCACTAAAAGTATATGTGGAGCCCTCACACAAGTTATTTTAAGAGGGGTCGGAGGGGATCCCAGTCTTACACTTCCATAAACCCACCAGTATAGGATTGTTGGGATTAACAGAAAAAAACTGAGGAGGAGTAAGCAACACATGGCTGCTGTTTGTAGGTTTTACCTCTCTCTGAAGTGACTGATGCATTGACCACATCTAGCACAGCGTTTTTTCTGTTTCTCTTGCACATTTAACCATGGTCTGAGCCAGCACCTCGACTGTGACCCAGGGCCAGCCAGCTCTGTGTAATCAGCAGTTTAAGCCTCCAGCACAGGAGGTTTTTGCTGGGTGCTTGAGACTACAGCTATTCCGTCAGCTCAGTTTGGGTTTGACTCTCTGGGAGCTCACACAGCCCACACACCCCAGCACAGCCACGCTGCTTCCCAGGAAAGGAAACTTGGGTGGGATGAGAAACCTCTTCAGGCGCCCTCGCTGCCCCACGGCATGGCTGACTCATGAGCGATGCCCTAGGGGCTGCCGCCTGTCACTGTGAAATTTCGGTGGCTTCAGTGACTTCCCCAGTCAGCCCTGCCCTCAACACAAGAGATGGATGTTTCAGTTCACCAGCAGCACCAAAAAGTCAAGACAAAGCAAACCTAAAGCAGGTTGGGCTGAGCTTAACAGACCGAAACCCAAGGTGAGGAACAGCTCGACTCAGCTTAGCAACTGTGGTGGGTGAGAAGTGCCCGAAACTCATCCACCATTTGAAAGCTGGGAAGGAAACTAATGAGAAATCTGGGTAAAGTCAAGGACAGCTCATTAAGTCTCATTTGTAAGGAAGAAGCCAACTTTGGGGCTTAGAGCAAGCGCTCGAGGAACAGCAGCTACATGCTGACACAGATCTGCCAGAGTTGCCTTCATGCTTTACGTACATTCACAGAATCCACTGGCTTGTTCCTGCATATGTATTCCCACCACTATATTGCTCCTGAAGCTCAAATGACTTGAACAAATAGTGCTGCCCACTACGACAAGGACTTCAGGACGCATCACACTGACTGAAGCTGGCTGTGCTGCTGGGATGGGCTGTAGACAGAATCCCTGGCATTTCCTGGGCTTCCTCCACACTCTTCAAAGGGCCAGACCCCACATGAGTGGCCAAGCCTGTGGTGCTGGAGGCACTGGGCTTGCTTTGAGCCTGCAGTGAAAGAGCTTGTGCATGCTTAGCAGGCGAGGTCAGCATCTCTGGACATCTGGCAGCTCCCAACAGGCTGCCAGACATTGGGAAATCTGAGACAAATACAAAAAAGCCTCCAAATCTGCCTGTAAACAATGTTCAGGTGGGAAACCAGCACGTACAGTAACTCTGCAGCCTGCTTTGCTTTAGCCATGACTGGAATGTAACTAGTTCTGGGTTTTGTGGAGTCAAAATTGGGACCTTCATCCCTGAACCCATTCCACAGCCAGATGCACTAAGGTATTTAGGTACAAGAATTCACTGAACAACTCAATCCCATTCATTTCACTGGACCTCTGTTCACAGGGAGCAGTCCCTACCCAAAAGAGCTTGTGGATGAGGGGCAGCAATGTCAAGTTGTACAGATTGTTAAAAACCAACAGTAGACATATTTGCAGACTGCTAACCTGGTCTCTCCTCCAGGAGAAAAGCCATTGTATGTGCCTGTTCCTGGTAAGTACAGAAAGAGGTTTCATGGTCACCGTAACTATTAAGATTGAATAATGTTTATCTATATTAATCTGAAGTGCACGGCAGGGAATAAGGTAATTTTCCCATCCTTCTGATTATATGTAAAAATTTTATACGAGCTTTTTGTGGATTTGATTGCAGCAACTTGGGATGTTTCCCAATTTGTTCTTCTCCCAGGACAGTTTTTCTGGATCAGCTGCTAACGAGCCCTGGTAGAACAAATGGTATAAAATATTTGTTGCTTTAACATTTCAAGCAACCTAGAGAGGAGGTCACACTCTCCTGGCCCGTGGCCCATGTGCAGTGCCTTTGCTGTCTCAGAGGCCCTCTGTTAATATCTGCTGCAGCCAAGCAGCAAGGAGTGGGATGGTCTCACAGCAGGGTGTTGGCTTACGGTGACAAATGTGCAAACCAAAATCCATGCTTTCCTGCTCCAGCACTCTCCTGGTGATGCCTTTCAGTTTGTTTAAGGCAAGGACACGTTGGCTAAGAACATCCTCACCCACCCTCTAAATGGCAGCGCACATAAATCACTGTTACTTAAAGTCTGTATTTCTTTATTAAAGGAGAAGCTGCAAAGTGCTTGAAAATAATGTTGGCTGCTGTGAACTGTGGTGCCCAATCAATGAGAGACATGACAGTCAATTACCCCTCCACTTACTGATTGTCCCCAGCAATCAGCCTGGATCGATACCTTCAATCTCAATTGATAGCAGATATCAAATCTGAAATGGGACGTGTCGGAGGGAGGGTGTGCAGTGGCCACTGTGTTTATTTAATCATTCATTTCACTTCCACCTGCTCCAGTCAGCCAGGGAACGTGCTCTCCTAATGGCTCACGCCCATCCTTTCAGCAGGAGTGCCTGGCCAGTGCCAGCAAGGGGAGCAGCAGGACCACAGCTCACTGCCCCAGGGCATCTTCAGTGCAGAGAGACCCTGTGACAGAGAATAAGGAAACAAAGTTCAGGCCAATGCAGCAGGACAAAGCAGGAAAATAAGGAGGGAAACTTGGGTACCGAAGCAAGGAAGGTGTTCCCCAAGGTGCTGCTCTGTGGCAGCAATATGTAAGCAGGGCACCTGGAGGTGGGCTGCAGTGCAGCCAGCACAACCTTGTTGTCCCAGGTGGCATCTCCATCCATTGCCACCCCTTGTGTCACACAGCCACCATTCAAGCAGTGACATTCTCTCTATATACTCTGGCAGAGCACTCAGCTTCACAGGAGGGAGGGTGGCAAGGAACAGGAGGTTGCGCCTGTCTTTGTTACAGGAGACTTAGCAAAGCTTCCAAATATTTGAAGAAGAGCTGTGCCAGGAGCTCTTTCAGAGTTTCCTTCAAAGATGCCAGTTCGAACAGGCTTTTGTAATTGAGAAGGATCATTTGCATTTGTAATGGTTTAAACACAAACCCATACACACCGGTGTGGGTGAAGAAGCAGGGACAGGGCTGATTGGGATGGAAATGGTCTGGAGCAGGGAAGAGCTTCCTTGCACTCCTGCTCTCCCATTCAAAAGCCTGGTAGACTTTGATTTTGGTGTGTACCTCAGGCATCCCTGTGACCATGGACTGCATGACACCTCCCTGCCATTGGCATCTAAGGGAGCCTGGGCCTCTCACCGTGACAGACCTGTCCTTTGGTGGCCCTTCAACACCTGTCCTTTGCACAGCAGTATAAGCTCCTCCATGGGATGACCACAGCAGCCAAAAATCCCCTTGCCAGCTTCTGGATCAGTGCTACCAGGTACATGCAGACAGCTCGACTGTGAAGTCAGAGGTCTCTTGCCTGCACCAGTTGCTCCCCACAGGTGAATCCCAACCCCATGATTTGTCACCATGGTACTGCCAGCTCCTGCAGGGAACTGGCTCCTTAAAACACCATGTCCTACGGTCAGACAGCCAAGGTGCTTGGCTTTCCCTTAAAAATACTTGGGGAGGTAGTAAAAATCAGAGGAGTACCCGCTGCATCCTTGGAGTCATGGAGAAAAAGCTGGGAAACTTGAACTCAAGTGCTCAGGGTATAGCCAGCACAAACCATGCTCTCTTAAAAATGGTTTACTATTGGGGTTGGCTGTTAATGTCATTTCACTGTCCACATGTGGCAGGGGCAGGAAAGCAGCTGAAAGATAACGGAGATAAAGCACTATCCCTAGGATCACAGTATGGCCAGGAGCCAAGGCATTCCCCTTTTTTTAATACACAATCCTTGTCATAAGATTGAATATCCATTTGGGGGCAGAATTCCCCTACTTTAGTCTGCACACTCCCCTCTGAAAGCATTGTAATGCTTTACTTATTGGCATCTTATTTTGATGAATAGGCTGCAATTGGTGCAAAAATCTCCTGAATAGCTTTAGGAGACTCAGGCACGTGATCGTTGGCCCATTTGTACCAAGTACCATCACTCAAAGTCTTTATTACTCACAGGATGCTTAAGCCAGCGTATTTTCCTAACAGGCACAGTCCTCTGAGGGTACAGCTAAGCATGCTGGGGACTTCTTTGAAGTAGCACAAAGGGTAATTATTCCCCAAAGTCCCATTTTAAAAATACCCCCCTAAAAACTAAGTTTTGTGCCTTTGGAGAAATGAAGCCCAACCCCAAGTACAGCAGTGCCGGGAGGAGTGGCTGCCTGCTGGGCTCAGAGCGGCACGGGAAGGAGACATGTCCTGTCTCTGCTCCTTGTCTGGACTGAAATACAGATATTGAGGATAAAAATAGGGAAGAAAAAGGGACCTCGGAGAAATGTGAAGATGTGGGTCAAGTACAAGAGGCTGCTTTTTTTTTGCCTTTTTTTTTTTTAATGTAATGGGCAGGGATAACACAGATCATGGTGCCTGGGAAAAGCAGACCTCAATCAGCAGTGGCAGCGGTGAAGTCTCTGAGCTCAGGTGGATTTCTGCAACCTGTTACAGCCCTGAAAGAGCTTCTCTGCTGACAAGCTGGCCCCAGTAACAGGCTACTCCTTACCAAAGGTCTTTTCCTTCTGGGAGCCCCGGACAATGCAGGTCCCCAGGGTGGTGGTTTAACACATAAACAAGGAAAAATCCCACTGTTGGTCCCAGTTACCAATCTCTCCTCATGCTGTGGGGCAGGAAACAGGAAACACCACCCCCAGCCCACTCACCTGGATGGGCTTTGCCCATTTCTTCAGAATTGCTTCTGACCTGGTCAGCACCATAGGGAAGCCATGAAGATGCAGCCCACTCTTACTTTCTGAGTGTAGAAATGCATTTGATGAGCTGTGTTCACTTTCCAGGAGCCAGACCTGGACAAGCACCTGTCTGAGCACCAAAAGAGTTCATTCCTAGCTGAGAAGAGAGGGAAAGGCAGATATTCCAATTAGCTCAAGAGAGGGGAGATGCCACTCACAGCATATAGAGGCTCCCTCCATTGTGTAGTATTTCCAGCTACAATTAATTAGAAATTGTAGTGTGTTCCATCCCACGCTTTCTGCCTGGCTTTGAGCAAAATGGTTGGCAAAACATTTTTTCAAGAGTGTTTCATTTATGGTGTCAGAGATGTCACCTGACACCACCAGTGTTACCTGGCCCTTTGTAAGGAGTATGTTGCTTTGCCCCACTGTGGACATAAATTGCTTTTCCCATGTCCTACCAGCAGTTCAGAGCCCTGGGAAGAGATCCCATCCATAAGGAGAAACACCAGGGCAGCCCCTCTCCAGCTGCCCAGCCATGACAGCTCCTGCCTGTTCGTACAGTTTGTTTTAAACTTTTTGTAGCTCAAAGAAAGGGAGAAACACACAAGTCCAGAATAAAGTTATGCCATGACTATTTTTAGCGTGCAGTTGTGTTCAGAAATCCCCCAGAAATCAAAGACTTTCTGAATTTGCCAGCAACAGTTAAAGAAAATCTATTTCCTTACTGCTGTTCGTAATTTAACCACCCTCCCCTTATTTGCACTGTTTATACATGAATTCCTACAGCATTATGTGCTTTGTATAAGCAGGAAAAGTCCAGTCCAGACACGGCTCCATGACAGCTCCTCCTGACTAATAGCAGAATTATCCTTACATAAGTCCTTTCTCTTCCCTGGCATTTTTTTCTCCCTCCAGCAAGGTACTTCCCCGCACACCCCGGCGGGATGGAACGGCTCAGTTCCATGCCTGATGTCGCAGTGCCATCTCATGGCAGCTCCACCTTTCACAGGAGATCCACTTGCTTTCAGCTCTTTGCAGGTGTTTTCTTGTTGAGCTGTTGAGGTTTTAAATTTATAAACTCTCAAAAAAAAAAAAAAGCAGCAAAGATTAAATCAGAGTTTTTGGTAATTACTTAAAAACTTTAGAAACTTAAGAGCCTTCCAAGGAAGCTCAAGGATGAAGAACAATCAGCAGAGATAAATTCTTTTCTAAGAAGCAGGAAGGATGGAGATGAGGGCAATGAAGATGCTCACATCACTTTTGTAGTTAGCTTAACTCCAGAGGGAGAAACATTACCCTGATTGCTTCTGAAAGCATGGAGAGGGGTCGCCCTGGGCTCCCCTGGTCAGGTGTCCTGCTGGGAGAAACTCCAGGAAAGTCACCAACTGACCCCCACCACACAGCCACAGCAAGAGTGTGGGGGATCTGAGACACAAAGCCAGAAGAGTGGTGCTGCTGCTGCTGCTCCTGCAGGGTGTTACTGTAGAGTGACTAACAAGCTGGCTGGGAAATACTAAATGCAAACAAAACAAACAAGTCTCCCCAAAATTATTGCAAAGTGGAAAAAAAAAAAAGCCATCAAGCTTTCTGTGCAGACCATGCCTGTGCCACACAATGCAGGATCATTTCCCAGTTAACCTGGCAGGCCACCCTGTCCTTTCACAGGCAAATATTATTTTGAGAAGTTGCTAAGAGCCAGCAGTGCTAATGCATTTGGGTCAGGATTTTCCTACTCCAAACCCCCTATTTCGTGACCAAAGACATGCAGAAAAAATCCCTTCTACCTTTGATGGGATTTACAATGTGATCCATCCCACGGCTGTGACAGCTCCAGCAGGGAGGTAGGGGTGCCAGGATGGGTGCTTCCCTGGTGGGAGGCCATGGAATATGGTCACCCAGGGAGGGCACATCATGGCACAGGATTACATGCACCATCCATCACTTGCTGTGTTGTTTTCTCTTTACACACTTGTATGGAAATGTAACTACAAAACATTCCTCTGAGCTGTTCACTGATGTGCAAATATAGCTTTAAATGACTTCTCTAGGAAAGAATCTTCACTATTTTATACAAATTGTCTTGCATGTTTATTGCACAGAATCGTGGTCCAAAAGGAAGGGGATCCATCTCATGCCTGTTCATAACTCTGTTACACATTATGAGCTGAACATACTCCAGGCCCCCTCATATGATGAATGATACCTACTTTGCTCTTCACTTCCAGCCTGCTCCCATGTGCTTATTTATTTATGGAGCCTCAGTGCGCTGATGGATACTCTCCTGCTTCCTCCACGAGATAGAGCACATCACAGGCACTGGGCTTGCAATGGGCAATTTGGAGAGGGAGGGTAAAACCTGGAACTGCTCCTGGCCTCACCACTGTCCAGAGACACCCCAGGACTGCTCCAGAACTACTGCACTTCCCGCTGACACTGACCCAAACAGCTGATAGTGTCCCCACCACATTTAAAGCCCTTTTCCCTGCCCCTTGATTAGGAGCAGAGCACCAGGCTGGACTCAAGAGCCATGCAGGTGTATGGATGCCCACCCGCCCACTCCGGGAATGCTGTGCCTGGGAGGTACCCACAGCATGTCTCCTGCTGTATTTAGCTTGGCTGGCTCAGCCAGCCCATTCCACTGTCTGCACGGCCTCAGGGAGAGTGGAAGAAAACAATGTACTGCCCAGCCAAGCAAAACACAGGGAGGTCAAAAGCTGCTGCATGACTTCTTGGAGATGACACACACACCCGAGGCAGGTCCACTTGTCTCCTGGCACAGGAGCATCCTGCAGAGCCCTGCACTAACACCACAGCTCCCAACCCCAGCTCCTGGCCCAGGCTCCTGCACACACCACCTCCCTCCGAGGGATGAGATTTTGTAGCCCGGGTGGGAGGAAGGTGCTGGGGTGGGTAGTCCCAGTGCAAAGCACAGCCCCCATTTCTCTGCCATGTGGTACATACGGCTTCAGAAATAATCCAGTGTTCATTACCTTGTCAAATTAAGAAATTGAGAGCTGTCAAAGTGTAGCAAAGATTGGAGGTGGCTTTTACAGCAAACTGTGGAATCTCCCACTGTTTGTCTAATCTAATTTCCTCATCCTCGTTGTCCTAAGAGAATCATTACAAGACAGGGAGAAGTTGAGAGATGAAGACAGGAACAATTTCCAACTGAAGGCACCTCCCCCTTCCATGTGTGTGTGCAGATGAGAGGGTTTATGTAAGCTGTGTGGGATCAATAATTTTCCTCTGTCAGGTTTATGTTTTAAGACAGCTCTTAGATTTCACCCCCTCTGGTTAATCTGCCATAGGAAGAATATAAAAATATTCTTTTGTCTGGTGGCAAACACTCCTGTCCTCCAGCACTGGCTTTTAAGAAGGCAGTGCCAGAGAGAGCAACATGTGGCACATCTCAAGCCCCTTCAGCTGAGATGAAGCCCTAGAGGAACCAGCTGCTGTGACAGCAGATAGTGAACAAGCTGTCCAACAACAGCAGCAAACCCAAATAAATTAATACTCAACACTGTCTCTGCTGGGGAATGAAAGGTTAAAACCATGCCAGCAACTGGTTGGGGACAGGCTTTTGAGGCAAAGCTGCCGTTCCTTGCCTGCTAATTGTTATGTTTTCCGAAGATTTCATCAACTAAGTTGTGTTCAACAAACTGCTATTTAATTACTACAGTAAAATCCTGTTAATTAGCCAGCCCCAGAAGACAGCCCTTCATCCCTGTTAAGTGAAATTCCGAACTAATCCCTCCAGCAGCCATTGTGTTGCAGCCTGGAGAGCCCCAGAGAGCTATTAGTGATGCCCACAAAGGTGGGGAGAGCATCAGAGCTTGGCCCTCACCTGCTGCCAGTGGCTGTCTTCAGCCCTGGGAAGGTGCAGACCAGCACAAGTGTAACGCTCAGAAGTTAAAAACTGTTCATTCCTCTTACCAATCCACGGCTCTCCCTCCTGGCTCCAGTTGCCCAGATGGCTTCAACCACAGCCTGGCCAGCATCTCCTCTCACCCTGTGCTCCCATCACATCCCTGGGCTGCGTCTCCTTCCTTCCTCTGGACAGCCCACGCCTGTGCCCACGCAAGAGGCCGGCAGCGCCCCTTCAGCCAGCTCCACACCACCCTCCACCTACCACCACGTAGCATCCAAGCTTTCCCCAGGATACTGTGAGCACTTTACAAGGTGCTGCAAACACTTCTAAACACAACCAGAACTCTCCTCTTAGCTCTCATCTCACCTGACTTCCCAGGTGTATCCAGGATATGAAGTTTCCACAAAATTCACAAAACAGCCTGGATAAAAGAGACAATTGCTGCAGCTATGGAAAAAGCTTCAGCATTTCTGAATAGTGCCCGAGGGCACCATTCCAGTGTGGGAGGGATCAGCCAGGGCTGGTTCCCACCCCAAGAGAGAAGCAGGTTTCTTTCATTCAGCTAGTCTGGAGTTTCTCTGCAGTCTGTCACCATGGAAGTTAAAAGTTTTAATTTTACATTGAAATGCCAGCAGAAATTAATTTTGATAGGAAGTTGTAGGCACTTCTCTGATATCCATTTAAACAATTTGGAAGATTTTGAAGTACTAGGGGGCTCATTTAATCAAGTTCAATAAAGCAAATCTCCAGGTGAAAATAATGAATATTTAAAAGAGTATAAAAATTAACTGTTCAACATCATTTGGTATAAATACCTCCCTAAAGATGTAGGGATGAAAGGACAGTTCAAAAATTCTACAAAATCTTAAAATCAATGGTTGCAAAATTCCAGTATGCAATTTGTCATGTTCCTGTCAACTTGCACTAGCCAGTTTGATCCAAGCCCAGTCTTGGATTGTGGCATAAGATACACTGAATTTTAGTTGAGAAGATATCCATCAATCCTTATTCTAAGTAACAATAACTACCATCAGAAATAAGCCATATGGAAAAAAATGAAATCCCTGATTTCATAGACTAGGAACTTAGGAGAATGAAAAATTTACAACAATTTGCAATATGGACCTTGACAGTCAGCATGTAGCTACCCTACCCTACAGCTAGAATAATGTCTCTTAAGTCTTAACCCAATGTTGAAGCAGAGATGTCTTTAATATTAAAGAGGCACACAAGGCAACAACATAAAAATACTTGCTTTCAGTTGGATGAATAAAGTAATACCTTCAACTAGCAAGTTCCAGTGACATCACCAGATCAGCCCCTTCTGCCAGCAGCTCCAACTCTTACTGGAATCAACATCCATCCTGAAAACAAACCTGGGGAGAAATAAGAGGCTGTGGCTTGTTTCCAAAAGTAAAAGGAAGCAGAGGGAGAGGTGCATGATTAATTCTCCATTAGTATTCCACTTACATTTTCTCCAAAGACAGGGAAATATTTCAAGTGAGAAATTTTGCTCATCAAGCAGTTGAAAACATTTTTCCTCACTGTGTTCTAACCCTCACTTCTCTGAAGTCACTTTTCCCCTCCATCACACAGGCCTGGAGGCTGTCCAGGTACGTACCACCTGCAGGTATCCACTGGTACTTCACACTTCTTCACTGAAAAAAAGTTAATCTAAGAACAAAACAGAGAGCTTTTAAGGGAGTAAGTTTTAATGTGAAATACACAGGTTTGAAAAAGCAGGACCAGTAACATTTCATCCCAGAAGGCAATTACAGAAGCAAGACACTTGGATCTTAGAAAATGTGTTTCATTAATAATGCTCATTAACTGCACACTTTTAATCCATAAATACAAGTTAAAGTTGTAAGTACAAGATAAAGTTGTAAAAAAAAAATCTCAAATGTGTGATACTTATTTTTAAATTTATTTGACTTTTATGGCCGCCTCTTAATATACTAAAGATGTGGAAATCAGTGCAACTTGAAGAGCTGCCAGACAAAAACCTCTAAAGGATGAAGGAGTGCTCAGCAGAGGGTATGTTCATCTCTACCTTCTCTCTACTCCTAAGAGGAACTACATCAATCTTTGGTAGTATATTAAAACACCTCAAATAGTTAATATAGACAAATATTTAAAGGTTAACACTGTTTATATTTCTATTCAAGATGCAACACAAATTTCTTTTCTGTATTTTTTGTTTATTTTAAAAAGGACACTTAGGGAGTTTTGAGGCTTTGAAACTACTGACAATGGGATCTCTTTGTCTGCACTGAAGTCAGCAGCAATTCTGACACTGACCTAGTGGGTGCAGACACAGGCCTGACTTAAGGAAGTGGAAGGGATGGATCCAGTTTGTACAATTCATTAGAAATTAGTCATGACACTTTTTCATCAATGTACAGAAAGGTACCATAAGAAAGCATACAATATAAAACCATAAACACCCTATCACCCTTAAATAAGAGGGCTGGAGTTTGCAGGGTTTCCTACTGAGAAATTTCTGATTCTAACCTGAACAATGGCTCTTCTGAAACCAATACAATTAAAAGGCATTAATATCATCCTACACAGGGTTAGTCCCAATATAAGTGTGTTTTCTTTAATTGCTCATTTAAGGTACCCTTTTCTATTTACATTTACAGTATGTGCTGTTGTCTGTGCAAGACCAGGTAACACTGAACATTAGGATAAATGCAGTGCAATTTCTTTCTCTCTTAGCACAAAACCAGTGAGTACATTTTAACATGATAGGAATGTTTCAAATTGAAAATTGAAAACACATTTCCCCAAGCCAGGATTCCTCTATGTACAGCATGTCTTGGAAAATAGTATAGCATCGCTGTGCATGTTTGCTTTTCACCAAGTACAGCACAGAAGAAAGCCTACTATCTTAATGAAGAGGGGACAAATATAATCAGGTTGAAAAAACAAGTGGCCAAAATATTTTTTTAAAGAAACAAGGAAGAATTAAAAACACAAACTCAACATGAAGCAATGAATCACGTATTTAGTAGTCAAGGCAACTGTTTGGGGTTTTTTTCATTTTCAGTAGCAATAGGCCAGTCAGAAACTCAAAAGGGCCAACCCCATGTAGCACTTCTGCAGGGCTTCCACCATCCTCTTCCTTGTCCAGACCAGCTCAAAATACCGAATAACAACAAATGATCTTGGCATACAATGCACTTAATGCTTTCCACATCAGCCTTCAAAAGCGTGATGCTCTCTGTGGGCTAGGGAAGAGAGAAGAGAAAAAAAGGGATAGAAGAACATATAAACTCTGTCAAGGAGTTGAAAAGATTAAAAAAAAGAAGATAAAAATGTATAAATCAGTCAAGGGAGAACACAATGTGCCAACAAGGGATCTTTCAGAATACACAATTCTGATAATACATTTATAGGGAGCCTAAAATATGAGATGCCTTAAAATCCTGATTGTAAATGGTTCCTCTAAATGAACACTTAAATTGGACAGCATGTAGCCTTGAGAGTTATCAAGAGATTTGTTTCAATTTTTTTGTGAATCAGGCACATTAAATATGAAACAAAACAAATTCTACAATAAAATTAAAAATATCTTTTGAGTGATAGCTAACTTCTACATTGAAGGGACATAATTTTAATGCAATGACAGATGCTACGTTCCTAAGTGATTAATGATGAATCAGGCAGGATATTCCCATAGAAATACCTTACCAGCATCTTGTTTTTCCAATGGAGGTGGAAATGAACAGCACAAAATACTTACATTTATAAAAGACAGCTTTAAAAGACGTGTGTGGGAGAAGTTTATGAATCTTGTCTAAAACTTTTGCTTCACTTGCTGAAGAGGAATTCACGTTCCAGACTTGCACAACATCTTCACGGTCACGAACACTGACACTAACCCCTATTACTTCATCATCTGCACAGAAGGGGAAGAACTATTAAGGAATACTTTAAAAGTGAGACATGTCTAATTTGCTACTTATGTACTATGAAACAGTGCCCAAAAGCTGGAAAAAAAATGAAGATGTGAAAAAAAGAGTGATCTCCAGTGAGGAAAATACCAATGTTCAAACCAGACAAAGTAGTTACCAGAAAAAAACTCTGTTTTTAGAAGCTATTGGAAATATTACTTCATGGTGCTTTTTATGAAGTGCCATAGGATTATTCATCTTTGCTATTAGCACTCTTATACTTGATTAGAAGGAAATCACAAGACTCCCTCCAGTAAGGTCAGCAATAGGAACTACTAAAGATAATTTACTTACAGTGATGACTACAAGCAAAAATGGGAGGATGAGGGTGAAACAACTAAAACCCCAGGAAAAGTACCTGGTGGAGATCAGGCACCAGCTTTTCCAGACTTTGCTCTCTTTTTCCTTTACATTTTGTCAAGGCAGCAACAGAAAAAAAAGAAAACAAAATTAATGAAATTAATGATGCCCCAGTCAGGCTGCTGCTGCTGCCAGTGCTGGTAACACCGTGCTAGGCTGAAGAAGCCCTTTTTGGTGTGAAGTTCTCAGGATGCAGCTTTGTGGAGAGCTCAGAGGCCACGCCACAGCTGGGAGCAGTGGCTGCCTCCAGCTGTGAGCTCCATGGCACAGCTGCTGTGTGCATCCCAAGGAAAGGGTCACTAACAATACACAAAGGTGGTGTCATAAGCACATGGCCAAGGGGAAGAACCACCTCTGTGGACAGCAGAATATCATATATTTGCTTAAAGTGACCCCAAGACAACCCTGTCAGTGTATAAAGGATGTGAGAGACACCATTTGAAAGGTTATTGCTGAACTGCTCTGTAAACTTGTGAAATACCATTCCTTTTTATGGAATGACAGCCAGTGAAAGACAGTTCCTAACAGGATATTCACTGTCACTGTAGCAGCCACTTTAATCAGATATTCCTGCTCAGAAGAGAAGCAAATATGGTGAAAAGATATGATGGAGAAATATCTTAATCATTACCTGCTGCACAACAACCTGTAAACTGCTCTCCAATAGTTGCTAGCAGTAGCTCTTTCCAAACTGCAGCCTAAGGAGAGAGAAAAAGGTTACATTCACATTATTATTTTTTAATTTAAAAGTTAGGTTTGCTAGCTCAGTTTTGAGTGTCTTCTGTTTCCGAGGCTGTCTAGACAAAAAGAGTATTTATTGTAAATTCATGCTGTGTTACATAATTAATTGTTGGTCTGTACAAGATGGTTCATCTTAGCCAAGGAGAAGCTGTGCCCACATGTCATGAAGAATGAAGCCAAAAAAATGAGAAACGGGCATAAAGGTGTTATTTGTGCTATTTACAAGGCACTGAAAGCTGGCTGAAGTTCACCTTCAAGCAAACCTTTCAGAAATGACTGAGGCCATGTGGTGCATAGTTTGAGAGATCAAAAGTACCTTCATAACAAAAAGGGGCTGTCATTCAGCCTCTGAAAAACAAGGCCTCTGGGGTCCCTAAATTCACTGCCCAGTAATTCAGGCTCTCCAAACCACTTGTCACTTCTGACAATCTTCACACCTTGGATTATAGGAGGAAAAAGACAATTTCAATTTCAGTCTTTTGTGACCACTTGGGACTGCAGGGGAGGAAAGCTTCAACTCACATACACGGAAAAAGCCCACAGGCAAAAATCAATTAACTTTTGGCTGAAATTTTGAGTACCATCTTTCAGCATTTAATGCCTTCTGCAAGGCTGTCACATTTTTCTGACACTTCACTTTTTCTGTTTAAAGGCCTGATCCAGAGCACACTTACACACATAAACACCATGTGTGAAGAGGTCAGATCTTTCTGTGGCAGTTCACAGAAGTTACTCACATGCATTTGATTAGGGAGGCAAAGAGAAACACAGTTATTTCATTACAGCTCAAAGATATGCTTAAATAGACTTCATCTTTCACACTTTTAAATGAAAAAATATATAATTTATCATAGATTATCAGGAAAAGGTCTTTCTAGTTTTCTTTGTATGCCTATAAGCAAACAGTCTTGAGAACAAAAGTGATTATAAATTACCATGTTTCAAAATTGAAACACTGCAGCTTTCATTTGTTTTATAATTCATTGCCAAATGTTATCTAAAGCAAGAGGTGTGGAATTATTGGAAAATAAACTTCTGCTCATTGTCTTTAAAAGGTTATGGAAGTTAAAGTAGTGTTTGGTTGTTGTGTTGGGTGATGTCAGAAGTAAAAAGCTTTACAACAGCTTTATCAAATAGAGTTTAAAGAAACTCCCTTACTAAACAAGGTCTGAGTAAAGATTCAATATACCGTACTTTCTTTAGGGACCTTCATTTTCCATATACCTCCTTTGGCATTGCTTTCTTCTTCCCTGTTATGGGAAACAGATCAGTGAATATAAACATTCAAATCCACATTTAAATAACCTTATGTTTGTGGTTTAATTTTCCCAGAAAAATCCCATCTGAAATGCAACTACTAACTCCAGGGAGCATGACTCTGACTTCTGACATCAGAGATAATTCTTTCATTGTTCATATGAAGTGTATCTCTCAACACCTAATCCCTTTCCTAAGTTTTGTGTGTTGGAAAATACTTTTATTTTCCCTGACTACAGACCATCTTTGAAGTGGCTGCACACTGTATAGGAACAAGCCACAAAACAATTTTACATTTTACTATGGTAACCTTTAATTTTGGAAAACCTCTGGCATATTTTCACAGAAGCAGCTTATTACTCTTCCATTTATTCAATTTAATAAAAGAACATGAGCACACTTCATTTCAGATCTGTGACAGCTAGAAATTAATTGCCCTTATTAAAAAAAGACTGGAGCTGCCCAGGGTCAGGGCAGACGTAACCATTAAACTGCCTTGTAATGACAAAGGCACAATGCACTAACCTGAAAGCTTCTCAAGTTTATTCTGTCACAATTCTTTTTCTAAGACTTTAAATTAGGGCTTCTAGTTTCCTGTTAAAACTCTGTAAAGGCAAAATTAAATAACCTAAAAATTCATCTTTGGAATACCTAAACTAAGTATAACGTCTATAGAGATTCCTCAGGATCAGTGGTCTCCCACCAATCCTGAGAGACGCTGGGGAAAAGAGGGGGAAACTTTGGGAGGACATCTTCAAAATCTGCATCCTCAATTCTTACTTCAGGATTTCTCTTTCTTTCTAAAAGAAAAAAAATATAAAATGCTGAAATTGGCCAGTATACTGTAATGTTAATCTGAGAAAAGCTTCTTGGTAGTAATTACTGAAAAGTGAGCAAATTACTGATGACGAGATCAATCTCTTGCAATCCCTTTCCTAAAATGCAAAATTACTTTGCTGGGCTTAAAAAAAGTGTTTAACTTTCAGAAATGATCTTTGCATTTTGCACCTCTAATAGTCACTTAACAAAAGAAAACAAAAATTAGGAAAAACAAAACCAAAAAATCAAACCCCCAAATGCTCTAATTCATCCCTACAAAGATATGAAGACCTGCATGTGATGGCCCAGTTGATTTATACAGACACCAATGTTTTGTCACACCCACTGTAGCTATCCTGACCACTCACAGTATTTTGAGAAAAGTACCATGACCTTCAGATGCATTTCACTTTAGAAAATTTACATCTCCAGTAGATTAGGACACAAATCTCCTGTAGTAAGTCACCACAAAGTTAAACAACTAGGGTCAAGTTAAAGAACCCTAATGCAATCACAATCTATACAAATGATGCCAAAAAGATCAAAACTCTTCAGAAAGTGCTGGGGTTCTCTGAGATGTGACAGAACTGCAACAGGAAGAAGGGATGCCAAGTTTGATTTCTGAAAGGAAAACATAAATTATTTATACTTTATTCCATTACTATTCTACAATCAAGTAGGAATTTGCTGCAATGAATCACCTCATAATGTCTTAAATTGCTTTTAATCCAAGGTGCATGGGCATTTGTAGGCATATGAAGCATGTACTTCACCTGTACTTTTGTACAGGTGAAAAAGGGTTAAGGACCATCAGTTGTTTGCATCATTATTTCACCAGCTTCAGTGGAAGGAAATGATGTGCAAGCTAAAAAAATTCAAATAGAAGTAACTTATTCTGTGTACTCCTGAATTGAAATTCAGAGTCATATTCTAATTTCTTAGCTTCTGTTTCATTATCTATTTTTGTACATTTACATCCAGAGGTGGACAATGAAATTACAGTCTGTGTTTTTAAAAAAGACTCTCCGGTACAAGTCACTTTTAAACCGAACAAGAACCTCGGGTTATTTCTTTCATAGGTCTCTTAAGTTCAGGTGTTTGCAGCCTACAGCAAGAAGACACTCCCATCCCACACCTTTCACCTCTTCAGGTTACTCCACTGCCCATTCCCAGAAATGACTGATGACAACATACGTACCAAAGCGGGCGCCTTTCTCCCCGCATTAAATGGTAGCTACATCTCAGAGGCAAGTTTGTCACAGGAGGAATGTTGTTGTACACACTCCAGAAATCCTTGAAAAGGAAAAATATTAGTTGCATTAACACAAGAGTGTGTTTCATGCGGATTTATTTCCTTGCTAATTTTCTCTGAACCAATTACGCATCCTTCTCCTGGAGAACTGGAGCCTTCTATGTTATAATGAAATGCTTTGAAAAGAACTTCTTACAAGTTCATTTCTACTTTCATTTTTTTTACATGCCAGTCCTGAATAAGTGAAGGTGGAAAAAAGGGAAGCAGTTGAAATGCAGATTATCCTTTTGAATACAGAGGGAAAAAACCCATCAAAACCAGAGTTACACTGACTATGTCAGAACAAACCAGTACATAAAACTTCCTTAGCATATTAAAAAAATATATTTATATCAAATATCCACCTTGCTTCACTTAAGACTAGCCTAAGCTTCATTATGATCATCCTGAGTTACAAAAACACCACAAACAATAATTCTGGTGAACTAAATGTCTAACCAGCAACCCAACTAGTTTGAGTGAAAGGGTTCAACCAGACGCAAAAAACCTGAGATGCAGATGTCAATACAGGAGTGGGGGAGAAATTCAAAGATCCAAGTTACCAGAAACCATTGGATTACTTCCCAGTGTTTCTGCTGGTAAAAGCAGAAGCTGTCATGCAGGTTTGGGGTGGATTAAAAGGCGCCCAAAAGCAGTAGTGAGCAACAGGGAGAGATGACTGAAAAGATCCCAATCTCTTCTCTTTTTATCCAACAGTTGGGAATAGAAAAGATTTTTAAAGACTTAAGTTGCATCAACATGTGGTGATGCAATATTAATCATTAGTGCAACTCATTAAGTATTATCTAGACATAATATTTAAGTATCATCTAATACATTAAGTATTATCTGATACTTAATCACCAGCACAACTTTAGAAACAAGGATTGCAACATTATGTGATAAAATTTTGTGGCCCTTGGCAACTCTGCCTAACAGCCGTTACCTTTACCCAGCCACAAGAAGAAATGGAAGACTACTAAAAATACAAAAACTTGGTATGAAACACCCATTTCAACTATGACCTTACTCTTAACTGGTTGTGTGCTCAAACCCTAAAGCTACTTCCAGAGGAAGGAGCAGAGGTACACTGGTAGATGGCTGTGGAAACATTTGAGAGCTCTTTTTGTCCTGAACTAGGGACTTAGTCTGGAAGTGTTTGGGTTTGGAAGTCTCATGCAAAGTAACAAGTTGTGCAGACCTCCATGAGAAAGCCTTATTTAAAACTTCAGTAGATTGCTACAGCTGTGCTTCTCAAAGAGAAGGGTCTGGAATTACCTTAAAATTTCTGAGACTTAGTAAACTAGTCAGCTTAGCACTAAGGTGAGACAAATACCAATTTGCTACACTTCATGCTAACTGTGGTATTAAAACAGAAATACAATTTTACTTGTAAGAGATGCCCACTACTAGGCAATGGCAGATGACACAGACATGCAGAATTTCTCACTGCTGCAAGTATCACGCAGTTTAAGAGTCCTTTAATTCAGTTTGCTAGAATCTTATTTTAGATACATACACAAGGAGAGAAACCCCACCAAAAAAAAACCCAAAAAACCATATGTTGCAATTTTTAGTCTTTGCGTAATTAATTTCTATATTAAAAAAAAAAAGGAGAAAAGGCTGGAAAAATATTTAAAGTACATCAAATATAATAATTCAATGTACTAGTGGAAACTCAGGAAGGTTTAAGAATCCAGCATGCCCAAGCCAATATGCCTCCTCCTTTCCTCGTCCGGAAAGCCAAATGAAATTCAAACACTGACTCAGTAATACAAACACACAACACCAGCAGCACTCACGTTTCACACCTCAGGTAAGCAAAGCCACAGGCGTGACTCATCCTAGGAGGAAAAAACGAAACTTAAGGTGTGAAGTTACATTAATAACTTGTGGCAGCTCCTGTAGCAGAGCCTTACCTGCACTGTTTGTACTGTGTAAATCTTCTTCAAATTTAATGCACATTCAGCCGCTGTTGTACCAGGAAGTGACCTTGAAAACAAAGCTCAGATTAATTAAAATATTTATTTTATCAAGGAGGGGGAAAAGGGAGATGGAGAGGGAATGTGAATCGCATGAGTGTGAAGTTGAAATGGTCACATGTCAAAGGGGAAGTCCAACTCCAAATTATCACGAATCATTTAAAGATAGGAGTTAAAGTTCTTTTATACTTGCGAGTAAATTAATATTTGCCAGGTAATTTGTAAAAGTAAACATAAGGATTAGGAGTTTTAGCCAAGCAGCACAGTGCTGCTCTCAGAGCTACCACATACCCTCAGAGCCCTGCTGTTCACAGTGGAAGGGCTTCCAGAAGGGGACTGCATGATCCTACGCCGGAATTATTTTCAAATGCATTTAATACACCCCAGCCCCCGTTTTTAGCGTTTTAAGGCGCTCCCGGCGCTTCCCACTTTGAAAAGGAAGCTCATCTGCAGTTTGTGTTGGCCACCCTCGCCGGGCCCTCAGCGCGGGCCGCTAGGTGGCGCAGGCGCACAGCCGGCGGGAAGGCGGGCGCGGCGGGGCCTTCCCTCAGGCCCGCACCGCCCTCACCAGGCCGGCCACACCCGCCACCAGCTCCTCGCTGCGCCCGCTGGATGGGACACGCACACGGGCTGAGGAGAAGCACACGTCCCACAGGGCAGCTCTCCCGCCAATGTGCTATGTCACCCAACACGCCCAGGGAACCTCCGTGACTCCAGGCAGTTCTTCCACCGCCGGCACTGATGCCTTCAAGCCGCATGTACCACCAGCACGCCCCATAAAGCCAAGAGATCCTTGGGTTGGTCTCACTGCCAGACACCCTGGTACAGCAGGTATGGTTCAGCTTCTGTAGCTCGCCCTCGTACTGACCATCACCAGCTCCCACCCGTGGCTGCTTCCCTCCCTCGAGGGCCTTCAGGGGAAGCCATAAGAGGAGCGGTTGAGGTCACTTGGTCTGTCCAGCCTGGAGGAGACTGAGGGGAGACCTCATTGCAGTCTACAAGTTCCTCCTGAGGGGAAGTGGAGGGGCCGGCACTGATCTCTGTGGTGACCAGTGACAGGACCCAAGGGAATGGCTGGAGCTGTGCCAGGGGAGGTTTGGGCTGGATATCAGGAAAAGGTTCTTCCCCCAAAGGGTGGTCAGGCACTGAACAGGCTCCCCAGGGAATGGTCACAGCCCCATGGCTGCCAGAGGTAAGGAGCACTTGGACAGTGTCCTCAAGCACAGGGTGTGACGCTTGGGGACAGTCCTGTGCAGGGCCAGGAGTTGGACTTGATGATCCTCATGGGTCCCTTCCAACTCAGGATATTCTGTGATTCTTTAGGTGCACACAGCACCAGCTGCATCCCATCATCTGAAAGGTCTTTTCCAACCTAAATGGTTCTATTTATAATCTTTTTCATGACTTTTCAAGGCGTGAGACAAGGGACGGTGCATCCACACCCCCAGACATCCCTGTGTTCCTGTCACCGCACTAATAGTGCATCGTAACACCCACCTTACAATTTGCAGCACACAATCCCACAGGCACAATTTTGGGGGAATGAGGTCAAAATTGCTAAGGCACGTTCAGTTTCTTAGAACTAGAAACATTTTTTTTCCCCTTCAGAAGCTGAAGTAGGATTTCTAAAGAAAAACGAAGATCAAAGACAAAAGCAACCTCCCATTGTGTCTCAGAAGAGGAAACAAAAATGTGTAAAATTACTAAATCTGGAAACAGAAGCAAGAGAGCAGATTTAAGGCAACAGAAAACGCAGCTGTTGCTCGGGTACCAGCTGAAGAAAGGATAAAAGCAAATCAGATCTCAGCATCCCTCCCTGATACATCTGATCAGCATGAAATACATCCAGGGAAACACTGAAGTTACTCTCAGTTGTTACAGATATAATTGAAGCTCCGGGCAAACCCTAGATATTCATGTAAAGGAAGAAATTTAATATGCAAAACTACTGAAACAGCATCACATCTTCAAAAGTCTAATAATAGTTCTAAGGTTTTTTCAAGGCTCCTATTAAAATAAGCTGTTTTAAAAATACATACAAAACCAGCAGAAAAATACCTCCCAACTTTTTCAGTATAAAACAGGCAAACTAACATCTACTTTACTATTTGCCTGTTAATTACCAGACCTAAGAGCACATTACAATGGTGGAACTGGCAGGAAACAAACAAAAAAACCAACAAGAAATCACCAAGGCACAGCTTGTAGTCCAGTGGCTCATGAACTATGAGAACTCCCATGAAAAAACCGGTAACTTGAAACCAGCAACAAAAAAAACATCTGTCATCGACGTCATAAAAGGAATTATCATAGTAAAGTTTGGGGGTCTGGGGTTTTTTGGGCATTTTCTACTTACATTTTACACTCAGCATTAAAAAGCAAAAAGAAAAAGTCACAAAATTTAACAGAAACAGAGGCAGTCAGATCGCTTTTGAAGGCACAAGAAAAGGTAATAAGTTAAAACAGACTTTAAAACTTATCAAGGGATTTAACTATTTGTCAGTAGAGAGCAGTGGATTCACAACAAACCACCCCTTGTTTTTTTCTTGCTGACCAAGCTAGCACCTCTCTACTAACACTTTGTTCCATGTAGAATAGAACACAGACAGGCAAAGCCCAAGATAAATTTTGCCTCTTGTTGTCTCACCCCACTGCCCAAGAAATTACTTCTCTTCTGCACTATTTCTGCCACTGGTGGCTTAGCAGTCACCAAGGCATCTGGCATTACATATGTTGTACAACATATATTATCACCACTTGATATCCTCGTGCTGATACTGCCACGGAGTTGCTTCAGTGGTAAGGTCTACTCAAATAAAAGATTAAAATGTATTCTCTGGCCATAGTCTTCAAAGGTTACCTAGATCATCATGGTAGCCATTTAGCAAATTTAATGCCATTTAAAAGAACAGCTAAGACAGGTAGACAGAATATTCCACTCCAAGGTTATAAAATGGTTCGTTTTGATAGTTGCAAATAACATTTTCCAGAGAAACTGTGATCAGCTGGCAGAAAGCACCAACCGACCAGCAAATTACCTATTTTAAAAGTTATGGTGAGTGACCATTTATTCCTAGTAACCTGCCTGGTAAGTGCTCCAGGCCCACCGGATTACAGTGTTATTTCAGCCTTTCACTCAGCTCTGGAACGTATCAGTCATTTATGGATATGAGCATGAACACTCAAATGTTTTTATCTGGAAAACAAACAACCAAACAAAACTCTACTAAAAAAATGTAAGTGAGAAAATGATGATGCATGAATTTAAAAGTTCAGGATCATTTGCTCCAGAATTTACACCTGCACAAATTTAGTTTAATGCATGATTATAAGGCAGAGAGTATTTTAATCAGACAGACAGAGAAAAAATGCCTTGAATTTCCTGCAAAATTCCAAACCGCTGACAAATCTAAACTGTAGTGTTGCTGTGATAGTCACCCAGAAACTCAACAGATCCACGCAGATGACCACTCAGGAGTTTTGTGCCCTGAAACCCATGAAACTGGGATTTATTTTTTTTTTAGTTGAGTACAGAGTTTAAGTTAAGTTTAAATTAAGTTAGCAGAAATGACAGATGATTTTCAAGTGAAAGAATCTGTAGAAATTCCTATTTCTGTACCTCTCCAGCAAAAGCTTGCACTATAAGGTAGGAGTAGTAAGACAGTTGTGTACTTTACTAAAAACCTCAATACACGTGGTACTACAGAACAAGACCCTGCAAATATTGACCCTCGAAATGAAGCCGTTACAGGATTCTTCTCATTCAGATAATTTTACTGCCATCAATAATAAATTAACCCAATGTGCCCTACTGACCTATCAGTTATTGCAATGGTGAACAATTCATTTCCAAGAACTCAGCAAGCCCTGCCAATCCCCATGAGCACAGTAACAGGAAGGAGCTGGATCACAACACCAGCCTGGCACTGACAGATCCTCTTGGGGTGGAAATAGTTGTTCTGTCACCACTTCACTACAATTGTGCATCTGGGTTTCCTATGGAGAGTCTGCACATAAAATATTCAATGGTTCTCCTTGTCTGCCTGTTTCATGCCCTGTGATGCCACTGCATCTTCAGAACCTTTGTAGGAGAAAATTTAGTGCAGTACCAGGACTAATTTAGTTGCCTAATCAGGCCAGACCCACTGTACAGCATCTCATGGTGAATCACACAGGAACGTGGAAACAGGAATAATCTCCACAAAATGAATCCTAATACCAGCTTGCTCCACTACTCCTTCATTATTCCAGCACGAATAAAGAACAAAGGATACAAAGATAAATTCCATTGTTTTATCCGTGAATAAACCTCCAGGTGGTTGTGCTTATGTTAATTTCTGATGCTGAACTGTAGCTTTTCTGTTTTTCTGCAAAGAATTAAGTATAGAAGTTGTTTCATATGTGCTCACACTGGCCTTTGTTTCCCAGTGGGAATCTCATCACAGCTTAAGCAGGAGCTTTAAAAGCTGCCAATCAGTTTTGAAAATACCCCTGTAAGTGCTTAGCCACAACTGCTTTTGGTATAAATAAGCAAAATATTTACTTTCAAAGCATAAAGTCAAAAACATGATGTGGCAACTAAATAAATCTGGTAATCCGTTCTGAATACAAAGACTGATTTCAAGCCATCAAAGCCTGTCAAAATGCACTTACTGGATTGAACATTCTTATAATATTAACCATCATTTTTCATTGTAAGCCACCTACTCATAAGCTGTAATAGATGAAATAGATGATCCTAGATAAATAAATTTTGCTATAGGGAAGAAGGGAAATTATTAAGTTTAGTTTCAAATATTTGATGTGTTCAGTTAGGAAGATTAACACATTATTAAAATGGTTGAATTATCAAAACGTATCTACCAAGCTTTATATTAAAGTCATCTATAACATACAGAGAGAAAAATCAGCACATAAAGATAGTACCTTATGTAAGAATATTTTGTCTTTGCTGGAGTAGACAAATAACACTGCTTATTTGACAACGTTTATAAGCACATACTGCCCCTCACAAAGATACTGAAGAGTTAAACTATTCTTGCAAGAGAATTAAGATTATCTAAAGGGCATTGTTCGAAGTCAGGCAAGAAAAAAGGGCAAGCAGGCCATGATCCTGCAAAGTGATGGGAAACTGGGAGGAAACACAGCCAGGACAGCTGACCCAAGGGATATTCCAGACTATCTGACACTGTGCTCAGTATATAAAGTGGGGGGAAGAAGGAGGAAGAAGGGATGTTTGGAGTGATGGTATTTGTCTTCCCAAGTCACCGTCATGCAGGATGGGGCCCTGCTCTCCTGGAGGTGGCTGAACACCTGCCTGCCCATGGGAAGAAGTGAATTAATTCCTTGTTTTGCTTTGCCTGCATGTGCAGCTTTTGCTTTCTCTATTAAACTGTCATTATCTCAGCCCACGACTTTTGCAGCTTTTACCCTTCCAATTCTCTCCCCAGTCCCGCGGGTGGGGGAGTGAACGAGCGCCCATGTGGTGTTTGGGTTTTGCCTGGGGTTAAACCACAGTGAGATGGCGTTGTGTCGCCCAGGCTAAGTGACAGTTGGGATTTGCAAGGTTTACAAAGTAATATATTGGCATCATGTCCACATGTACATCAAAAAGTATGATCATCTTCAGAGCCTTGTATTTACACAAATATCACCCTCAGATCCACAACCCCAAGTCCCATTAAGGGATGGTTTCAAGTGCATAATGTGGCTTGTTATCCAGGACATCCCAGCCCTTGATGGTCATGTCACTTGAGTTTTCCTTTTGTGCAATCCTTGTGTTGAATGTGCTACACAATATAGTGACCAGATTGGTAATGCTCATATTTAATTGTTTGTGTTCAGTGATGCATATTGACACTTGGTTGTAAAAAATAACTGAAGGACTACACAATGTAGCAAAACCCAAGAGGGCAACCTTTCCTTTCAGAGCCAGAAGCCACTACAAACAGAACAGGACTCTTACCAAGATAAACACAAGTGCAAAGCGTCACCAGCATGAATCAGCTTCCCAAGGTGGCACCAAAAGCACCTGCAAGCCTTGCTGAAATTCCCCCTGCTCCCTAACATCACTGCAGGCAAAAATCCTACCAATGAGACATGTGGGTATGAACTTGGAAATCTGTAGAATGGACATAACAGCAGATCTAAACTCCTGTTTTCGAAACTTTTAGTACATGACCTTGGAACATTTTAACAGTTAAAAAGGAAATCTCATTTGTCTTAAGAAGAAAACACCTGCCAGCTTCTCTGCACCTTCTTTGAAACTGCTGACCTGCGAGCATTTGAAGATCATAGATAAGATCTTACTTGTCAAACTGGTGAATAATATTCTCCCAAAGCTTTCATCATGCTCATTTTCCTAAGGCATTTATGGGGTAAGATAGCAGAGAGCACTATCAGACAGTTACTATTTCAGACACGGATACCAAGAAAGGCTTCGCACTAACGGGAAATGCAGATGCCCCATGACACATGTGGGATGATGGCAATGAACCAGGACCTGGCCACAGGATGCCAGCCTCCAGATGTTCAGCCTGTTCCAAGGCATTCACAGAAACAAGTGCTGATGTAGATAAAACAAAGGCATTTACTTCTAAAGCAGGAGATGTATCCAGTGCTGCTATGATAAAAGCAAGGCCGTGAACCCCAAGGGTAGCACATCCCTAGTTGCTACAGAAAGTACCACTTAGCTGATGGACATTTATTTTAACAGCATGACTTAATGAAAAGATACGTTTTAGAGATCTTAAAATTGTATGTCATGGATCTCTCTCACAGTAATTTAATAGAAAGAGATAACTACATATCCATCTCAACATCTATTTATCCTTAAGCGTCACTTCTTCCTGCTTTTCTCTGCAAGTACAGGGTAAAATGTAGCAGCGGTCAAAAATCAATACCATCTCCTGAAGAAACAGCACTGCTCCACACTAGGTGCTACTGAAGTAGGCTAAAAAAGCGCCCACAGTTATCTGCTATGGAAGGAAGGTCCATCCCATACAAGCTTAAGCTTCCATCAAATCTCTGGATGTACCAATAAATGTCGCAGCCACTTCTGTGGGGCTCTGCAGAGAGATGTGAACCTTCACACACAGCAGTAAATTAAGATCACAATTCCATCTCTTGTGTGCTTTTTAATGCCTTAAATGATTTTTGAGTGTATAAAAAATGCCTTGTTTGCTGTCATTCTTGTTCCCTGTCATTATTCTGTCCCTGTTGCTGGTATACAAAGCACACAGTTTTGTGTGTATATATGGTCCCACTTTTTTTGTTTTCGTATATATACAGTCTTGGTTTTATAAGGTAAGAAACAACAATACAAATTAAATGCATTTACATGTGATCTGAAAAGACACAAATTAATATGTAGAATAACTGGATTTTAAGAGTCTAAAACATTGTGGAACCAAAACTTAAAAATGATAGGACTTGGGAACTCAAAATAGATTTTAGCTTCTGACGCTGATTATAAAAAATAGACATGCTTATCTCCACATGGCTTGTGTAAACAAACAGACCTGGTTGGTGACTTGATTAAACACCAGTTCAAATTATGCCTTTTTAAAACTAAGCAAAAATGCAACTCAGATCCTGAACCTAACCATAACTGCGTCTTGACTGCAAAAGGATTAATCAGAAATAATTGGTGGGTTTATTTATTAGATTTGATTTGCAGGACATGAGAATATTTGTGCGTTTTCAACAGTTGCTTGTGATTTCTCTGTCATGAGTTGAAAAGCTACCAGAAAAATAATTAAGGAGGAGAATTTTACCAATAGCGTGGGGCAGTATGTTCAGTGGCAGAAAGGCTGAAAAAACTTTCCTTCTGGAGTGGGGAGAGAGGAGAAATACACCAAAAAATTGAGAAAAGGAAAGCTGCAGATTAAAGAACAAGATGCTAGAAAATACATGCTAGGAAAACAACATCAGATCCTGGTTAGAAACTTTCTTTTTCAGCTTTGGCACTTCTTCCCTATGCCTCACTGAGTGCACCACAGGGGTGAGCTCCCTTGGCAGCCTCTTTCCATGGCATTAGAGGCTCAGACTCCAAGCACATGAAACGTAATATTAGCCTGCACATAATTAATAAATTTTAGCTAATCCTTCAAAACATAGCACTTTGGATTTTTAAGAACTGATCACCTACATGAGCCAAACGTGATATTAAAGAGTTGTAAGATCGGGCATGTCACAGTCGGTGGGACCGGGTCCATCTGGGGCAGCAGGGATGCACAAACCACAGCAGCGAAGCACAACCTTCACCCTTCTATTCCCGGGGCTGGCGAGCGTCATCTCTAAATTTAGAGCTCAAACCTGCACCCACAGTGCCCGGACCAATGTGTGTCCGCTGAACTACAGAAGCGAAAGCGTTTCCAAACCAGTTTCACTATGTGGCTCCCAGAACCGCTCCCTATTCCCTCGATGAGGACAGGCACCGGGACAGTCCCCCGCCCCAGTACGTTTCCCATATGCAGCCCAGGATTAACTTCCCGGATCCAATCTGTTGGACGAGCGAACCGATAATCCCAGAGATGCTCATCCCTTCCTAGACGGATTTGGGGGGTTTCCCCATCTCCCGCCGCCCCCCCGGCCCCACTCACTTGTCCAGCCAGAAGGTCCATGGCGAGTGCAGCGGCAGCCCCGGCGCGTCCCGCTCGGGGGGGCTGAGCGCCATCTCCCCGGGCGGGCGGGGGGCGAGGGGCGGGACGGGGCGCGGGGAGGGGACAAGGGACGCTGCGAGGAGGGACGCGGGAGGGGGTGAGCGGGACTCCGGCTTGGACTAGGGACAGGGGAGGGACAGAGCGACGGGGACAAGGTGCGACAGGAAGGACAGACAGACGGGCAAGGGGCAGGGTGGTGACAGCGATGGACATGGCCAAGGGACCATTGGAACGCATGGGTGGCTCCCCAAAGGGGCACAGGCGCTCGCGCCATCCCGTCAGTGCCCCTCCTGCAGGGCATAGCTGAAGGGAATCGGCGATCTTCTTCCTCAGACCTTTACAACAACCCACGGCCACGAGGTGTTGGGGCACACGGGTACCCAATGCCACCACCCTGCACGGCGGCGCTACTGGCAGCCCCTTCTCTGCACATGCACAGGTCACACCGCAGACCTGACGAGTCTCTGGGGGTGCCTTTTTGAGCAAAATAACCTTCGTTCTCCTTTTGGCTTGGCAGTGCTGACCAAAACACTAAATCTCTCTATAACTCCCACTTTTAGGACACAAAACCCTTGCGTGTTCACACACACTGCTGGCAGCCCATTCTCTGCACATACACAGGTCACACCAACGTGTCTCTGGGGCTGCCTTACTGAGAAAAATAACCTTTGTTCTCCGTTTGGCTTGGCCATGCTGACCAAAACACTAAATCTTTCTAAAAGGCCAAGTTTTAAGACAAAACGTTTTCTACATTCACACAATGAAGGGATAGCTACTGTGCAGACTGACCGTGGATGGAGACAGTGCAACAATGAACCTTTCCAGACTTGGGGTATTATAATTTCTCTGTCTTCCCATCTTCGCTACAGCCCATTTAGTTTACATGCCTGGTTTTACAGAGGGAGATGTTCCTCACAATCCAACATGGACATGTGCAAAACCCCTCACATTATTTTTAGAATAGTACTTTTAAAATTAAGATTCTCTCCATTGGGACTGTGCACAGTAGTAAAGTTAAACACCCACATAAGTGATAGCAGGATCAAAGACCATGAATCACATAGATTTCATTGCAAGCCCATTTATTAGGATGAATAATTTTATATATACTTCATCCTAAAAGAAAAATCAATAAAGACACACTCCTTTAAAGAAATAAAAATCTAACAGTAAGAAAGGGCAGAGTTCACCCATAAAAAGCAGCCTGCACAGTGACAATGAAGAAACACAAAAAATTAATGATTAATTGTACAGATGGTAAATGCAAACTGGTAGTCCAAATTAAGTAAGATCTGCAAAACCAGTTGCACCATCTCTTGCAATTTAATTTATTCCTCTTTAAATAGAAGGTAAGATAATGACCATTTGGGAGAGCTTGGAATCTAAAAATTCATTGGTATGCCCACTCCGAGCATTTTCTCTCTATTTTAATGATGAGCCCACCAAAAATGTTAATCCTGAAAAAAGCCCTACAATAAATGGCTGTATCTCGGCACGGATTTTCTCTGAAGAGCCAGAGAAGACAGGAGGAGAGGAGGAGAGTGCTAATTTCTTATGACCCTAAAGGGCCACATCCTGCCTCTGTGCCTGCCAATTACACACTCTCCACACCCAACATATTTTTGGTGTCCTCTGCTGAGGTTGCCAACACAGTATTAAATTTTGGATGTGCAGCAGCATCACTCTGGAAATAAGGCCAAGCCCACTAGACTGTACTACAAAAACTAACTTTGAATCCAGCACCTGCCTCTGATGGAACCACACACTTCAGTGAAAACCTCCAGATTCCATTATGAGGGAGCTGCTCATCAGTTAAAACATTACAGCTCATGCTGAAAACAAATCATTCTGTTATAAACAACCTGGGCTGCAAGGAACGCTATAGAAATAAAACCCCCACACCTCTGAGACACGGAGTGAGAGCCAGGAGGCACAGCCTGTATCATTATTCCAAATGAGATATGTAAAGCCTCCGTTTATTCCTTATTTACATCGGTAAATACCAGGCTTCACAGTGGCACAGGGAACGTTGTGGGAATCTCAACTAACAGTAAATTAATTTGGTTGTGGAGGAAGGGCAATCACAGGATGCATCAAATTAACGCATCCTTTGCCTACAGAGATTTCTAAGAAGTCGTGACACAGAGGAAAAAAAGAGTCTCCTGAGATGAATCTCACAAGGAAAAATGATCACGAGCACAGCATCCTGATTCTGCTCAGCTACCTCATGCTGCCAGCACACCTTGAGTGAAATCATTTCAGAGATTAAAAATCCCAGGAAGTTATTATCGCTTTCAGAGAGGTATTTATAGGACTTGAATTAAAAATGTATTTTATCAATGTTTGCTATATATTTGGAAGGTTTCTTTTTAAGGAAACCCTGGTGATGCCTCCTGTGCTCTTATACCTTCTCAAGCAGCTTTACCAGAAACAAACTGTGTTACAGTGCAGCCCTGTGCTACAAGATGGTGCAGAGATGAGTTGCTTAAAGCTCACCAGCACAGAAAGGGCTTCTGGCTCCATTCCTCACACCTCCTCCCAGCCACATCCTTCTTTCCCTTGCAGGGCTCCCCAGGTAAACTGCTAATTTTCTGCTAAGGCCTTAAAAAGCAGGACTGTGGGGCGGAGAGCAGGAGTCAGCTGGTGGATTAGCTCAGCTTATTTCCAATAGCTAACAGCTGAAATTTACCCAGGTAAAAACTGGAGAGAAAAAAATTCCAACAAACTGGAGTGGGGAATACTGCTCTGCCCCATACTGTGTGCTCCTAGCACTGCTTGTCTGCAGCCAGTTTCAGGCACCTGAACCTTTTTGTCACACAAAGGCCCAAGTCACCCCATGCTGGGGCAAATTAGAGCTGAAGAAGGCACATTATAGCCAGAAGAAACAATGAATATTTCATACCTTTTTTCATGGTTTTATTTGAGATTTAAATCCCTACCCTTATAATCCTTGCTGATCCCAAAATCTTGACAGCAATGGGTACATTACATGTGTTTGAAATATTATTTGCCTGTTCCAATAGATTTTGCTGGAGCCCTGCTCCCAGCTGGTGCAGGAAATCCCCCTGCTACAATAAAATGGTGTTCTGAGAGGGCAGAATGCCTCTTAAAACCATCAGGACCTTCCTTTCCCCTGCTGACAGTCGTGCACCATCACTGTGGCAACTGCAATGCCTATGTACATGAGAAATATTAGGAAAGCATTAGGCTTATTTTAGCTATATTCTAATGCAGTGTAGCACCTGGAAGGGAGGAAGGGAATAAGCACCATATGAGCAGTCACAGTGCATTTCCACCCTGGAAGTGTTCCACAGCTGTCTGAGGCGACAGGTACCGCACCTTAAAAACATCTAAGAGATAACCTGGGTTTGTTCAGTGCTCCTGACACAAAACGAATGGTGTGAAACCTTAGCTAGACCTCTCTCCAGCTGAAGCTCCTCTTTTTCACTCTGAGGCAGAGCTGGTTGGAACATAAACCTTCCTGGACTTGAGGGATGGCTGGAGCACAAGCCTTGGCTGCTGTGCCCAGCTGCTGCCGCTGCTGCTTCACAGCCTGAGCCAACAGCCATGAAATGTAATTTCTCTACCAAACGCTGGTGTCACGATCACTTGCTCTTGAAACACTGCCTGGGACTTCAGAAGCATATTAAGTAACACAGGAGCTGCTTCTGAGAGGTTCCCAGGAAGATAAACTGATCAACCGAGAGCCAAAGCAGAGGTGAGGATGAAGGGATTTTAGTTGATATTTGCTTCCAGAGGCTTAAATAAATGTTTTTCAAACCCTAAAACATGATAATAAAGTGTTGAATCCCAATGCTTTTGGCAAAAGCTCCCTCATCTAGGAATGATTTCATATCAGCCAAGCTGTTAAGCAGAGGTTGTCATGGAAACAAGTTTTATTCAAATGATATGGCCAGAGATATACTGTATTTAGTGAGTTCTTCATTTGCTGCATATTGGGAACATGTCAGAACTAAATGATATTGCATAACTTTGTTTTGTTAAAAACAACCTGGCTCACTGCCCCTGTTTTTCTGACAGGCTTGTGTCCAGTCCTGCCTGGGACAGAAGGTTTTTCACACAGAACCTGCTGCACAGGAGAGGCTCCTCAAGCAGCTGGTGCCTGCAAGCTCCCAGAGAAGTCTTCCCTCAAATACATGAACATGCCCAAGTCAAACAAGCAGGGGGACGTTTCCTCAGCTTCTATAACAGATACAACCATTCACTAGTCCAAAAAGAAGTGCAGTTCAACCAGATCCTTTCCTCCCTTACTAAAAAACTTCCTACAGATGCATTTTGAGAGTCTAAAAAAATATCTGTACAATTACATAAAAGTAAAGCCAGTTCATGTGGTGGTGGGCATCTCGTAAGTGTCCTTGTGAACACAGGAATCCTATCAACTTACTGTTGGTGACTGACAGCAGAACAAATCTCAGAAAGGACATGTGCATACTAAATTTGTGCCTCTGCTTTTTTAGCTGTGGAGCTGTTAAAAAGTACAGGAACTTTGTCCACATCCTAGGAGTAAATGCGTATTTTTTTTAATATAACCAAAAATAAATTGAATAGTTCTTGCTCAAGTTATAAACTAAAGTCAGCTTTGGCCAGAACGCTGTGTAGAAACTTGATCCTGAAGAGTGAAAACAAAAATGAAATACAAAATTGGCTCCAAAATCACTCTCATGGAAACCACTGTGCAGATTTTATGGAGCAGCATCCAAACGAAGGTAGTTTAATGTCTCCCAAGGGACCAGGATTCCTGATTGCCCAATAGAAGCTGAGCATTAAGTAAAAGGCAAACAAAAGTAAAACCTTACCCTTAAAGTTGTTACATAACTAAACATTCTGTAAAATGCTTCATGGGAAGGTGATGGCATCTCATGACCTCCTGTGAGAATGGAACGGGAGCTTGCTAACTTCTGGAGCAGGTCATCCTAGATTTCTCCAGGCTTCATAAATACAGTTAATAAAGGAAAAAATGGATCCAATAGCTCTTTTGGTATATTAAAAGCAAATCACAGGATGGAATTCTGCCAGATATGAGCACGAAGAAGGCAGTACCTACCACAAGTTAGTGTACAAGTTGGAAAGACATCAGTCTTTCCAGGATCGTTGATGCAGTCCAGAATCACAGCTCTCTCTGGTTACCACCACTTGTGAAGGAAGGCTGAGCCTCATCCAAAACCCTTTACAGTTAAATAAGGGCATAGATTGACTTCATCATGCTTTAGATTAGATCTTTATTTCTTTACCTAGCCATCTTTGGGGAGCTGAACTGGCTTAACCCAGCATCCGAGCTATGCATCAGGTATTAGGAGACTGGAATTTCTTACTTAGCTTTGGATACTGGGCTTCTGCTTTCATCCTTCCCTGCTCTCCACACTTGGAAAGCACTGGGACTCTCTGAGGTGCTAAAGAGATGCCCAGCAAAGGTGAGGACAGGAGCATAAATACAAGAAACCTGACAGACCTCAAAGTTAAGTTATATGTTGGAAACAAACTCCAAACATCTTGCTTTTCCTGATTTTCCAGTAAAATATCTGCAGAGTGTTTCACTTAGATATTGCTTCCCCAAACATGAGGATCCCAAAATAGCACCGTCCTCAATGCTATTCTGTGTTACAATGTTATTGGCACCACATCTGGCATTGACTTTGATGTGGAACATGAGCTTAAATACTGATCTTTTTTTTTTTACAGGCTTCCCAGTGTACAGCTGAAGGAAAAAATGTGCAAGAGTCACATCCTACACACTGCACAAACCATGTTAGCCTGGACTGCAGAGTGAGCTTGGGATGGAAACCCCTCACTACTATGGATATTGTAAAAAATAAGTACATTCTAACATATAAAAATTACGGGACATAATATTTTTATATGAGCTCGCTGCTCTATGGTTCAGCCCATAGGGGTCATTCCACTTTCTGCACCACACCATCACGTTTGGTACCTGTCCAAGCCAGCAAAGCAAAGGCCCCCTCCGGAAATAAACCACTAGAGGGAGACTGACTTCAGCAATGGAACACCCACAGGGAGAAAATCCTGCACATCCATTAAAAAAAAAAACAACAAGATTTGGGTCAAAATTGCTCTTTGTGTTTCTTCTTCACGCATAAAAGCGGCTGAAATTAAAGGGTCAAGTTTGGCTTCATTAAGGTAAACTGAGGGAGCATCATGTAAGGGATCAGGCAGTCATGTATTCTTCTACTGTTTTTAAGAGGTTAGGCCAACTCTATTAAAAAAAAACCACACCAAAAAATAACCCAGCCACTGAAAATACTAATAGCTGTATCCTAGCAACATCACGGATTCCATGTGGACTTTGTTCTGGAGTCTACAGTCCTATTTCATCAAAATTATTGACTTTCTCAAAGTCTCTAAACGACCATCAAAAAAACAGTTAGTGCTTAAAAAATACAAACATTTAATTAGTCACATTAATAAGAAAAAATGAAGAGCAGCATTGCGTGCTAGCGCTCCCTTTTCATGGAGCTCAATTCAGCTTCCTTTGAAATCAATGTCAAAATTCCCACTTTATTCATTGGTAGCAGAGCCTCTCCTTCAAGGAGAAAAGCTGGAAATGGCCCTACAGAACCTGGCAGATGAGGTTTGTTTCCCAGGCTGAGCTCACACATTGCACGGATAGAATTCATAGAGCTCTCTGTGATCCTCCCAGTCATCATGTCCTTAATGCAAAGGTAAATCAATTGGCATGCCAGTGGCATCCAGAGGCTTTCTACAAGGCTTTTGTGCTATGCATATAACCAGGGTCCTTTTTTTTCCCCTAAGCTTTGTTTTTATTTAAACCCCCAAAATTTTTTCAAGATCTCAAAAAATGTGGAATTCTCCTCTCAGGTATGAAGATTTCAGGTTTAACACAGCTCTGGGAGGTTTTTCCTCATCAGTCCTGCATCACTGAAGTGAAATAAAGTTAATAAAATGCAAGGGCAAAAGGCCAAATAAAAAATGAAATGACCCAGCCCTTCCAAAGAAAAACCCTTTGCGCAAAAGGAACGCCTAATAATAAACCCAACCCCAAACAAATAAACTCTTACCCTTAACAACTTGCATGATGAGCCAAGGAATCCTGGGGCATTTTTGGCATATAATTCAGGGTTTCGGCAGACTCAGATTTTGGTCACAATTTTACTCAGCTCCAAAGTACATGACAGTTTTTCTGACAGTTTTCATCTGTTATTCCAAGCTCTGCTTCAACAAGTTAGCAAGACCTTTTACCAGAGAGAAAGTACTATTAAAAGAATATTTTCCTTTTCATCATTTTGCCTTAAAAGCTTAGTTGATAGGATAGTCTGGTGAAAAATGTTTCTCACACGTTACTTAGCCCACAAAGTTGGTTGAGACCCACCAACACTTTAAAACTGCAAAACCTTTTAATGTACTATTCCTATAGTTCAAAGCTAAATGACAAGCGAACGCCTTTGTTGAAGAAGTGATTTAAATACAGAAGGGTCAGTTAGTGACTTTCAGCCTGCGAGCATGAATCTGGTGATGGCTGGATTTGAATTCCAGGCATGGCACTGAACTGTCTGTGCTGCTCCAGCAGCGGTGGTGGAGAACCTTGAGCTGCCCTCAGAACCGCTGCTGCTGGTCACGGGAACGCGCTGCCGGATCATCATCCCACTCCAACACTCCAGCAAGGGCGTTATCTCAACAGACAACACCCGTTTAACTATGAATTTAGCATTCAAGCAGTGTTCATGGACTCCCTGGTACAGTTAAATCTCACAGTTTTGGTCACACCAAAGGTTTTACATAGCTCATCCTTTCGTTTCCACCAGCTGTGGGGGGAAGGGGCCGTAGGCAAGGAGGGGCTATCCATTTGCATGGAGTGCTGAAATAAGGGAGTAGTTCTGGCTTTGTCTAAGCTGTGCACAGTGTAAACCAACAGGAAAGGTAACATATAAGGACAATAGAGCAGCAAAGAAATAATTTCAGATTTTATCTACTCAAATTAAAATATGGTATCAGAAGGTACTTCCAGCACCTCAAATAACTCTCCCTGATGACTAGATTAATTCCAAAGCTGCTCCAACGAGAGCAACTGAATAAAAATTTGAGAGTTGCACATTAAATTCTGCTCCTAGTTATGCCTTGAAAGAGAGCTGTTTGGCTAATTTACACCTGGGTAAAAGGGGAGGAAAAAAGTAAAATACACAGTAAGGATGGATATGCTTTGACTAGCCAAGCAGATTTGATATGAAGGCTCTCTCTAGCATTTAGGAGGAGTAGTAACCTCAGCCTGCTGGCCAGTTGCAATGGGATTGCTTTTGATGGTAGACACTGAAGGCAACGAGTAGAGAACAGCAAGGGCTCAATTCATATGAAGGAAATAAAAGCTTGCCTTTACAGTGGCTTTGCAAGTGAACTTTCAGTTGTGCGTTACCTCCATTGTTTTTTACCCAGTGAATTTTCTAGACAGCCATTCACAGTAGCTCTATCCAAAAGCAAAGAGAGGATAGCAATGGAAATAAGTTGGCTCATGACCAACAGAGCCACCTTTCATTCTGAAGCTGCCCACGCTGTCCACGATGAATTTCCTGTTGTGTGTCAAAGGCCATTTTGCTGTGATGAGGGCGGTGGATTCATCCTGTACCAATGAGACAGCACAGCCTCAGTGCAGGGAATGTGCTTTGTGAGGGTAGAAGTCACTCACACAGGGAGAAGTGACAACAGTGTGTAAAGTCTGTTGTTGCCTGCTTGTCCCACTGCCTGGTTTTACTTCACCCTGTGGAGATGGCTGCAGCACGCACATGCACACACATAATTAGGAACACACTTATTTCAAGACTTTACAGCCCTTCCTGCTAACGAAGAACTTGGGCCTGAGGAGCACCGCAGCAGCAGAGCCAAGGGCTGGCAGTGCTCCTAAAGGCAATAAGCTGCTTATCTCTGGCCTAAGGAGTTTATAGCACCCATGTATCCCCAAAAGCTCATTAGCTCCTCAGCAAGCAGCTGAGACATTAGATGCACAAGCAGAACAGCAGTGGCTTGAGTTTGCTACAGCACAGATAAAACTTCTGGGCTTAGCTGGTCTGCAGCAGGCTGGTTCAATAGCCTGAAGCAATCCCACTTATGTATAAACTGGAGAAAGCCTGATCTTGTGAAATGCTCCTTAGTGTCTGGCTTTGCTGGTAGGAGCGTGTGTAGCTAAAACTCAGCCCTGCCACGAGGCTGCGCCTGCCTCCCTGGTACCCACCAAGAGCCAGAACCAGCATCTGGCAGCATCCCCTGCCATGGCAGCAGAGGAAGCCATGAGCCCTGACACAGACTCACATTGCATCTGCTTCTCGCTTGCCCTGCACTCACTGCCTCTAGGACAGAAGGGTGGGAATGCAACCCAAGCAGCTGGCCTGCATCCCATGAAAGACAGTTACAGATACAGGAAGAGAAGGACAGGGAAATCTGTGCCTGGGGAGATTTTAAAGGAATGGCTTTTCGTAACTTTCTCTGCATGTCCATGGGACTGGATAGCAGCTACAAGCTCCTGTAGAAAGCCATCATGTCAGGGATATTTCCTGCCTCACAGCAGCTATTCCCCGTGTCACAGGGGAGGTCTTCCACAAAGGAGCTGCTTCTGAAGAACAGCGTGTCACCAACAATTCAGCAGGTTAAGTTTAGCAGAGACAGTGATAGAAGTGAGCAGGAAGGAGCTATTCTTCCCCTCTGCTTTTCTTCCCTCTCCATTGAGTAAAGCCTTTAAAGACCAGGTCCCTTTGCAGAAGGCTACAGAACTTTTAGCAAGTGGCATGCATGGAGGCTTTCACAGCCATGATACCTGTGTCTGGTTATTTCCAGTCAAAATAATCTCCTACTCAATTATGGAGAAGAATAGAGAAGCTCAGCCTGACTCACAATCACATGGGGGAAAAATGAGAGGAGTTGTTCAAGTTCAAAACGTTCATCTTGCTGTGGAGGAGGAGGATTAGTACTGCTGTGGAAGGAGGCTTTCTCTCCCCCTGCAACAGCACAGCACTAAGGGATGGAAAAGACCCGAGTCCACTTCCCTGCTGTGCCAAATATACTCCTCCGTTCTTCCCTCCTCCCTCCCCAAGAGAGCATATGAAGTATTAAACAGCCAGGAATAAGCCCTTGAAAAATGTGATCGCTAGCTGTCAGATACCCCTCTGTCACAGAGATGCAGCTCTGTGACTGTTCGCCTGCAGTCCTCCGCTGCCATCCAGGAAATCAGGACTCAACAGTGACATTAATAGTCCCATCCACTCTGGTGTCATCTGTACAGTGTGCACTACTGTGTTAATAATTATGTGAACAAAACCACATCCAAAATCCTCCATTGGTGTTTTGCTGAGCACAGATCTGGGCTCTGCCGGCCCACGCCCTTCCCAGCCTGATGGCAGTGCCCAGTGCCCCATCCCCAACCTGACATCTGGATCCTCTGCAGGCAAGAGGCAGGGTGGAGGTTTTCCAGCATCAGTTTAAATCTGTCTTCGTTTCACTGGCAAGTACCATGGCTGTGCCCTGGTTGCAGAGGGCAAGCATTGCTCCTGTGCAGAGCAGTTATTTTGGGTAGTACTGTAAATTTTGCAGATTTTAATCTTCTCACGCTGTTTTCACATTACCCAGTGCCCAAACATTACCTTAATGTGTCATCTTCTGTTCTGTCATTGCCACAAAGTATTATCATGATGCTTGTAAACACCCACAAACCAGCCTCATTAGCTCCTGGCACTCCCTCCTCCCCTTCCAGGGATGACTGATAGCCACCGTTACGCCAGTGCCATTCCCTAGGCTGCAACCTCATGGTTTGCTCATTCTCCCCCTTTCTCTAGGGTTCATAACAGCTCTCTCTCCCATTGCACCGTTGGATTTTAAGTTTCCTTGGCAAATGGAAAGCTTTTTGTTTTGCTTGTGTAGCACCCTGGTCCCTGACTCACTCCACTAGGTGCAAAGATAACACAAATAATGAGTGTCATCCAGAGAGCTTTCTGGGAATTACAGGAAGCTGGGAAGGAGGACCTTTAATCCTTTTGTTCCAGATCCAGCTCAAGCCTCTATTATCCCTTTTTGCTCCAGACTGACCTTTCCATCTCCTTGATTGCGAAGCCCGAAAATTTTTCCTTGCCTGAATTATCTGTGACAGCAAAATTGCTTTGGCTGACTGCTCTCACCTGTCCTGCTTCCCCGTGGCGTATCAGCCATGGTGGAGCTCTGGGATTGTCCTTCAGGCATGTCCAGACATTTCCTACTTCTTCCCCTACATCACACCAGGGACAACACTGATTTCTGCTACAGTATTACAGGGGTACAGGACACTTCTCTTTCCAGAAACATTATGCAGAGCTCTCAGCCACAGGAACACAAATAAAACCACCAATAATAAATAGATAAGGATTCGGGAAGCACACCAGTGACTGATAGAAAGAAGGCAATATGCCACAGTATTTGCTGTAAGAGTCCCTATTTCAGCTGTCTTTCCTGTTCAAGGCAGTGAGAGGAGAACATGAAGAGGCAGCCAATTCAAGTAAAGCACACTGAAAGGTCAGAGGAATCCAGCTAGCTTGTGCAGCACCATTTTGTAAGCAGAGAATAGCTCTTCATTAAACTCATTTTGTGAAAGTGATTGAAGGGAGAAAGGAAAATAGCTTAACACTCTCATTACAATAATCTCTGGGAATTACCTGTTCCCCACGACTGCTGTGATGGGTCTGGCTTTTGTCTGGCTGTGCTCAAATCAATGGACACACAGTGTTTCCAGCCCCTGCCAGGGCACTGGAGGCAGGGCTCTGTGTTTCAGTGTCCAGGGGCACACCCATGCACAGAGGTGTCCCTGCTCAGCTGGGGGCTGGACACCTGGCAGAGCCAAGCAGCACTGAAGATGAAGGCTTTGCCATGTGGGTATGAGGGCGGCATTCATTGCTCCTTTTGACTCTCAGGGGTTGACACTTTCCCAGGCATCGTGGTCCCTGCAGCTGGGGAGAGCTCCTTGAGCACCTCTGCAACAGCAAAGGGGTTACAAAATACCCTATTTCTGTTTTTTAGCCAAATGCTGTAAATTTGGCACTGTCCTAATGTCCATGCTGAGACTGAGTCTGGACGAGGAACTTGTTTGAAGCTGATGGGTCTGATGCAAACAAGACATGAAGCAGCCTGAGGTGCTGGCTTGCCTGTATGGGGTCACCTAGGTGGGGCAGGGAGGGCTCTTCTCCTGGCAGGGTGTAACTAACAGGCAGAGTTATCCTGGTGGGTCTAATGCCAGGTCAGCCCCTGTGGGAGGCGAGGAGCCTGCTCATATAAAGACTGCTAACCCCCCACCTGCCCCTTATTTTCTGCATTCCTTCTGGCTGTCCCTTTAGTGTCACATCTCTCAGTCAGCCAAATTCTAGGCTCACACCTCCTATAGCACTATATAACAGCCTCATCAGGGAAGCAGCCCTGGGAAAATGGATGAAACACCATTCCCTGCCGGCTCTCTTCTCGCTACAGGTGGAAGAAAGATGAGCTAGCAATTTGCTGCTGGCCTGGCAAGATAGCAGTGAATTACGGCAGCTCCTGAGCCAGCTCAGCTGCGCTGGCGAGCGTTCAGGAAGAGGAGAAACCCTTCCCGCAGGAGCGGAGGAGGGAAGCAGGTGTGTTATTCCCTTTTGTTCACTTGATGGCAGAGATCACAGAGCTAACACGGGCCATAAGGGCTCCTCTGCTCCTCTGAAAAGCCACGTGCCCCCAAGGGCAACCGATCCTCGTACTCGTGTTTGGCAAAGCACTTTGGCTCCTGGCAGCCTGCCGTGGCGGAGCCCGTTCACTCGGTCCTGTGGTGCACCGGGGGCCAGCGACATCCGCGGTGTCCCGGCTCCTCCACAAAGACTCCGCTCCTGACAGAGGTGCCAGGGCTGCCGAGGGGACACCGCGAGCCCGGCACTCGAGTCACTGCATGAATGTGAGAAACGCCTGTAAAATTGCACAAAGCACTGAACAACCCGTGGGCAAGTCTCTGTCACAGTAAAACTTCGGTGCAAATGAGAAACCTAACAACTGAAAACAGCTCAGATGCACTGGTAGGAAGCAAAAAGCAGCCTCAATTATCTACCACCTAGGTTTTTTCCCCTCTCAGGATTTCTTTGGTCTCCTAACACTGCAACAAATAATGGACATAAACAAGATCCAGGGGCAAATGAAGTCCTGCATGATACAGATTGCCCTCGACACATCTTTGAGCCAAAGTCTGGCTTTGGTTCACCACTGTTAAAATGCCAGGAGTTCAGCAGAGCCACTCTGGACGTCTGGTGGCATGATCAGGGTCAGAGCCTGGCCCCCGCTACATGCAGAGGGGCTTTCTGAAACCAGCCAGAAAGATCCACTTGAAAGATGCTCCACCAACCTTCGCTTTTGGGGCTGATGCAGAGGATTTAACTGCTACAGTTTCTGGAATAACGCTGAATTTACTGATGGCTTTTAATAGAATGCTCAAAAAGGATTTCAGACGTGTCCTTCACAAGAGGCCATGAAGGAAACTCAGTAATAGTACGATAATTGCATTAGCATCTCCAGTGAGCCCAGGGCCGTGCGTTGGTGCATGCCTTACAAGGCACGCAGAGAGGCCCTGCCCTACATACACCAGGATGGCAAAGCGGGAAAGAGAGGACAAGGATCTGCATCTCACTGGCATACATTAAACTGACCATTATAAACCTGCACCAACAGCACAGGTGCATCAGCAGATGCTCTGTGCTAGTCAGGTCAAATGTAGTTTATCCAGCTCACAAAACCCGCCCAGCCCTCCGTGGGTCCTGTGTAACTGAGCCTGGGAGCTGGTAAGCCCCTGAACAACATAGAAACATGGAGAGCATCCTGTTTGACCTTCTTAGGAACCCTAGTCAGACCCCAGATGACAGGTTCCACTAGGAACCCAAATGTCAGGCTCCTGACTTGCAGAGGCACCTTTTCCTTGATGTTCACACTGAAACAGTTGCCCTGCAAGCTTGCTGCAAGCCTCCTTCCCCTGCAAACCCCCCTGCCCAGCAAGGGACAGCACACCCGGATGCTGCACTGCAACAGGTGCTGCTGGGCTTGTCTCCCTTGACAGCAGGAAGTTAAATGGCCATTTAGAATGGCCAAATCTAGCAGAAGCACACTGGTGACTGTAACACGGGTGTATCACTAATGCGTGGCTGTACTGAACCAGTACATATGCCAAAGGTACCAAGACGTGTGTGTATGGGCACATACACACCTGTCTTAGCCCAGATACACTGTCTCCATCAGCTGTGAACAGCATCACCCTCCCCTGCGCCTCCAGAAGAGGATGCAGGGGATCCGCGGGACGGCCGCTGCAGCCGGACACCTCACCGCACCCCAGCACCGCACCCCACCGCACCCCAGCGCAACCCGCGGCTGCCCCCGAGCCCCCTTCCGGCACTCGCCCCCGGCGGGAGAAGGGCGGGGGCCGGGGGTCCGGCTGCAGGCTGCTCCGCTCCGCTCCGCCCAGCCCCGCTCCCATCCCCGCTGCGGCAGCGGGACCTCCGCGCCGCTCCGCGCCGCTGCGCGCCTGGCTCAGCCCCGCGCTCCGCAGGGGCCGGGCTGCACGGGGGGCGGAGGCGTGGGCGGAGGGACGGAGGAGCAGCAGGAGGAGGAGGGAAGGGAAAAAGGAGGGAGGGGGATTTACCCCATTGTCCTCGGCGGGAGCTGGGCAGAGCCGCCGCCGCCGCTGTGCGCAGGCTCGGCCGGCCCCTCGCCCGGCGCGGAGGAGCAGCTGCCGGCGGTAAGGGGAGGCTCCGCTGCGCTCCGCGCCCCCCCCTCCCCCCCAGCGCA
>VXAZ01003468.1:182041-370718 GCA_013399875.1 Gymnorhina tibicen
TGCCCACGCGGAGGAGGAGGAGGAGAGGAGGAGGAGGAGGAGGAAGGACCCGATGGCGAACAGCAGCGAGCTGGGGAGCAGCAGCAGCCCGCACCTGCCGAGCGCCGGCGGCCTGCTGAGCGCCTCCGGGCTGAAGCTCGCCACGCTGGGGCTGATCCTCTGCGTCAGCCTGGCCGGCAACGTGCTCTTCGCCTGGCTCATCCTCAAGGACCGGCACCTGCACCGCGCGCCCTACTACCTGCTGCTGGACCTCTGCCTGGCCGACGGGCTCCGCTCGCTCGCCTGCTTCCCCTTCGTCATGCTGTCGGTGCGCAGCGGGGCCGCCTGGCCCCACGGGCCCCTCAGCTGCAAGGTGCTGGCCTTCCTGGCCGTGCTCTTCTGCTTCCACGCCGCCTTCCTGCTCTTCTGCGTGGGGGTCACGCGCTACATGGCCATCGCCCACCACCGCTTCTACGCCAAGCGCATGACGGGCTGGACCTGCCTGGCTGTGGTGTGCATGGTGTGGACCCTCTCCATGGCCATGGCCTTCCCCCCTGTCTTTGACGTGGGCACCTACAAGTTCATCCGGGAGGAGGAACAGTGCATCTTCGAGCACCGCTACGTCAAGGCCAATGACACGCTGGGCTTCATGCTCATGCTGGCGGCCGTCATCGCCGCCACCCACCTGGTCTACATCAAGCTGCTCTTCTTCATCCACGGCCACCGCAAGATGAAGCCGGCCCAGCTGGTACCGGCCATCAGCCAGAACTGGACCTTCCACGGGCCAGGAGCCACCGGCCAAGCGGCCGCGAACTGGACGGCTGGCTTTGGCAGGGGGCCCACGCCGCCCACCCTTGTGGGCATAAGGCAGGCCACCCACAGCCAGATCAAGAGGCTGCTGGTGCTGGAGGAGTTTAAAATGGAGAAAAGGCTCTGCAAGATGTTCTACATGATCACCTTGCTCTTCCTGCTGCTCTGGTCCCCCTACATTGTGGCCTGCTACCTGCGGGTCTTCATTAAGGCCAGCTCCATCCCCCAGGTGTACCTGACCACCTCCGTCTGGATGACGTTTGCCCAGGCAGGGGTCAACCCGATCCTCTGCTTCATCTTCAACAAGGAGCTCAGGGTCTGTCTCCGAGCCCACTTCCCATGCTGCCAAAGCATCCAGAGCACCCAGGGCACCATCCTTTGCGATCTCAAGAGCTTTGGGATGTAGGGGGGCTTTTCTCTTTCTAAAAAAGAAAAATGGATATAAATTTCCATGTTTCTGCATATGAGCTCAAGAGAGTGTGACCTGTGGGGGACATACTAAACCACCACCCAGCACCCAAACCTTAGGCTGTAAGAAGCTATTTTATTTATTTTTCTATATTTTGTGTATGCTCTCTTCAGAACATAACAGGTTGCTGTCTATGGGAACAGGTACTTGAGCAGAATACCCCTAAACCTTAGGCAGTAAGAAGCTGTTTTTTCTTTGTGATTGTGTGGTTTTTAAAAACAAAACAGGGCTCCGAGTTTCTGGTCTTGCTTCTAACGTTTCTAAACATGATTCCAACAGATACGGATTAAGGCCATGACATTTTTTTTGTTTCCCTATTCCTGTCTGTTTTGATAAAGGCTTAACAATTTTACTCATGTAATATTTGATAAGGGCCAAGACAATTTTATACTAAAGTTATTTTTGATGACCTCAAGAGGTGTTGTTTTATTATTATTTGATTTTAAGTGAAGAACATGAAGAGGACGTTCCTAATGTGGTCAGAAGTCAGTTTTGGTGGGAGCTGTTGGGTTCATTCATTCTCAAATGGTTTGAGTATTTGAAGCAGTTAGTTATAACTTTGCTTGACATGCAAACAGTGTAGAACTAATTTCAATTTTTCTTGTTGCACTATTCATTTGGTAATATTTCAGAACTATTTGTGAAATGTGATTTTAAAATACCAACTTTAAAAATAAGCAACTATAGCAGTTTTTAAAACCTAGATTGAAATTCATATTTTACTGCCTTTATAGGAAGTTATCTACAAACCTGGGTAATACTTGTACATTTTGACTGTTTTCTTTAATAAAATATTGAAAACCTTTACTGTATGTAATTGTTTCAGAATGGCAGCATTCTGCTTTGCTGACAAATAACTTGTGTATGTGGAAGGTTGTATGTCTTGTGTCTGAGTAGATTTCACAGCTAAGGTTATTATGGACAAGCACAATCCTTATTTGCTGTTAGATCTCAATTTAGGTGTTTATACCAATAAAAGTGACTAAAGCTATTTTTAAGAAGACTTAAATTCATGATGGGCGACAGGTTTAAATAGCACAATTCTTTGTGTCTGCTGAAACCAAATTTCTGTTGTAGCTAATTGCTCCTCTGTTAATGATAGGAAAGAGTGTGTAATTGTGGATTGCTAATTTTAGTTGGCAAAGCAGTTTTTTAACACTGTGACTTGGTCAATACCATTCTCATTTATAAACTATATTCTTAGTGGGAAGCTTACATTTATTAAGCATGGCATTTTAACCTGCTCTGTTGTTCTACAAAAACTTCTCTGAAAGTGTTTTAACCAGTAACCTGATGGCAGGATCCTGGCATGACTTCTTAGCTGTCTCAGAGGAAGCTGTCCCTGAGGTGCTTCCCTTTCTGCTGGATCATTTAACAAACGTGTGCTGGAGCAAGTCTCACACAAAATGGCAGGGATATAGCCTCAGTTTATGTGAAGAAATCTACATCTGCTGAGTATTTCTGTGGAGAGTAGTCTAAATTTGGTAGACATCATCTGAGAAATAGTTGTCCTGTGGCTATGAAGGGAGCACAAAGGAGATGTGGCAGATCAGAAGAGGGCAAAGGTGGCAGCTTCAGATTGAGGCAGGGAATGAAATGAGGTGGGGCACCTGGTTTGGTTTAACTCTTGTTTTCCACCCTCATCTTGGATTTGGACACCAGAAAGGCAGCATTTCCTGCAGGGCATAAGGAGAAGGTTGCAATTTGAGGTTTTTGGTACAGTTGCAGTACCAGTGCTGCCAGAACTGGGCTAAGAAATATGACCATGGGTGGGGTATCTTTGAAACAAAGAGAGATGTAATGATAATTTCTAAAGCATTTTGAAAATGCACCTGGGTACAGAAGGAAAGCTGTCACATGCTTCAGATCAGAGCAGCAGCTGGTTATCAGTGCTGATTATATTTTCAAGCTGGAATATCAGATGATATCTTAGTGAGTCTTGGAGAATAATGGGGTAAAGCTGAATTACAAAGATATGGGGTAAGGCATGGATGCTGTTGCTTGGGAATTGTGTTCCAAGTATACTTTACACCCCTGATTTACTTTTAGGTCTTTTCTGCAGGGTTCCGACTTTTGAAACTTTTCTCATATCTCATATTTCCCTCAGAAGCTGCCTGCATAGTAAGGGCCTAGAACTGTGATCTGTAACTCAGATCTGTTGCCATCTTTTTCCTAATCCTGCTGGTAACCAAGCCAATATTTTCTTTCTCTTTACTCTATTAAAAATGTCTGATATTTTGGCATCCTCTCTCTTTTCCAGGCTATAAGTAGTACAGTTATGATTCTATTTAAACCACAGAGATGGGAAAATAGTTATTTTAAAACCTCCTTAAAAGCTGCAAGAACCATATTTTTCACTTCTAGAAAAATTGAGCACAAGTTGTAGAGTCAGTCGTATATGCGGGGGATGAAAACTCACCTTTGGGCGACTTGATGGTTTTATTTAGACTTGGCTTATCAAGCAGTGCTGCTGTATTGAATGCCAGCCTCTGTGCAGAGGCATCCCCCAGCTCTGATGCCCTCAGGAGACGGGTGAGCTGGTTCTTACCTGGTGAAGATAACTGGTGCTTTGCTATCACCCATTGGTGGCAGCCGGACCCAGCCTTGCTATAGCACAAGCATACAGAAAAAAAAATTCTCTGTATACCATGCCTTTTGCTTGCACACAGCTTCCAGGGCTGTCTCAGGACTTCTGATACACTCTGAGGGCAAAATCAGTGCTGTTTGAAATTAATGTTTGAAGTTAATTTTATACTTTAGGTACTTGTAATGTCAGTCAGATTATGATCCTGGCTGTGGTAGTACAAAAGAGAAGGAACTCCAGTAGCTTTAATTCAGGGTTTAGATGGGTGTTGTACAATAGGGCTTAATTCCAAAAGATGTGAAACTATCAAGGACATGGCAGAAAATTAAAGAGTACTTGGTGCCAGCACACCAACAAACACCACTTTGCTGGCTGAGAATGCACCAAGAAAGTGGGGAAAACCAGAAAGGGCTGGAGAACCACCAGAGGATAAATATTTCTTCTGAAATCGGAGAAAATATAAGAAAGTTGAAAAAAAAAAAGAGTCACTTCCAAAGCACAGCATTAACATGTTCTCATAGCAGCCTTTAGTCTGCAAATGGGGAAAGTGGGTCACAGAGATTAAATGCTCTGACCAAGATCAGAGAAGGGGTGTCGGAGGGGAATGAAAACCTGCTCTGGATTAAAAAAAACAAAAAGATAGGAATAATGTTGGGAAGAATGGAATGAGCACAGGGAGACGTGGTTGCTGCTGTTGGGACTGTGAGGTGTGGCTGTAAATCCTCCATGCCACAAAAACCAGTGGTTTTGGTCTCTCTCAGAAGAGCTGAGACTCAGTGAGAGGTGGGTGTTAATAATTACCCCAGGTGAGAAGCTATTGCTGCTTATACAAGTCCTGGGCTCATGTGCAAAAACTCAGATGGTTTGAACCCCTGTCCCCATCCCCACTGACCAAAGCACAAAGTGCTCGGAAGGTTTGGTGGGCTGCACAGCAGCGGGGCTCTCCCAGCTCTTCCATCGACCTGTGCTTGACCAGAATGTACATTCAGTCTTCTCTCTACCCCTCCAGGCAGCTGCATGATAGTTTCCCATATTCTGGGCACCACAAGTGCTGAGTACCACAGGAAATACCAGTATCATCTCCCCCCAGGGATTCTTCACAGTATGGCTCAGAGGTCACAGCATGCTGCTTCTGCATATCTGTGGTGAGGGATTGCAGTTGTGCTGAGAGCTGCTCTGGAAAAATCTTGATTGCTTCTGGCATCTTCACTCACTCACCAGGTATTTAACACATTCCTTACAAGCGTTTCCAGTCTAAATCCTGAAGTCAGGGGAGGTTTTTAGTATAGACTTAAATGTCAGGCCAGCTTGAAAAATGACACTGGTCTGAAATCCCAGTTAGCAGCTAAGATGATCTCTGATTTACAGCACTCAGTGCCTGCAGTACTCTGGGGTCCTTGTAGCTCTGCTGTTAGATTTGGAAAGAGTTTGCTAGGAAAGGAGCTGAAATATTTGGCCTCAGCCAAATTATGTTGCTGGGTAAAGGTCTCATTCGGTGGTCATGCTGGTGGTGGAGGATGAGCAGGGGATGCATACCCCGCAAGCTGTCATTGTTTGCTTTTCCAATACCAGGTCTGCACAGAGGAGGAAAAGCTGCCTCCCAAAATGGTGTGAAGCCAGTAGCCTCGAGGAAAAGGGCAGGAATTTGGCTTAGTCTGATAGCAACAGTTCTTTCCTGAGGCTCTACCTGGATGTGGTACAGCTACATCTTCAGAAGGCTGCTCTGCCATATGCTGTGGGACTGCCCTGGGACACGTTGTGCGGAGCTCAGAGGAGAGCAAAGCTGGCATTTTCCCTCTCTTCCCAGAAAAAGAGGCATGGAGTTTGGCTGGACCTCTGCCACTCACCCCACACGGTTAAGCACAGTCACCTTGCTCTTTGGAGGCACCTGCACTTGCTCAGAAATTGCCAACAAACCACCCTGAGGGCAGTGGCTCCAGACAGAGTAACAGACACAGACTGGCAGAATGCGATGCTAAGTATCACTTCATTAGCTCAGGCTACAGATTGGATCATTCCACACAGTATCAGAATACCCCAGAAACCTTATTAGATAGTTATGCTGCAAATCAAAAAATTATTAGAAACATGGCAGGGGGGCTGTTTTCTAATAGAGGTTTCCTAAAGTCATCATTTTTATCACAGCTTCCTTTGTTGTTGCTCAAAACACTGCACAGGCTATAATTAACTCCATTGTGATAGAAACCAGGAAACATTTCCCATGCTATGATGTTCTTATGCTTCGGAATATTAAAAAATATATGACATGTTGAAGAAATGCAGCCATCCGAGAAAGACCATCAGTGAAGATGGTCTCCTAAAAGCTGGTGCCGAGTCGTGCTGGGTTGGGGCTGTGACTATGGACATCTCACCCCAAACTTCCTTTTATGCTGGTGACCTCTGATGCCATGTCATTCCTGAAGGGCCTTGTGTGGGGTAAATCCTTACTCATCCATCGGTTGTAGAACTGGTGATCAGGAGCTGGTTTTCCAACTTGATATCTGTGGCACTCTGACTTTCCCTAGAGCTGCTGATGCTGAGCATCTCCGAGCCTATTTTCACTTGGTACAAGTCATTAACTGCCCCACACCTCGATGCTTTATCCCAAGAATGATTAGTTATTCTTATTCACCTTTGTAACACACAGAACCGCTGATGGCAAGAGCATTATCACGAGTGAACAATCGCTGACTACATGAGTTTTCATCACTTAACTTTAAAGTCAAGCTCAGCCTTTCATGCAAGCTGTTGCATTTCTGTATTTCTATTCATGTTTAATGACCTCGGTACTTGCGCTCTGTCTTTGATCTCGAGTCATGCATGGCTGTACTGTGGATGTATTTATTGGAAGACCACTGTCTTCAGTGCCACATTTTTCACGTCTGCCGTGACCAGGTTCATAGCGCAAAGCACTTTGTGTAGGAGGCTTTCAAGTTCAAAGCTAGTCTTGCAAGGGCACAGGGAAGCTGTGAAGTCACAGCTAATTTTAGGCAGTCATGGCATTCATAGGGTAGGCAGAAACCAAGAGATTGGCCAGTGGAGAGAAAGCCCATCCTAAAGTTTCTGAATGTTATTTACTGGTATGTCATTAGAAAAATAATCCTGTGATTGTGTGAGGATGATTAACCATTGGAACAAATCATCCAGAGAGAAAATGGATCCTCCATCTGTGAGACGTGCCATGTGAGCCTGCGCGCCTGCCCACGGCACACCTGCCCGGAGCCTGCTGCCTGCCCAGCCAGGGCCCCTGTGCTGGGGTCTGGGGCTCAGCCTCAGCACACGGGCAAGAAAGAAATCAGGAACGCCAGTAAACAGCACCAGAACCCTCTCTGTCTCAGGGTGATTCACTCCTTCCTTTTGCTAACTGTTTTACAACACCCATTTTATCATAGCATATAAACAGCAGTGCTTGCTTCTCTCAGATATTTTAGCAGAGGTAGAGCTAAAATGGCTTTGTCATTAAAGAGGGAAACACAGGAAGATTCAGAGGAAAGGCTGAAGTCTGGGTGCTTTCTGACAGTGAGAGAAAGAGGAATGATTTAGTGGAATATTACCTCACTGCATCAAACCACTCAATCTGTCCCCATCTGTCACTGAGCACTTGCAGGAGGGTGATGGAAAGGAAACCGTTGAGGAGCTTCATAGTCAAGTAAATCAAGAGGGCTTTTTCCTATTCTTTTCCTTTCCCTCCCTCATTAGGCCTTGCACACTCCCACTACACAGCAGGTCCCTCAGCGTGCTGAGCCAAGGGCGAGGGGACAGCCCCCTGGGTGCCACAGGCTGCAGTGGCCCTGGGGCAGAGAGACCAGCGCTGGCTGCCCACAGGGCCAAGCTGCCCCTGGGAGCCAGTTCCAGCAGAGCCCCAAGAGACATCTGGGTGTGGAGGAAGGCAGATGAAGAGGCAATATATTCAGCCAAGCTGCAGTGACTACAGGGGGAGAACATGGGCACCCGAGCCAAGGAACCAGTGGCATCCCAGGCAGAGGTGAAGTAGAGCCGTGGTGTGAAAGGAGGGACGCGTTTAGGCTGAGCATCACCAAAGTACTTCCTGGAAGGGCAATGAGGGAGGCTGCAGAAACAGGGCTCTGCAGGACCTGCCGCAGAGCTGCCAGTGGGGACAGAGGGGTTGGCGAAGATTTTCCTCCCCAGTAGATCCTAAACTCTCAGCAAGACAGACTCTTTCTTACTGTTTGTGCAATATCTGTCTGAGCCTAAGTGCTGATGTAAACCCAATCCAAATAGTTGAAGGCTCTGTTGCAATGTGTGAAAGGTTTGTTAGCAACTTTGGGGAGTCTAATAAAAGGGTGGGGTGGGAGCTGAAATTATGACACCACCACAGTCAGAAAATTTTGCTGTTGGATTTGAAGGGATGGGGGACCTTTCTGTCAAGGTTTCATCCATGTGAGAAAAGAAATTGGAGAGGAAAAAATTAGAAACCTACTACTTTGACAGGATGCAGTGAAATTTTTGGAAAGAGTGAGAATGTTGGCAGCTACCTCACTGGTGCCTTTCCCTGAGCTGGCCCTTCTGGCAGGTCCCATGGAAGAGGTTAGAGGTGTGCTCTGCTGCCTGGGCTCCCATGTAGCCTGGAGGAGTAAATAAAGGGTGAATCCTGCAACCCCTGGAATTAATATCAGCTTTGCTGGTTTGCAAACTCCTTGTGGCAAGAGCCACACCCACCCATTAGCAGTGATAGAGCCACAAATCTCTGCGTGAAATGACATGAGTGCACTCACATGTGCAAGAGAAAAAGCAAATAGGGAAGACCCAGCCCTGCTTGCTGGGCTGGAACCAGGCCACATTTCAGTCTGCTTCTGCACTGCGTTACAGCCTTGGGATTTACAAAGCCACATTACACTTAAGAGCAGATTGAATCCTTTCCATGTGTTATGATGCTGTGGCGAAGGCACGACACCAGCATTTGGGAGACCTGGTGGAATTCCCAGCCCAGGAAGAGATAGACTACCCAAGCAGTGCAGTGCACAGCTCCACAGCCCATCCTTCCTGCACCGTGTGCTGGGATGCAGTGCAAGGACAGCATTGCATCCCAGGCTAGCTCAGGCTGCAGCGATGCAAGTAGACACTGAGTACAGCACAGACACCTGCTTTATGTGGTCTGTGAGATTTGTAAACTTCTGGGGACAGGGACATGCCTGTAACATGCTGCTATCTGGTGCCACGGTACAACGGAGCACCAGTCTGGGATGCTCTGGGCACTCCTGGCACACAATTAACACGCACAGAGTTTGCCAGGTAAACTGGGTTTTGCACGGGAGATTTTCTGTCCTTTTGACACTGCATGCCTTCATTTCCTACCCCCCTAAGCTGCTCATACTCAGGGTTCTGGGAAACCCCTGCCACAGGGGTGTTTACGGGTGTGCCCTGTGGTTATATTGCTCTTTCCTCCTCTCCTGCACACTTTGCTGTCACCCTGCATTGTACTCCTTGTCACAAAACAAGCTGCCATCCATCCTCCTCTCCCTTCAGTGCACCAGGATTACTCAGCTTCAGCCCTTCACATCCAGCCTTTCCCAGCCCTGATGACCAGGCAGAGTGACCCAAAGGCTGCCACCATCCTCCAAGGCAGACATGTCATATGCGGGAACCTTCCCTGCCAAATCATTGGAATGTGTGCTACTGCACTGGGCTGGGTCTGCCTGCACTCAAGACTCTCCTTGAGAATCTGTAGGTGATGTGCTGATGTGCGTTGAACTCATCTCCATTCCTGTGCTCAGAATTATTGATTAGTCTAACGACTGTACCCCTGCTGGTTTGCCATTTCATATCTTTGTAACAGAGAAAGGCACATTGATTTTGCTGTTATCAAAATCCTCTCGCATTTGCACAGTCTATTCTCTTCCTGCAATTTTCTAATTCCTTCTGGAAAACACGTTACACATTGTCAAGATCAAATTCCTGAGACATCTTGTTTAAATCAAGGGATTCTTAGCACCTTCTGTTTCTTTTGAATATCCATCTGTGCAGAAACAACAAATCCCAGAGCTACTGGGGCAGGGGGAGGCACTGGCAAGGACCTCAGTCTGGGGTCACACTTGCTGGTATCATCCTTGGGTTTGGTGGGTTGTGCTGATGAGGAAAATTAGCAAGTACCTCTTGACGAGGAATGCTATATGATAATCAAACACACGAGAGTTTTGGGGTCCCAACAAGACTAATGTTTCCCACACCACTAAAAAGTAGCAATAACAAGAATAATCACTTTTCTTACCTTAAAATGTTCTCCATACAGGTATGCATTACTCCTTTTTAACATCTCAAACCCCATGAGAACCTTCAGCCAACTCATCTCCTTTCAGTTACTTGTTCTGTAAAACCAGGATTTGGTTTGGGTGACCTGTCTCTTCCATATGGACCCATTCAGATTTGAGTCCCCTCCGTGCCACACAACGAAAATAATTTACTTTTGTGCCACCTCCTCCCTCAAAGCATTCTAACACTGTTTTTTTGAAGTGGCAAAATTGCCCAAGGGTGAATTGTGGGTAGGAGGATGCAGACGAAGCTGAGTTTCAGCTGGGCTTTCTGGTGCTCAGCAGCAGAGCCTTCCCTGCAGTCCCCCAGGCTCACAGGTGTGTGCTGGCTCAGCCAGCTGTGCACCCTCAAACCCCAAACACCTTGCTTCCCCTTTCCTAATAAGCTTGTAATCAAATTAAGGCAGCAACTCATGATATGTGGTGGTGCCCTTTCCTGCAAGGGCTCTCTGCTAACCCAAAACCTGGCTATAAACACGGAAACTGCTCCAGTGTGGTGGGACATCAACATTGTTCTATAGCATATCTGTAATATCAATATTCATATAATATTAAAAATTAATGCACATGTTTCTATTAATCATTAATGAAATTACTGCAATATTAATAAAGTTAAAACACACGTTGGCACAGATCTCCTAAGTGGAGTGAATAAAGGGAAGTGTTTAAACCAGTCTCTCTCTCACAAGCTTTGTGTACTGGGGAACGAGGCTTTTCCCCTGCACCAAGGAGGTTCCAGGGCTGCACAAGTTCTGTTCTATTTTCTCATCTGGTTTCTCCTGCAAGGGCCTGTCCCCTTCCCTTCTTCCAAGGCAGGTGAGGAAGCTGTCCCTGGCCTGAGATAATTTCCGGGGTGATTCTGGGGCAAACTGAGCAACACAGGGGGCTGCAGAAAACTTTTCGTGGCAGGGTTGGCTTGAGGCTGGCCACCCTTTCCATGGGTCATCTTGAGTCATTTGCTGTGCTCCTCAAGACAAAAGCTGGCTCCAGGGAAAAGCAGGGGGGAATGCATGGCCATTCACATTTGGAAATACTTGTGGTCCCTGGTTTGCCTATTATCAGTGTAAAGCAAAATAAAGGGTGCCCTCCCAGCCCCTTCCACTGCAGAAGGAAATTAAAGGGACTTCACAGATATGCTTGGGAGAGGAAATCTCCCCTAGGATGGGAGAAAAGATAATTGATTAGGGCAGAGTTTATGATGCAAAAGCTTAATCTTCCTTCCAGAATGATTCTCTCAAATCAACTAACCTCCATTGTGAGTGTCAATTAATGGAAATTAAATTACTAAAAGGGGATCATAATAATTGTTGCCAAGTGAATATAGTGGGGATGTAGGACAGTGAGGTTTTGCCTTTATCTCTCCTACATCAGCGGGGAAGGTGTGGAGAAGCCCCTCAAGGACAAGTATGGGATAATGCTTCTATCAAAGCTGCACCATCCAAATACCCTGTCCAGGAGTGTCTGCAGGACATGAGAACTTCCACTTGCTATAGGTGGTGTGAACTTTGAACTCGTGTAATTGGGGCTGTTCTCATTACCCAGATAAATGCTTAATCCCACAAGTTAATTGGCACAAATTACAACTACAAAGTTGCTCTGCTCTTGTCTGATAACCTCTCCTAGGAGTTCAGTTTGGCAGGTCTGAGGCAGTCCTTAGACATAATTGTCCACTCATTTACAATGATATAAACCAGGGTTACTGCCTTCCGTGGAGCCACTGGTGAATTATGCCAGCAGGAGATGAGGAGCAGGGCTACCGGTTCCTGCTGTGGTTCATTTTTTGTGCTCTAATTAAAAGAGATGGAGCAAGAGATGGGACACATGCACATTGGGGCTGTTCCTCTTTTTCTTCTTGATGCTGTGTAAATTGAAGTCCATGGTATTGATCTTATTTTATAGGGGCACACACGGACAGAAAAGCAACCCCCAGGCTCCCAGTGTGTTCCTCCTCTGCAAACCCAAACCTCGTGGGTGCACAGGGTGTTTGGGGAGGCCCCCTGTTTAGTGACAGTGGTAGGATCAGGCTTGGGGTTTGGTTTTAAATCCAGGTTGTGGGAATTTCTACAGCGGTAGCATGTCGCTGCAGTGGCATGTCAAAGACTTGGCCTTTCACCAGCCTTCTGGGTTAGTGTTGAGCCCCTCTGGGACTTCAGATCTAATACAGGCACTTTGTACCTGATCACATTAATGCAAACCACATGAAATATTACCTTTTAGTGGTATCTCAGGTTTTTTTTTTCTTCTGTTGCTACTTGCACAGCTGTTGTATCCCCACTGCAAAGGGGGAGACAAAATACAGAGGCATTGGAGAGGGTACCCTAGGGATGGGCTGTCTTGAGCCAGGAGGATGCAATTTCTCTCAAGACTTTTATTTTCCTAACATATACAGGATCCCTGAGGATCTGGCAATAACTGATCCAGTTACTCTTTTCTGTCTCCTGAGGAAGGTTGTGGAGCCCAGTAGAAGGTACCTGGTAACTCACAGGGATGTTTCTCCTCTGAGTAATACAGGTCTGGCCTTGATACAGTGTGCTCAGTTCTCCAAGCCCCCCCCATCTCCACCAGTAGAAAAGCACTGATTGTTGAGAGATGAATGCCTTCACTTTTCCAGTTCCAGCATATGTTTGCATGTCTGAGAGCAAGAAATGTGTGAATCTCACACAAACTATTGGAATTCCAGCTCTGGGGACTGACAAGTAAATATGAAGTCACACAGTATTTCATAGAAAACCCACAAGTCTTATGTTTGCTGGGCTAAAGTTGATCCTTTGAGGCATGAACCAAGAAAAACCTCTCATATTATTTACACCAAGATTCCTCCAAATCCTGAGACTGCAGCTTGACTGAGGAGTTCATGCCTTGTAAACTCCAAATTTCCGAAGAAGCAGCCAGAGGCACGTAATCTTTTGCTAAGCTATCCATAAGGAGCTCTGCTAGCTCGGGTGAATCAAGTGTGGGATAACAGATTACACTGAATAAAAATGAAAAACCACAATGACAAAATAATGTTATAATATTAAAATAAATCAAGTCATACACTGCCATTATTCTGATACAGAATTTTTACACAGCAAATTTGATACATATACAAGAAGTCAGGCAGCCCATTACAATAAACTACAGGGTTCCTTTTTTCTTTAATATAAACTACATCTTAATACACAGTTTGAGCTGATCAGGTAGTTTTACACCAATTCAAGTAACAACAAATTCTCATCTTAGAATACTAAAATAACAACATCTTTTAATGCTCTTGAATACTGAAATGCTTTGGTTCCACCTGCCACTTTTTAAAAGTGTAAAAGCTACATCTATTGGTTAAACTTTACCCTAGAGGTGTGCCTAACTTACAAATAAAATTATTTTAATAAAGATACGAAATGCAATGTAAATACAGTTCTTTGGGCAATTGTCATATGCTTCACACTACACAGTTATCCAACTCTCAGTTCAAGTCAGGTATTCCAAAGTGTAAAGATGTGGCCAAATTTTTCCAAAACTAGCAATAAAGTTGGATTTTTCATTCTGGAGTTAAACTGGAACCATGAAGCTCATAAAATGATTCGGGCATGGTCAAGCCCCTGCCCTCAGAAGGAGTTTTGCTCTACCAGATGTCGTTTGGCTACCCCAAAATGAAAGCATCCTCCACTGCGAGTCCCTCCTGAAAACCTTGGCCACAACAGCAGTGTCTCATGTCCAGCTGACGTCGGTGAGGCAGGAAAGCGGGGTGAAGGGTTTCCCCCGGCAAGTACCCTTTTTTGTCACAATATCGACAGAGAACAAAAATACCGAGCGGCTCTTTCTAGTGCAGAACAGTTCCTGCTAAAAAAAGGCATCTTCTTTTCTGAAGTCCGGTAAACATTTGAACCTGCTGGGGGAAGTCCGTACGCAGGCCAGGCCCGGGAGGCACGGGCAGGTGTGGTGCATCCGCCGCCCGGAGAAGGGGACCTGGGGACAAAGCAAAGACGTCTGTGACAGGGAGAACCACGGCACTGGTGGCTGGGGGGATGGAATGAGAGAAATAGTGCGGCCTATGGGGAATGCTGCCCAGTTCCCTCCCTCCACAGCCAGAGATCCCCATGAGCTGCAGCACAGAGCAGGTGACAAAGGCAACCCTGTGGTACGCCCTGGTCAAGCCATGGTTAAGAGCAGGATGTTAACAATCGTGTTGCTGTGTAAATCTACATCTGTGACACATGTTCTCCATTTACTCCCGTTTCACAAAGGAGTTTGTTGTGAAACTACACTGGCCTTTAACATCACGTTTTGTGGTGCCACTGTACAGGGCTTTCTGCATGTCCTGAATCCTGCCCTGTCACACGGCACAGAGCAGGACCGGGGATCCCATGGTAATCAGGCTGGAAGGGACCTCTGGAGGTCACCTTGCCTGACCTCCCTTTGAGCAGGATCCTTTTCACCACACGGCAGAGGTTTCTCATTTCATCCCACACTCCTCCAGCCACATTGTGCTGCAGGGAGCACATGCGGAGTTCATTAGACAAATTTAATTGTGCCATAACATGCACATGCACTGACACTCTCCAACAACTTGGTCACAAGCTCTGTCTCTTAGAGCAGCCAAGCAGGACAGCCCAGTGGGAAATGTCTGGGAGCTCTGGTGCTGCCAGCTGGCAGCACACACTGAGCATGCAGCAAAGGAGGCACAGAGGTACAAAGCCACAGCTACCAGCCGGGCAGCCAACCCTAATTCCCTCACTTCCAGATTTCTGTGTGGTTGGAGCCTAAATTTTTAATATTCCAAGATTTTCTTGTGTCAGTGTACAAATTTTGTCTTTGAGAAAGTCCCACACAGTCCTCCATGCATGGTGCCAAGCACCAGCCTGACTCCAGTGACACCCCCTGGGTGCAGGGGGTGGGCAGAGGGCTCACATCACCTGCAGCGCCCTGGGCCAGCACCAGCCTCCTGCCCAGCATTGCCTGAAGAGCAGCCCCAGTGCAAGGGATGCCGTGGGCTTCCCCGTGCCACCCACCACGGCCCCTCTGCTCCAGTGTGAGCAGAGAGGCACCAGCCACAGGTGCTGGGGACTCCCCATGGGAATCACACCTTTGGGTGCCCGCACACAGCACTGCAGCAAACCCCAAACCCTGAGCTCTCAGCCTTCCGACCGCTCAGGTGATTTATTCAAAACATTCTGCTTGCTGCAAGGAAATGTTCCTTTCAGCAGGACTCACACGCTGCCAAAGCTCACCTGCCTGGCCCTCCCTGCAAACCCTGCCTGGCCCTGCCTGCAAGCCATACATTGAAATTCCAGCTGGGACGGCTAACGGCATCAGTCCATCACCATCCAATTGTTGAGAAGGAAACTAAAAAGTAGAACCCCGACTGCCAACCATCTCCTCCAGGAATCTCCTGGCTCCTCTGGAGGTCCCTGAGGTACCATGACCATGGTGGTGTCTGCTTTTGACCTATCCTGCAGGTAAATGAAAGGTTTTGGTGATCAGGGCACCCAGCTGCTCCCTACACAAGTATTTACTTGAGAGGAACCACTGAGCAAACTCTCCATCCTTAAAAGAACCTCATTTCACGTTCCACAGTAAATCAATTTGGTTTGTGTTCCTCAGAAGGAGCAGTGGGGTGAGGAATTGAAAATCTAAGATTAACCTCATAAAGCTTATAAACATCAGTGACTAAGTCTGGGGTGGACAGGCATCTTCTCTGATTGTAATTATGCAAGCAATCAACTTGAAATATATCAGACAGTATAAATTATTGCCCAATAACAATAAGCTCATAAAACCCTCTAGAAGACAATTTCTCCTCTCCTAATTCCTGGTAATGGAAAGAGCCCTTACAAGAAAAACCTGCTACATTACATAGTAAAAATTACTATTTGGTCCCCAATATCACAGCAGAAGTTTTAAAAATTTAACTGCAATAAAATAGAGCCTTAAACTTCCTAAAACTGAGAAAATAAACTGTAGATACTGAGCTGAGAAGCCAGGCCTTGGATGAAACAGTGAGAGAGGCAGCTAACTAGGTGTATATTTATGATCTGGGTTTATTGCCTTGTATCTTTAACTTGCAATGACTCTTGGGCCGTGCTCTTCCCTGAGGATGGCTCTGAAGACCACCAGGTTCTCAAGCTCCCTGGTAACAGCCCATTCAGTCTTCTGTATTTTAAATAAGCAGCTTTTTTCAGACTGCCTATAAAATACATAATTACATAGCCTTAAATAAATGTACTTGTTAAAATCATTGTATTAATAATGCTCTGTATCACCTAAAAATGTACTAATATGTAACTGATGTTATATGTGTGTGTGTATATATGTATACAGACATGGATATTTGAAATTAATAGGTAGAATGGAAACAAGGAAAGCCTGAGCGGAGTTAAGTCCAAGTGTGTGTCAACACCTTCTCAGTGCACCAGGTGTCCCAGCACCAGCTGGTGACATTTTTATGCTTGTGACAGGATCTTGTCCACTGGCGCTGGGGTTGGTGGCATTTGCTGTGTTCCTGCTCAGCCGAGTAAGGATTGGCAGGGCTGGGCTTGGGAACTGCTAACGCTGCTTCGGATCACATAAGGAAACAAAGCAGCAACAACAAACTAATAAGAAAACAATCTGGGAAGCGTGTAGTGCTTTCATCCTCTGATTCCCTTCAGCATAATTCTGACAGTAATGCACTTCCTTACGTAGGTACCTTCATCGCTGTTCCCATACAGATGCCAGTATCTGGATGCTGTAAGGAATGGCACGTTTCCCTGCCTTTCCACCACGTTATAGTTTTTATGCCGGGTGACGTACAGCTCAGGACATTCCTGCTTCAGCCCCACAGCCCCCCCGGTGATGTACTCACTCTGTGGCTCAAGGGATGGCACTCGTCTCCCAGGTTTCCCATCGGGGTGCACATCCTCAGGCTGCGCATCCAGAGGCTGATGGCACAGCACATCTCGCCTCCACACTGCTGGTCTCGGTCGCAGGCCTGGAGTTCAACACAGCATTAAGCAAATTAAATGAATAATAAATGTAGTCCAGAAATAGGACAGATCAGGTGCTCAGGAGCTGCCTCTGGCACCCCATAAGTTATCATGTCTCATTAAGGCTGAATAATAAGATTTAAGGCTGATTTGCGATACTTGTGTCTCCCATGGATTGGAACATGCAGGCTCCTGGCACATTTTGGAGCTGAGACCAGGTTGTTTAAAGCCAGGACCACACACACAGAGCTGCTTGGGGCCAAACCCAGGACTGTCAGTGACTTACAGTCCCGACTTCTGAGCACTGACTGACCATGGCATGTGCCACTCGCTTTCCCAGCTCCCAGATCGGTGCCTGAGCTCAGGCAGGAGCAAGGACCAACCGCACTAAACTTGTCACCAAAAGAGTCCCAAAAAGAGTCACTAAACCAATCTTATGGAGAAGCAAAGATAGGAAATCATCCATTAATTTAATGACTTCTAAGTAACAATCCTTCTAATTTCGTATGATAATATCATGGTTGGGAGTGCCTTTGCAAAACTGCATGATAGCTTGGTTAGAGAAGTCCAAGTGGCAGTAGCTAAAAGAGGAGTTTAAATATGGATTCTGTGGTTGTTATCTAGAATTTCATGTAGCTAAAAGGGGTCTTAAGAAAAGCTTCGTGTAAGTGTCCACATCCAAAAAAATGCTGCTGTGGTAGCATTCCCCTTCACGGGAGGCAAAAGTTATTTTAGCCACTTACCCAATACAGCTTAGATAAGCAAAAACCAAAATGCAAACTAGTGGGTATGTTTTAAAAGCCACAAACCATGAAGAGTAATTGACACATTAGGGTTTGAAAACAGTTACTGTACATCTTTCAGTTACTTTTTAATCAAAAGCCTATATGGATTTAATACAAAAACCAGTCTCCCTTCTCCAGTGAGAAATGCCATCAGTTAAAGGTTCTGCTTACACCCCAAATGTAAGCTTGATTAACTCACTGCTCCTTGTGTCTGACAGCAGCAGTGAGAGACCAAATGCACTGGTCAGCACTACGTAAATGGGAAACTCATAAAAAGTATGTAAATGATGATAACAGCTCTGGAGAAGACGCATATCAGAGTAAACATTCTCTTGAGGGAAAAACTCACTGATCTCACCTTGGGATTTACATGATAAATTACTTTAGACTGTACTCACTGGGTAAATATTGCACTGACCAGCAGAAGCAAGATCAAAATACATGTTTAAAGATCAGCCAGTAGTTTAGGAAGAAGCTGTTGCATTAGGATCACTATTAAATAGTGTGCATGACCCAAACAGCTCCTAAACACAGAGCTCTCTGCTGCAGCTAAGCCCAAACACAGAGCATTTGCTTGTAAGATTAATATGGCCATAAAGCTACCACTCCAGCCTGACAGGTAGATAATATTCACTTTCTGACCTCTCTCTTAAAAAAAAAAAAAAGCACTCTAATGATCTTATTCTGCTCTAGTCACAAATAAAAATGCAGGTCCAGTGATTTTGGCTGCCCCTGGCACACCAGTGTCCACTGCTCAGCTGGGGCCACAGGCTCTGCTGTTTCTCACCTGTCAGCTCCTGAGTCCCTTTTTTTCCTCAGTTATAGATCTCAAACCCCATCCATCTCTGTGGGACTGCTCCTGGGGTGAAGTACCACTCAGCTGAAAAACCCACCTGAGTGTGTTTTACCAAGCAAGGGTATCTATGTCTGGGCTGAAAAATTCCTTTCTAAAACTCACACCTGTTTACATCTGGCAGGACTTTTAAGGCTCCCTTTCCAAAAATGTATGACAAGTTTTGAAAATATTCAACCCAAGTGGTTCTGCCCACACCTTATTTGCAATGTGTAATTCCTGCTGCTACTCCTAATCTTCCCCGAACACCACATGAGCACCTCATTTAAACACAGTTTTCTGGAAAATCTGCCCAAGAATATGTCCCAGGTGAAATGCCAGCTGCAAAGGCAACTCGTGTCAGCACAGGAACCACCACTGAAGTGAGGAAAGTTTGAAAAAAGTCCTTCAATTGCAAAGGAAAAACACCTTGCAGGCTCAGAGGTCGGGGAACACCTACGTCAGCGCTCATCTGAGATTTGCCCGTTCATCAAAAGCCAAAACTACATCAAAGTGATTTAAGCAGAAACGCTCTGCAATAGTTAATAAAGTAACATTTTCTAGTTCTAATCTATTTTTACTTTTTGAATCTGCTTTGTCCTTGATCTATTATTCAGTGCCTCACAATTACTTTATTTAATGGATTAATTATGCTTTAAAGGTGTAGCCACAACTGTAAGAACAGACAAACTGCTCCTCCATTGCTGGGAATGTTTCTACTTGAAAGAAACTTGAAATCCTCAAATACTAAAAAATTCCTTCACATTCTCTGCTCTAAAAAAAATAATCAGTCCTGGGAACTGGTCTAACTTCCAGAGAAATCCCCATGAGCTAAAGTCGTGGACTTTAGGGGTCTGGACAGGGAGCCTAGACAGCCATGGAGAAATCCGGTGCTGTGAGTGCAACTTCTGATGGTTTCAAAAGACATGTAAGCTCTCAAAGGAATGCAAGTGCTGGGTTATTAATCCAAAGGAAACACTTAAATTTAGAGTGATGCAACGCTTTGGGTTAAATAACGTCTTTAGGGAAAAAAGTATTTTCACAGCCAAAGCAAATCTTGAGCCTAAAAACAACAACAACAATAACAGAGACTTCTTTGCAAGAGGCGGCTATTGAGGGGAAAAAGCAGCACAGTCATAGTCAAAGAAAAAAAAACAAGGAAAACAGCCTCCGAGGACTGTAATCCTGCCCTGTACACAGAGGGGCTGGAGGAACTTGGGGTGCACAGTGGGCAGCACAGTGCCCTGAGCCAGACCCTGTCAGAGCAGGTTTGGGGATAGCTGGGGCTGCATGGGGGGAGATGGGACACAGCTCCAGCCCTGGAAAATCATCAGGAATCTCTGCATGCTCCCGGAGCAGCCTGGAGACAACCCCCCCGAGTCCAGACATCCCTCACCCCAAAGGAACAGACCCCACATTGTAGCATCCCCTCGCCTCAGAGACCCACAAGTCCTGGCATTGCCCACCGCAGACACTGACACATCCTGGCATCACTCAGCTCAGAGAGACCCCCAGGCTCTGATACCACTTAATCCAGAGAGACCCGCAGCCCCGGGCATCCCTCACCCCTGGAGAGATGCCACGTCCCGGTATCACTCATCCCAGGCGGACCCCCAAGCCCGATCATCTCTCATCACCTGGCACAGCTTTCCCTCCCACGTCCTCGTTATCACTTATCCCAGCTCCGGCCATCCGTCACCGCATGCGAGACCGCTCCGTCCTGGCATCGCTGATCGCGGACAGACCCCGAGTGCTCACCCAGAGAGAGACCAGCCCCGGGCATCCCGCACGGCAGAGCTGTCCCGTCTCTCCTGGCATCCCTTATCCCGGGAGGCTCTCCACAGTCCCGCTATCACTCCCCGCGAACAAACCCCGGCTCCCGCCCCCGCAGCCCCGGCCAGCCCCAGCCCTCCCGGTGCCGGTGCCGGGGCCCGTCGGTGCCGTCGGTGCCGAGCGGCGGCGCTCACCCCGGTGATGACGGCTCCGTGCCCCGCGGACAGCAGCAGCACCAGCAGCAGCAGCAGCACCAGCGGCGGCGGCAGCGCCGGCGGGGCTCCGCGCAGGCTCCNCAGGTGCGCGGCTGCGGGCCGAGGGGCGGGGGGGCCGCGCAGGGATGGGGGCAGCCCGGGGCTGGCTGAGCGAACATCCCGCAGCGTGCTGGGGACATCCCGCGTCAGGTCTGGGGGACCAGGGCTCAGCGGGAAACATCCCACAGCGGTTCTGGGGAAACATCCCAGGGCTTGCGGGGAGCGTCCCACAGTGCGGCTGAAGGATATCCCACAGCACGTCTGGTGGGGTCATCCCAGGGCTGGCTGGGATACACCCTGTAGCGGGTATGGGGGGTGTCCCACAGCAGGTCTGGAGTGGCCATCCCACGGCAGGTCTAGGGGTTCATCCCGGGGCTGGCTGGGGACATCCCAGAGCAGATCAGGGAGCAGTGAGGCATCACAGGCTAGAGAGGATACATCCCACCGTATGTTGGGGACATCCCACAGCAGGTCTGGAGGAACGTCCCAGGGCTGGCTTGGGGACATCTCATAGCAGGGCTGGGGGGGAACATCCCACAGCAGGTCTCAAGGACATCCAACAGCATGATGGGGACATCTCACAGCAAGTTGAGGACAGCACACAGCAGGTCCACAGGAGATCCTGCAGAAGGAGGGAGGAATCCACAGCAGGTCAGAGCACATCCCACAGTGGGGCAGTGGTAGGCCACAGCCACTGGAGCCAGCTTGTACTGGTGCCCATGTCCCCTTTGCTCATGTGTCTCAAGCTCCCTGGCCTGCAGCAGACCCAGGACTGATGTTGCTCCTGGAACAGAAACCACTTGCAGCTCCCAATCCAACCTCTGCTGGCACCTGGCAGAGCTGTGGACATGGCTGTGGGGGGACACAGAGGCTGTGCCTCATCTTGTCTGGGGTAGAGCAGCATCAATGCAAACATACCCCACAGTCCCAGTAAGAATTGGACCAATCCCAGTTCCTGCTGGAAACCCAGAACCCCTTCGAATTCATGTTCTCCTGTGGTTCTCCCCTCCTTGCCATAGGCAGTTCCTGCCCCTGCCTGAGCCCTCCCGGCTCCCACAGCACCCAGGGGCACAAGAGGAAAAATCTCCAGCAGGGCTGGCTCCCACCAGAGACCCACGGGAAGACAGTGAGAAGGAGCACTGGGAGCAGGGAGCCCCACTTCAGACACAGTGCACCACTGACTCCTTCCAGCACTAATGCCAGGCCGTGGTCCCATGGTCTCAGTGAGCTCCTGTTTCTACACGCACACCACTGAAATTCAGCACAAACCAAGATCTAACCACTAACAGTGGTACCTTCGGGCACCTCCGTCCCCTGTGAAGAACATCAGAGCCCAGTGCAATCACTAAAACATTAGCAGTGTGTCCTTCCCTGCTTCTCTCACTGTTTTTCTTCTCTATTTTCCTTACTTTTCCTGCTCTTTATGCTTCTTTTTACCTTTCTTCTCCCTCCTAACTCCCTTCTTGTCCCTTTTGCTGCTTCTCTGTTCCCACTTCCATCTCTCTGGGCCCTTTGTGCTGCTCCCCTCCTCCAGCGTGTCCCGTTCTCACACTTAGGTCCCTTCTTTCCCAGATTTTTCAATTCACAGTTTTGTTCCAACCGGGAAGGCCGAGCCTCTGCAGAGCCCACGTTTCCCTGAGCCCTCAGACAGTCTCACTCCTTGGCTGAGGCGAGCCTGAGCGCAGCTGAAGGGGAGCAGTAACACACCGAGTGTTCCGCGCGCTCCCGCTCGGTTCAGCCCCGGTCAGGAGCTGTCGAATCGATTCCATAGTGGCCTCCCTGGAGGGGGTCAGTCTGTCTGGAGGTGTTTTCATTACAAACGTGGCCTTTTTGGGTGCTCACGGTTATTTCGTACGAGTGCTCTCAAGACAAATGTGGGCTGAGTAAATGGAGCCTTACTCCGAGGATGCTTTAAAAGCAAATTGGGATAAGCCAATTTTGACGTGAGAGGATTAAAAATAACTGGAATGTATCCTTAGCTGTTGTAAACTCATGTTGCTGCCTGAAACATCAGCAGTTTAAACCAGGTGAGGGGATTAGCTTGTTTTAAATTCTATTTGTATCCTAGAAACTAAAAATGAATGAAAGCCAGGAATGATTACTTTCACAATCTCCAGGTGCCCAGAACTTTCAAAAACGAATCATCACTTTAATCTCTAAACCTCCTGATCCTCTAAAAACACTATAGAATTGAGGAGAAATAATAATGGGGAAGAGAAGAATTTTGTGCAGGTTTATGTAGACTCAGTCATTTCTTGTAAAAGCCATTGACATAAAAAGTGTCATTTATGAAAGGCTGTCAGTCCTGAGACTGCAAGGGCAGCATTATACATTACAATGGGGATGCTATAGACTTACTAGAAGCCACCCTAATGTCAATATTCTTACTACCAATTTGTGCTAAAACCAGTTTGCTATCAGAAGAGACCTCGCACATCTATATGGCCTTTAGGTGATTACAAAATTTTAATGAAATAATGATTAATTCAGATTAAATCATTCCTGTTCTTAAAGAAAAGGTGAAAGTTGAGATGACTTTCTGAATTTCAGTGTCATTACAATTGTTTCACTGCAAAAGCAGCAAAAGTCCACAACGTGTCTTAAATGTAAATCTTCACAGTGCCCATCTCATGAATGCACCAGTTTCAGAAGTTCTTTTATTTCTTTGATGCACTTTGAAGAGTAGCCTCATATTATTTTTCTTTGTTTAAAAGGTTTTTTGTATAGTTGGGTTTTTACTGAACAAATTCACTCTGAAACATGTAACATTTGTCTCTGTGTCCTTTCAGTCTTTGCTGGTACGAGACCAAGAGCACCCCGTAGGGCACCTGGGGACAGCACGGGGTGTGACCCAGCCTAGGGCAGAAACAGCTCTCCAGTCTCTTTTACTTTATCACAGTTAGCACAGACACCATCCCCAATCCTCCAGGTAAATCCTTGTCCACTGACAGCCCTGATACTGCCCTGGTGTAAAGGAATATACCCCAGAAGAACCTTTTTGCTTCCATGTAGGAGCACCCAGCAGGAGGATCCAGTGTAGCCACCAGTGGGCAAGGCTGCACTCCTTGGAGTGGAGCTCCAGCTCTGGCTGTGCTTGGGAAGGGTTCGGCTTCTTCCCAAGAGGGAACCCCAAAAGTTCAGTCCCCAAATTTTCAGATTGCCTTCACAAATCTGCTAAACATCTTCCACCATAAAAATTCTGATATCAGAATTAGGAAACATCATCCTGAATTAATCACAATACTTCAGATCTGACACAGTATGATAATGATCATACAAAAGTCCTGAGTTGCTTTAAGAATCTGGAGTGAAATACCTGTTTTAGCTCTCAGTGCAGTTGGTGGGTTTCTCTGGTTCTTCTCAAAGCCTCAATTCTACTGAACACTATCTATGAGCAGGAATTCAAATAATTATTTGGCCTATTCAAGTGCTAATGCACTACAGAGTTTACAGAATTTTGAAGACTAAGAATGTGAATACATCATCTATCTAAAAAGATAATTTTCTCATAAAAGAAATGAGAAAAAGCATGTAATGCGAGACAGGAGAATTATCTTTTTGCCCTAAAAACTCTCTTAATAATGACAGTATCTAATTTGTTTAATCTTTCACACTGTATATCCAACAGTGGTCTTGATGCAGCAAAATGGTGAAAGTTGGCTAACTCTCATGGAGGAAGAATGTATTTATTTATATCAGATATATACAAACGCATAGTCTAGGTGTGAAATTCACCCAAGGTATGAAAGACCTCAAATCAGTTCCCTGTAGTGCCTGCAATAACCCGAACACCAAAGTAATTCAAGAATAAATTTCTAAGCTGTACCCTGAGTTGGGATGCAGTCCTTCTTCCACCCAACATTTCTGTTTTAGGTCAGTAATTAACATTCAGTGAAGTAGAGGCTTCACAGACAACCAGCCCAAGACCCTTCTCAATCATTTTTCCTCTCTCTTGGGAACTGTACACGAGGCAGAAGAGACCATTTCTGCTGACGTTAATTTGGGTCCTCAGCATTTACGCAACCACCATTTATGTTTTTTTGAGTTGCAAATATTTTTGTAAATGACTATTAAGTTTCCTGCCTCCCTCTCTGATGTGGCTGGAGTTGGCCAGTGCCTTCTCAAGTTACCAGCAGCAGCCTGGCAGAGAAATGGAGGCTTCGTACCTGCAGCTCTCACTGAGACTGTAAAAGCCAGCTGGGATCCGAGGTGTGAGCAGCTCAGCAAGTCTGGGCACCCCCGGTGTGATGCTGGATCACACGGACAGCGGTTTGCGTAATGTGGAGAAAATGAGAGGCAATTCAGGCTGTGAGATGCAATTCTCACACGGGGAATTGCCTTTGGAGACGTCCATGGGGCTGCTGCTTGCGGGAACTTGTAGCATTGTCTGAGAGGTCAGCACGTTTCTGCCCCGGGATGGGATGCAGGTGAGGAGAGCAGCAGCATCCACGCACCTCACGCTCGTGCCTGGCCTCTTCTGACGTCAAATAAACTAATTTCTAAAAAGTCTAAACACAAATGCTGATTTTGGGATTAGAAGAGGCACTGTTGTCTGAATCCCTACCGAATCAAGCCATCAATTTCATTAGTGAATCCTAAATGCAGAGAGATAAGTTGTGCTTTAAACTAGCACATATCTCAAGAGATACCAAGCACTGACTTACAACAATGAAGACAACTTCCCTCAGCAAACTACTCCAACTCTTAAAACCTCATTTTCTGTTTAGATTTCACTGATCTGGACCAGCACATGACATTAAACCCTCCATATCAGGAATTTTCACCTTCCATGTGTAATAAGCTGGAAACAAATTCCACAATACCTGTTTCACTACACAGCAACATTTTTGTCAGCAAAAAGTGATTCTGGTAGCTCATCTCTGAGCTCTTTGCAAGAGATCAACAAACTTTGTAAAGTTTCTGGCATGATTTCAAGAATCTTGTCATCCCCTGGGAATAGCCACGCTGTTCTAGTCTTAGTTATATACTGCAGACCAAGTCAATAATCAGTGCATAAAGAGAAACAGCCTTGTGAATACACTAAGAAAAATGAAACAGATTGACAAAGAACTTCAGCAATAAAAAAGCATCCACAAGTGATGTTATTTCTGGGGTCAGGCAAGAAATTTTTGTAATGAGCTGCTGTTGTAGCGATCTGTTCCCAGTGCTCCTGGTGTCTCATTACGCTGCTTTTCAGCACTGCTGTTGTCATAGAGGTCCCTGAAGAACCTTATGTAAGGAACGAGGTGATGGTTCTGCCGTATGTTAAAAAAGAGCATTCAACAGATAAGTGCTAATGTTCTAGATTAGGGATTCTCACTCCCTTGCTCTGCACTGCCTCATGTAATTGCATGAATCACTTTGATTGCGAAGTACACGCGCTCCCGTCAGCTTAGAGGGATTGAAGTGGAATATTACAGAGTCTGCTCAGGAAACAGTGCTAGAATAAGGAAAAGCTGCAAACATACCACAAAACCTAACAATTTCTGGTTACTCACGAAATTTACTCCTTTGATTTGCACACGGATTTTATTTAGACTTTTATGCAGACGTGACTGCGTTGGCAAAGTCCAGGGCAGCACAATTCCAAGTGATTCAGCAGGAGCTGGGGATTTATGTGATGGGCAGAGACTCAATGCCTTTCTGTAATTTTCAGATATGTCTTTTAAAAAATGTAGAGTTCTTGCCAAGAAGATACAGTATTGGTTTGGGGAGTTCACTGGACTTTGGGGAAACATTCTTTCAGCCTTTCTTCTTCCTGCTGATTGCTTTTGGTGGGAAACAGCTTTCCCCTGCACACCAAAATGGGTCAGGAGCTGCGAGCGGTGGGCAGGGGACTGTCTGGTGGAGCCAGCGTCTCTCTCCGTGCATCTAACCTACAGTGAGGTCATTTTTCACTGAAATTGGACTTACTGGGCCATGGGGGAAGGAGATGGGAAGGCTTCCACAGCCATAGAAACCTACCAAACACAAGAACTGGAGAGGAGTTATTCAGGAGGGCATCGCTGTAGATCTGCTCCCACCGCGGACAGGCAATTTATCCTGTGCCTCGATGGGATCTGGTGAGACCAAAGCCAAAGCAGGTTTTGTAGGCTCATATTTAATAAATAAACCAGCCCACCTTCCTTCCCTTCCAGGGCCCTCATGGGTCCCTCTGGCCCCTTCCAGTTCTGCTTCTCCCAGCTCCCCAGGCACCACACAAGTCTCCTCTGTGTCCCTCGTCATGGAAACCAGTGGGAGCACTATGAATGCTGCTAATCCCTGGCTTGCCACTGTCTCCAAGGGGACCAAGAAGAGGTCACTTGTTCAGTTTTTATTTACTGTACTGGTGCCACATGGCTTCCTTAGATTGCCTGCAGGGAGCAGGGTTTTTTCCTCAACACACACTTTAGTTTCTGTTTTGGTTTTGTTGCTTTGCTTTTCCAGTCCTTGGCTGGAATGTGGTGGTGGCCAGTGAGAGGATACAGGGCAGGTTGTGCTCCTGCCCCTATTAGCATATTAGGTCTGGAAAGAATTATGCAAAGAGGCAATGCCCAGAAAAGACAGTCAGTCGTTCTGCAAATTGCCAGAATTTCACCACTAAAATCCCTTGTTCTGCACCTCTGTTCTGTCCCACTGTCTTCCCAAGGCCTGTGGCAGCTGTAGCTGTTCTCCTGTTCATTTGGGGTATGTATGGTAGGTGTCTTCTGTGTGGCAGGGTGTGGGGTGTCATCTGCAGGGAGGGAAGCAGAGGCAGCTGGGACCACATCTCTGTCCATCCCACTGGATGTGCTGATGTGGGACTGGCAGCTCCATGGCTCTCCAGCCTCCCCTGATGCTCTGAACATTGGTCATCCAAGGCAGAAACAGGGAGGACACTTACACAGAGGATCTCGCCCACTTACCCATCTGCCTTGGCTTTCAGGCCCCCCATGAGGTTTTTTAAATTTTAATTTCTCTCTCATTTTTCTCGGTTCTGACTTTTTTCTCTCATCCCTGTACTTTGCTCTGCTTCATCTGTCACTGCCATGGGAAGGCGGGTACTCCCAGCAGAGCCCATCTGAGGTGCCTCCAGGGCCTGGAGTACCACTGAGTTCCTTTTTGTCCTTTCCATCCGTATGCAAGATTGCTCAGAAGGGTGAAAATTCCAGTGAAATGGCACGTTAGCAAAAAGCATGCATTAACAACCCTGTGGGGATGGCTGCAAAATGCTTCCCTTCACCAGAGCCACCTCCAACACGGAAACTTCACTTACTACTCCCTTAAGGATGAACTTAGAAAATTGTAATGTCTCTCTAGTGACTTATATTTCTAAGAATCCCAAAGCACTTAGTAAATTACATTCTCCTGACTTCCTTCAGCTGTGATTGGGGTATAACAAGAGCTGGGGTGACAACTGGCAAGTATTTAAGTTCACATGCCCTCATTAAAAGTGAACTTTGGCTTGACAAGAGAAAGAACCCTAGCCCTGGCTTGGTAGTGGTGTGGGTTGGGGTTTTCTCTTAGGATGCAGAAAACAAAGTGCTGATGTGGAGCTTAGATCTGTTTGGGCTATTCTCAGGAAATATCACGGAGTTTTCAGCATCAGAAGAAATCAGCACCTCGGGTTTATCTTTAGCTGGATACAGCTGACAAACAGCTGACAAGAGGGTGAGTCCTGAACACGCAAGTGAGGGCACTGCCTGGGGCTGCAGCCCTGAAATCCTTTACCTGTGGCTTGGCTGGGTCTGATGAGAGGTGCACGAGCCCCAGGTCAGGGCAGGAGGCAGCAGGGAAGCCCCGGCTTTCGAGGGAAGAGCGTGACCTACAGCGTCATCTCCAGAAAACGACCTGCTACAAAGGACAAATTATCCACCTCATCCTCCTGCTTCCCACTCCGTTCTTCTGCCAGCTCTCTTTTCAAGAGCCTCTAGTGCAAAGGGCAGCTAATTATTCCAGGAATTCAAATTGGTTCCTTTTATGGTAAAGATCAAACAAAAGCAAACCCCCAGCAATGTGGGCTGGCGTTGGCTGCCTGCCTCAATTGCCAGCCCAGTGCTGGGCAGATGCATCTCATCCTCCCAACAGCTCATTATCTGGGCAGAAGTTGCCAGACCACAGATGGGGAGGAATGGAGGCACAGGAGGATGAGGATGGCACAAGGCTGAGGGAAAGGATGCAGCAAAAGGGGGGTGGTTAAAGTGTGACATGTGAAGGGTGTGACAGAGGTGGCCCGTGCTCGACCATGCAGCCCAGCAGCAGCTCTGCTGTCTCAAAACCACTTACTGGGTGCTGGCATTGTCTTGATTCCAATCCCTGGGTGACTTTGGAGCATGGCAGGGGTTTTTGGGCCATGCACACCCAGGTGGGCTCATTTCTCCCCATCACAGACCTGCCCCATTAGCCAGTGTCCCCATGCTGAGCACGTCGACCTGCACCACCTCTTTTGCTGCCCAGGTTCACACAGGGCATTTTCACATTCTACCAACTACACGAAAACGGCATGGCCAGCTGAGGGACGCGTGGCAGTGACATTTTCCATTCCCCCAAAGCCAATATTTCCTGTTGCCTCCCTCCTGTGACCAGGGTGCCACCAAAACAGCTTTGCCTGAGGACAACACAGTTGTGGGGAATGGCTGAAAAAGACCATAACGTTGTTTCTTGTTGCCTTGACAATACACTGAAGCTCAAGAGATCCATTTTAACCCTGTGCTGGGGTAATACCAGCTGATGAAATGCTGCTGGAAACAAGGCAAGCAACGAGACTCGCAAAGCCAAGTTTTCACACGTGTGTAGGATCATCAGGATAAATGGGGTTTTGCCTCTGGAGAGGGGCTGGCTTTTTGCCTGGGAAAAGTCTCTCCCTATAAAGGCTGAATTTTCAAGTACTGTATAGCAAAACCCTTCCCAGTACTCCACTGTTTTTTGAAGATACAAAAATAATCCCAAATGTTCAAAACACTCATGTTCTTTAGGTAGAGCCTCCTGCAAAATCTACTGAGTCTGAAAATGTCCTGCAGCCAACATCCATGGGCTTAAGGGGTTTAACCAAGAGGCTGCTGCTTACAGAGAGCTGAAATGATTCCTATTTTCCAGAGCACTGTTTCTTTAACATTGCTATTAATTGCAATCATGGCACATCTAATTTAGGAATTCCTCGGTGACCAATACACTTCAGTGCCATGACAGGAGCACGCAGCAGTGAGAAAACAGTTAAACGTGGCTGCCTAAGCTCAGTCCATTACTTGGTCTCTGGGGAACAGCACCATTTCCTAAAGCGACTCCTCCCTTCATCACTCCATGTAGAAACTCTGTGAATAAATAAGAAATAGGCTTTCTTAAGAGGGTCATTGCCCAGCCAGGATTTTCCTGAAGTGCTGGAGGTTCAGGAGTCCCTTTTCTGAGAAGCATTGAGCCATCTGCTCGAGGTCCCACAATGTGTGGCTGCACGAACATCTGACTGTATGCAGACCTGTTGGAAGCATCAAGAGCGGAACAGGCAGGTACTGCTCCAGCTCTTTCTAAATCCAGCTCTTTCTAAACCCAGTTTCTCAACTTCCTGCAGCAAGACAGAGCAATTGCACTCCAGATGATGAAATATTTCCTTCAGTTTACCCTAAATTCCAGCGAGTGATGTAACCAGCCATCCTTTAGTTTTGCATCACCTAGCACAGTAAAAAGCATGAACAAATCAATTCTCAGTGGATCACTTCGGTATTTAAATCCCCCAATAAAACCTTTTCTGTTTTTACCTATTCAGATCCCTTTCACATCTGCCATCAGGGTGTCCTTACATGCCTCATCCTGCCAAGGTTAATAGTCAGAGCTGGGATGGTTCCAGCTCATTTCATCGTCTTGTCTGAGATGACATTTTAAGCAGCAAGTGCTTTGTGTCTGACTGGCGTAAAGTCAAGTGCCTTACCTCTCATAGCTGGTGCTGATAGTGCTCAGTTAGGAGTCTGCTAAATGGCTGGTTTCTGTCATTACACTAATTGCCTAGGAGAAAAGAGAGAGGAGTGTATCTTCCATTGAAAAAAACCACATAACTGTTAGTCTATGCTGACCTTTTCCTGCTGTTTCCTTCTCCTCTGTGAATGAACACTATTAGCTGAAACTCCCCTGTGTTTGCTCCTTGTTCTGCACTTCCTGGTTACAGCTTGGGGTGACATGGTCAGAAATCTGCATGGGTTTTTAAAAAAGCAGGTACAATTTTCATGGCCATGGATCTTACTTTTTCTTAGCAGCATAAACAGTATATTCTGTTGAAAATAAGCTGAAATGGAGCAATGTTCAACCATGCACGTAATTTTCTCCAACTGAATAGTTCTGCTTGCTTAATATTAAACAAAAACTGAGGGGAAAATAAAGGAAAGTGTGTGGTTTCAATAAATCAGGAACTTAAAGAAATCCCTCTGTACATTATCATCTTTATCGGCATCTTAAACAACTTCCTCTACCAGAAAAGCTGCCCAGAATGTAGATGAAAGAGCAAACTTTGCCACAGACAAATCCTAACTCAAGTTCAACCAGCAGCACCCAGGACTTAACTCCTCATCTCCTGGGACCTGTGGCTTTCCTTTGGCCTGGGAATAGCTATGGTTGTTTATGCTTCTTCCTCTAATCCAACATAAGCTGGAGAAGCTCTTGAGGTTTTTCTGTACAAGGACAAATTCATCCTGTCTGTCTCAGTGGTGGGACAGAGTGATCCCCCTGCATAAGAAACACAGTTCCCTTCAACTTGGCATCCCCACTGCAGCTCCCAATACACTGGGAGTTACTGAACCTGGCTGGTATCTACCACCCCACTCTCTGCTGCACCCTGGCAGCTCTCATTTAAACAGCTGGAGCCCCACAGATTTCCCTCAGATCCCCAGGCCATCAAGAGACCCCGAAATAGGCTGCAGCAGGAGAAAGCCCTGGGTGCAGTGCGGGAAAGCCTTTGAAGCTGACATCACTTGGGTTGGAGGTGTTTTGAACTGCGGAGAGGAAGCGATATGAAAAGAAAAGGCTTTTATTCTGACAGTCAAGCTTAAGCCTGCCATGACTGTATATAAAGTGCAAACTCGGAACTTAAAGAGGGAAAAATAAAAGGGCTGGATTCAGTGGACAGTCAGGTTTGACTCCAGCTCAGCTGTCAGAGGAATAAAGCCTTTGAAGAAGAACAAACCAAATCCTCAGTTCTTTTCCCCAGCATCAGCCCTGACTGTTGCAGCTTCAAAGGCTGGGCTATGCCAGGGAAGTCCCTCGGGGAGAGCGGGGCCGCCCCCGCAGCTGCTCCAGCCCTTTGCATGCCGGGCCACACCACAGCTCTTTGCTCAACACCCTGGGTCCCCCAAGCCGGCCCAGCTCCCCTGGCAGGCTGCTGCCCACCCACACCTCCTAAGGAAGGGGGGCTCATTCCCGGGCTCCAGCGTTTCTTCACTTTGGGGTTGCTCTCACGGCATCACTGAGTTTGGGTCAGTGCCGCCTCTCAGGTGGTCGTTTAGGAAATGAGTAATTGCCATCTCTGCTTTGTACCTCCAACATCTGCTCCTACACCTCCAGGCATGCGCTGGTGCTCCAGGCACAGGGGTGACCTCAGTGTCAGAGCTCCCTGGTGATCCAAAGGCAAAGGTGTGCTCACAAAATTTGCATGTAGAGACAGCAAACACGAAAGGCAGAGCTGGATGTCAAGGCAGAAACTTAAGCAGCTCATAATCACTGGGGTTGTATTTGTCTTTCCAAAGGGCATAACATTTTATGTGATTCATTAAGATTAGAGCCCTGAGTGTATTCATCAGGGCCTTGTTGGTATGGAAATTAATCATTTTAGGGCGCACGGCTGAGCTTTGATGGTGGCTCCCAGGAGGCTGCGCAGGCTGGCCCTTGGGTTATGTGAAGGTGTTGATGCACAGCACAGCCTGGCCAGCTCCAGCCTGGAGCAGGGCTGGCTCCAGGGCTGATGAGATAGCCAAGGGCTCTGGAATCCTGACCACAGCTTGGCTTGCTGGGGCAGGAGGAGGGACAGCAGCCATCCTGGGCCTAAACACCGCGCCATGGCACAGCACCAGGAATGAGCAATCCCAAGATGTTTGTGTGCTCCCACTTTGGCCCTTGTGGTGTTTTAACAGTGGTCAAAGCAGCTAAATTAAAAGGAGAGCATTGAACCACTGCTACTGCTGCCACATTCTTCCACTCTGGTATTTGTAGTCTCCATCCCCAAGGTTAGTGCCCCTCTACTGAGGGTAGCAAGTGGGATGGTCCAGCTGGATGAGTGGCAGAGACCAGGTACTGAGGATGCTGGTCCTTCTGCAGGGGGGACTGCAGCAGGAACAGCTGCTCCTTTGGGATTGGGTCACGTACAGGTAGGAGCAGGCGCTGGACTGTGGGATGCTGCACGCTGGGTGTGGTACATGCACATCTCTGCACCTCAAACCACATACTGCCCCTTCCTGATGTGGTATTTAGACATAACTCGGAGAAATTAATCCACATTTTCAGTTCTCTGGATATTAAAAAATTTTATATAAAAATCTGAAATGGGTGTTTTTAAGATTGCTGTATGATAAATTCATAGATTTCAACTGTTATAATTCTGCATAGCTGCAAAATCTGTGAGTTATTACAGCTTTACAGCCTCCTGACCCTTCAAATGTTTGTATTTCTCCTTGGATCCTTACCAGGAATAAGAGATAACTGCACTTGTCTGCAAAACGCCCTGGGTAAGACAAGATCATCAGGAAAATGGCAAAAAGTAAGATGCGTGTTCCGTGTTGCACTGACTTCCCTGTCACTTCTGCTCAGTTTATTAGCAGAAAACATACTTTTACTGCACTCCTGCCTTCAGATTCAATCTACTGCAGGAGGCGCACAGCCACAGAGGGGTTTTTTTCCCTTTTCACTCTGCGATGTGATAGCGATCACGCTGAGAAAAGCCTCTCCTCTTTGTCGGCTCGTTGTCAGCAGCGATTCTGCCCAGTGACGCAGGGACGGAGCGTCGCTGCGTGTTCCCGACGTCTCCAGCCTGACCTAATCCATTAGCTGACCCAGCATCCACGGGACGACGTTTCTTTTGGCATGAAGCGAATCTCTGGCAAGTTCGCTCAGTGAGACCTCGCAGACTTTCCACAAACATACTCCTGACGTAGCAGGAGTCGGGAGACAACGCCAAAGACGTCCACAAAGGTGGCGTTAGCTTTGTTCTTCCACTCTGAAATTGAGCTTTCCTGCAAACTTCAATAGTTTTTTTTGACCAAAACCATCCCACCTTGGTTATTCTGGCACAACCATCTCTCTCCAACACTAAGTCTCATTATGAGTTGAAAAGAGTGATGGAAACCACGAGGCTGTAAAAGGAGGAAGTGCTAAGGTTGTTGCTGCTGTTTCCAAAGCATGAAATAAGTATTGAATAATGAGTTTTTCCTTTCAGTGCTTGAGCTCTGTGGGGATATTGCTACAGCTAATTCCTAGTCTTGTATTTAACAAATTCACAAGCAAGGTCACTTGGTTACATGTCAGGTATGGGAACCCCGTGAGTCCTTTGGGCAAAGAGAATTAGAAGCAAAAATGCACAAGATCTCTGAGTTCATCAGAAACCCAGACAGAGAGAGCCTGTGGAATAAATGCTGTAATCCCTCGTCTCTTGGGGATGGAGTGGCTGTCTGACCCAGGGCACTGCTGGTCTAACAGCATTACCTTGGGGATGTTTTGGGCTTGGTTGCCCAGAGATTGCATGTGGTCTGCCAAAGAAACTGTTTCTCTCAAAGCTCAGATGGTCATCCACAAACGCCCCATAGGAGGAAATAATAACCGCAGACTTTCTCGTCTTGGCACCGCAGGGCTGGCCACATTACGAATGAACTTTTCCCATTCATACTTGGGTTTCACCACATGAAGAAGAAAGAGGAGAGATGCTGCAATGAGAGGGAGGCTGGAAAGAAAGGGTAGAGCAAAGTATCAGTCATTATAAACAATGATTCAGGAGATCCTTCCCAAAGGTAACACAAGCAGCTCACTTAACATCCTATGTCAGAAATGGTGATTCCACATCTGGTATTCAGGAATAGGGATCATTAACTATTGATAACATTTGCAAATATTAAACAAAGCATGTCCCTGCTGTTGAATGGGTAAGTGAACTAACAGGCTGACATTACATTTCTTAGAATCACAGAAAGGCTTGGGTTGGAAGGGACCTTAAAGATCATCTAGTTCCAACCCACTGCTTAACTCTAAATATTATGAAGCATTTTGAAAGCACTTTTATCAGACTCATGCCATGACACAAACCCTCCTTCAGGAAGCTGTGATAGTACTGAAGAAAAAGCTGGCAGAATCAGGAAAACTGTTAAAGCTCTTTGTGCCCTGGAAGGGTCTCACAAGAGGTCCCCACTCCACCTCCAGCTGCAGCCGGGTGGCCAGCACTGGCTCCTGTACCCCAGCATGTGATAAGATTTGATGAATAACAGCAAAATTTATGTTGCCATCCCCCAATTCCCTCATTTCAGCCCTGAGCAGGACAAATGCTGACAGGGATGTGCTGGGAGGTGCAGCAGAGTGGATGTAAAACTCCTTCAGTTTGCCCCCACTTCCCTGCCGGGAGCAGGATGGGGAGCAGAGCTTGGAAAATGGCAGGAACTCTGGACGTTTTTATTTTGCTTTTTAAATGCTTTTTCCCCTTCTTTTAACTTACAGCCTTGAGTCCATTACTCACTCCATGTCTGAAACTGAAATTATGGGGGGAAAAAATCTTTGGTGCATTTACTTAGATTCATTATCTGTCAAGCGGTATAGAAGGAATAAATTGGGAAGGAAATTTTAAAACCATTCTTCTGACATGAGTCACAGGAGTAAGCTATCAGAAGCCATGTCAAAGGCACTGCAGTTGGCAAGAAACATATAGCATCTTTATGATTCTTCCTTTCATAAAATCCAAACCATAAACAACAGAAACAAGGGAAGGCAGGGAATATAATTTCATTAGAGCAAACGTGACATAAATTTAATAATAAATATTAGCTGTTATCTAGGAAAATATGAAAAGCCATTTTCAAAATCATTAGCTCTAATCACAAATGAATTTTGCAGCTTCTTTTCCATTTTGTACCTCTGTAATGAACTCTGATAAATTCAAGGGACTACATGTTAAATAAAGAGATAGAAGGGTCTAATTTGCTGCTTCATTAAACCGGCTTATTTCTGGAACGTCTTGCGTGTTGCTCTGAATTTCCCATCTCTGAAAGGTGGAGACAATGAACTATCTGTCTCTAATGTAGTGTGGCACACAATTAGGGATTCAAAAGGATGTGAATCTCTTTCCATCAGAGATACACGCAGCGATTATTATTTTATTACCAAATACTGTCAGCGTTACAGATTTCCAACAGCTACCCTGACACCTGATGCGCATGTTAAATTTGCACGAAGCGTTGCAAGAAAAAGTCAGATGGAGCATATTTATGCCACATTATTCCTTCTTACATAAGTCTCCAGTAAGCCTGGAATGGTTAAATATTCCTGGAGCGAAGATTTGCACCTGGACAGGATATATAGAGGATGACCTGCCTGTTTGGATGTATTTTTAACACGGTGATACAGCACAAGCTCAAGTTTACAAACTCTGCTTGCATGTCTACAGAGCCTTTAAGAGCTTACCTGAACCTATCTCTGCTCAGTGAACTTACACATGAGGATCTGAGATACTGGCCTGCTTGGGGGTGAATTCTACTAAAGTTCTCTCAGCTTCAGCTGAAATTTTTTTTTCAAAACACACATTAACACGAAAGTTTTGTAACCTCCATCTGACTCTAGGCGAGTGGATTTGCAGGAGGAAGATTTTAGAAGCAGTCCTGAAAACATAAAAAGACTCAAAAAGGCTTTGACCTCCTAGAGAAACACAGATGTCTCCTTAGATGCAGTATCAGCTTGGGATTTACCTCCACAACCAGAATATATGTACCTACCCACAGGAGGATCTCTGGTAATCTGAGCAACAGTGAAAGAAATGATTGAGGCATTTAGAGCCGTGTTTGCCTTCACACATACACACCTGTGGCATGGTCAGGATTGCCACTTATGTACCACAGGTCTGCAAAATTTCCAGCCACTGAACAACCTCTTCCCTGGATTTCACTCTCCTCTTATTGCCTTTCTCAGCGCAAGATGATGGGGCTTGGAGCAACCTGGTCTAGTGGAAGGTGTCCCTGCCCATGGTAGGGGGCTTGGAACTAGAGGAGCTTGAAGATCTCTTCCAACCCAAACCATTCTGTATTTCTGTGATTCTCATGAAAAACAAAGTTCTCAGCAACTTGCAGGATCCAAATTGCCGTGTCGGAACAAAGTAAAGCAAGAGCTGTAATACACTTTATAACTATAGGGAGGAAAAGGGAAAGAAAGAAACTCCCCAAAACATTGGACTTGAAAATTTCAAACTCTGAAGCCAAGACATTCAAAATCACGGTTCCCGCAGCACCCATAACTCACCTGGTTCCACATATGTCACATGTGCTACTGGGTAGGAGGTTATATTTATATCTTGCTCCTTCTCTGCCAGGAACAGAGTTATGGCTACTGGGGGAACTATAAGTTTGATTTTCCTGACTTATGTGTATTGAATCCTCAAGAAAGGAAAAAACCCCAACCTGCTTGTTATGATCGTAGCAAATATGTCTCCCTCTGTTTGACTTTATTTCCTCTTCCTTTTCTGTTCCTCTGTGTCTTCACAGCCAGATAAAACTGTGGACTTTACCCACACGAAGAGGAATAGTTGTTGAAAAGAATCAACCTGCGCCTTCTTTAGGAAAAAATTCTTCACTGAAAGTTGCTGGGACAGGTTGCACAGGGCAGTGGTGGAGTCACCATCCCGGGAGGGATGTAAAAGGTGTGTCGATGTGGCACTGAGGGACATGGTTTACTGATGAACACCACACTGCTGGGGTAACAGTTGGATTCGATGATCTTAGAGGTCTTTTCCAACCTGAAGGATTGTAAGATTCTTTGGAAGAGGCAACATCTTCCCATACAGTTCCAGTCCTTACAGGACCTGGCTGGAGAGGCTCTGTTAAAAACACTGAAGCCTTCTAATTAAGTTCTCATTACTAAACTTCTGCTTGCAGCAACCTTTTAAAATAAACTTTACCACTTTCTTGTGGGTAACTTGCAACAATGTCTAAGCTATCCCTGTCTGGAACTGCTTACAACATCAGTTCAAAGTTTATCAAAATGCAACTGGAGCAACCCAGAGCCCCTATTTCAGAGCCATTTACCAGCACTCATTGCACTGTGGCATTGAGAGGTGAGGAACACTTCACTTTCCTCTTCTGTCTGCAGATGTTAAGTGGCCTTTTTGCTGGAAATAGCATTTGGGAGATTGGCACATACTTTCAAAGAAAATTTCAAAGAAAATTTCTCCTATTTCTCTGCTGAAGGTTATTAAGTAATGCCTGTTGCAGAGGCTCAGAGTGGTTACAGGGAAGGGGTCTTTGCAAAGGCTGTGGGATGGTTCCCAATGACTCTGATAACCCTTGCACTGACTTCTAAATCCCTCTGCCTGTTTGACTTCCCCGCTGCCTCCTTGGCATTCCCCATGTCCTGCTGACACCCGCCATGGGCAGTGGCAGCAGGTACAGCAGTCTGTGTGTCCAGGCACTGGTCACAGCTGACTGGGACAGAGGGAGAGACAAGCAGCACTACCAGAATGAATGCTCAGCACTTTGATGTTCAGCAGGGCGCTGCTGCGGCGGCTCACTCTGTGAAGCGAACGATGCTCCTCACTCCCTTTGGTCATTTATTTATAGGAGGAAAAAAAAAGGAAAGAGAATTAACCTGGATCCTGCTGTTGTGTCTCTATGCTGGAATACTTTTCTTGTGGAAGCCCTACCGATAAAAAAATGCTTTTGATTTGATTTCCTGGAACATTCTGTTGTTTTCAACTCCAATATGGGTTTATTTCAGATATATTTCTGAGGCTTTCAACGAAAAAAGTTGCAAGGAAATATATTGCATTTGGGAAAACCATACAAATGGTAAATGACTTTTCAAATAAGTTATAATGATATTTCAAGGGCAGTTTAGACCTATTCAAATTGCATATTCTCATTACCATTCTTAGCAACAGACGTAAGTCCTTCAATCTCCATGTAGTTTTGTTACTCTCTCTCCACAATTTTCAATTTCCTTACAACTATTCAGCTGATTTATTATTTCCCTCCTGTATTTTAAATGCATTGTAACCCCACACATTTGTTTCACTCTCTCAGCTTCAATACTCAAGGTCGTTAAAACCCCCAAAATATCCTTTGCTTATACCACAGATTTAAATGTGCTCTTTCTTGTCCAGTGGCTTGTTACGTAATTACCAGTGGCAATATTATCCTGTTTTTATATTTTTATGATTAAAGAGATAAAAATGAACTCAACTGAGTAAAACATAGGAAGCTACTTGCAATATCTGTGGCAATTCTGCTGCTGCCCCGGTTGCAGAGGTGACAGAGAGATGCAGAATTAATCTTTCTCCGTGTGTTGCTTGAAAGTTAACTGAGAAGAAATAAATTATATAGTATTAACATCTGACCCTTCTGATTGAGCGCTGCTTAAACATGCAACAAATTTTAAATTGTTTGCATTGTACAGAGAGGTAAAGTACCTGTCAGTCCACACAGTCCAAATCTGCCTTAACAATGAAGATGTCCTGCCAGCCATGTCCCAAGATCACACCTCAGTGTCTATGTGGGTAACACTTGGTTGGACACCATCCCTTCAGTCCTGTGCTGGGCTGGGAGCTGCTCACCCTCCACACACCAAGGCAGCCCACAGGGACCCCCACAGGTCCCCAACGTGCAAGGTCACAACCCTGGGCAGTTTTGTTTGAAAATGTAAATCTGTGGTTCAGCCAAACCTCCAAACCTGACAGTGGAAGCAAGTGTGAGCACATCGCAGCTCCCTGGGAGCACGCCCTGAATGGGAATTCAGTTTCCCAGCTGTGCTGATGGAGGTCTGGGAAGGCTGAAGAAGGCCAGAGGAAGGTCTGTCCGAGGGCAGGGGGCAGCAGGACGTTTCTGCGGGGAGCTCAGCTCAGGGACCCGCCAGGTGCTGCCGCTGCGGCCCAAGGGCTGCGCTGACAGAGCACGGGGTGACAGCTGTGCCCGCTGCCATATGGCACCGTCAGCACCGCTCCCGGAGCAGCAACACGGAGCTGCAGGGCTGCGAGGGACCTGCGGAGCCCAAGCAGCCAGTGCCCTGCCCCAGAGCAGGATCGGGCCCTGGCAGACCCTCCCTGACAGCTGATTTCTAACAGATTGCTCCTGCCTCCTCTCTAGATCTAGATTACCCATTCAACACGCCCTGCCTCCCCCACCACAGGACTTTCTGACTGCTCATCCATGTCCTCCCTGCCACCCGCTCCTGCCGGCCCCTTTGCCAGCTCCACGCCAAGCCTGAGGAGCACCAGCTCCTCTGCAGAGAAATGTTGATGTAGGCACACAGGGAAACAATGATGCAGAACACTGCAGTTGTGGTTATTATCTCTGTGTTCCTTAGTAACCCATTTTGCGTGCTGGAAAAAACAACACAGCGTCTGAGCCCCTAAATTGCTGAAGAGAGCAGTGCAAAGACTACAGACAAGGAGCATTGGAGCCAACCAAGTTCATGGCCAGGTTGCCCCAAGGGCTCTCAGAGCTCCTCATTTCATGCATGTCCTTTCTGCTCCCAGCCCCTTTGCTCCAGGTGTAAATCCAATGATGGAAAAAGAGGGGACAGTGCCCTTCTGGAGCTGTCCTCAACGAGGCTGAGATTTTGTTCCACTGCTGGCTGCAAGAGGTGTGAGCGTGGGATGTGCCAGCTTCCTGCGGCGTGTTTACCGGGTGGATGAACCCAGGAGCTCAGACAACACAGGAAAGGATCCGCTTTCATTCCCGCTAATCCAGGCCCTCCCCTTGAATCACAGCCTTGGCTTAAAAACAAAAGGTTTATGTAAACATATAGCTTGCTTTCAATTTGAAGCTGCAATTCCTTCTTCTCTGCTAAAAGGTTATGGGTTTTTTTCCACGTGACTGCCAGACTTGCAGCCTGCCTGGCGCAGGCACAGCCAGTGCTTGGAGCTGGGATGGGGACAACTAAGTAAAACCCATCGCTGGTGGAAATCGCCCATCCTGTGCTCCTGTGGGTCTCGGATCCTGTGGCTCTGGTGATTCTCTGGGCAGGCACAGTCCTGCAAGTCCGGAGGAGACTCCTGATGCTGCCCGCAGTGGCAGCCCCCGGGAGCCGTGGCTGGCGGGGAGCCGGGGGATGAGGCGTAGCTTCTTCAAAGCTCATGTTCAACTTATGAAAACAAACGAAAGGAAGAGAAAACCTCTGCCATTACTCACTCCCGGGGCAGCCGGGCTGTGCCGCCGCGGGAGTGTTGGTTCACACGACCGCAGGGAGTGCAGCCGGAGCATCCCGACGGGTGCAGCCGGCAGCTGCGGGCTCTGAGTCACACCTGCAGGTGGGGGGCCGCTGTGTCACCGGGGCTCTCTGTCACCCCCGGCCGCCGTCCCGTGGCTGTCCCGGCCATCTGCATCACTGGCAGGTACCTCAACCGCGCTGGCTCCCAGCCCATCCAGGCACTGAACGTGGAGCGAGCCTTTGGCGAGCCTGACACTCTCCTCTACGGAGTCACAGCAAGTTCTCCCAGCAAGCTGTCAGCTTTTCCCCTACAAGCAGAACCAGCTTTACCACTGCCGTGGCTCCTGCTCTACCTCCAGCAGCACAGACCACCTTCCACTGCTCCTCACTGTTCCGGGGTCTTCTGACACATTTTATCCGTACGAAACAGAGTTTGCTTCACTTTTGCTGGGAGTTGCAATAAAACACGCAGACTTCATTTGCTCATTCAGCTGGGGCTGGTGGGAAAAGGTGCCCTTTGCCTTCCCTGGACCAAGTACCTCAAATCCTTCACTCTTCCATGGCTGGTTTTCCTGGGAGAGGCCACAGCAACCTCCTCAGCAGCTTCACTGCTGAGAGAGAGATGAAAGCAGAAGATTTCCTGTTTCCAGTTTCCCTGCCTGACACCCCTTGCCCTCCCTACATGGGGTGGTTTTAAAAGCAGAGTTTAAGTGAACTAGACAGTAAGAAAACAAAAGAAAACAACCCCAAACCTGGCACACAAACACACAACCTCCCTCACATCACCCTTCTACAAAAGCAAGCAAATTTTGCACCAAGTCACTCAATCCCATCAGAGAAAAAGAAGCCGCTGCTGCATCTGCTCTCCAGGCACGACCCCTTTGAGCTAGCGCTGCCATCCTCAGAGATCTGCTAATTTCACATTCCCTAACAAGAGCTGCAGACCCACACTGCTGACTTGCTCCATGTTATCACAACCATTAAAACATTCATTAGAGGAGTGCTCTGCTTGCTCTTTGGCCTTTGGAGCTCATTTGAGTCACTGAGTAGCTGGTCAGGCTCTTGGAAGAGTATTCTTAAGAAAATAACATCTGATGATAAATTTACAGCTCCACAACTGCATATTAAGAGCTTTTTACTCCAGCTAGTTCTGTGTCACAAGTTGTCAGTAGAGATTGGTGGGAAAGGAGTATGAAATATTCATGAAGTTATCAATGGGGCCAAGATACCCAGTTAATGATGTTGCTGAGCAGTTCCTCTGGCTCTGGATGCCCGGTGCCGACGGGCTCGTTAGGGTGGCTGTGATTTGCTGGTGCCTTTGTGGCAGTGTTTGCTCCGTACCACTGAAACAGCACCACGCTCCTGGACCAACTCCATCTTAATTAGCTCTGCTGCCACTGGAATTAGGCGACATGTTGGAGGAGTCACTTAAATTAACTTCTGACTCTTCCTCAGACAGATGGGACCTTGTTACCCGTGCCTGCCTATTACGTTTGTTTAATCATTCTTTAAAGGACTGTCACAACACGCTGTACTGTCTGGGTGCGTCAGAGATGTGACCTTGGCTTCAGCGCTGGGTTCTGAAAATGAATGCATTTCTTAGAAGGTATCTGAGCTTTGCCAGGCAAGCTGATTAGCAATTTGGAACACAGTGTAGAGGTCTCCATGATGCCATGATGATTTTTTGCCTTTTCTTTTATACACCCTTTTATATAGCTTTTATGTACCCTTAGTGCTTTTAGCATGCATATTTGTAATCCCTTAAGTTTGATAACTTAACGTAGTCCTAATATCCCATTAAACCAGTAGACCAAACATCCTGAAGGCCTCGTAGTTGGAGGCCAGAAAGCCCTACGCTATCCTAAGAAACCAAGGTCTTCCCTAGAACACATCCTGTAAGCTAAGATAGGCCCATCCAGGGGGGAATTCCTCGGGATGGGGGGTCCATTCAAGCCTCTCATTGGGGAATCTTTGATAGATACATTAATTTGCAAGGCCAATAAACTGTATATGTGATCTATCGTGGGTGTGCATTTCGGTGTGCATTGCACCTGGACAAAGTGGTGCACCTTAAGGAACCTTAAATAAATACCGAGGTAAAAACCCCTTTTCCCTTAACCGTGTTTGGCTCTTAATTTTAAGACCAGGGAAAGGCAACATCCTGGTAGCAAGGTCTCGCTGGCTTGTGCTGCTCATAACCCAAAATAGGACCTGCTTAGAAATTCGCATCCCAGCCCACCACCAGTTCCCACTGCTGACCCTGGTGATGGGGTTGGGGTTCATAGTGGTCTGTGCTGTCCGTGAGTGCTCCCTGCAGCACAGGCTGGACACTCTGTAGTCCATACAGAGCCCTGCTGATGGGTTTTGCATGAATGAGCACAGCAGGTACCAACTGGAACACCTCATGCACCCCTGGCTGTGCTAAGCTTGCTTTGGGAGACCACCTCTGGCCTATGGCTGATCTTTGGCACTGCAAAGACAGTGTCAGTGCCCTCTGTGGCCCATTCCAGCCAGGAGCTGTTACAGAGGGAGATGCTGTAGAGCTGTGGTGTCTCCCACTCACACCATGACTACACGCTGACAGGGGCTTCAGCATCTTCCTTCTAAAGCTGGCTGCAGTGTCCTGCACAGTGCAGGACAGCTGGAAGAAGCCCAAATGCTACAGGATGGAACATTCTGGAGTATTTCAGCCCAAATTCTGGATGGGAAAACTTTAGGACATTTCTACAAACATTAGCAATGACAAAAGGGGCTGGGATGAGGCTGTTTGGTACCTGGAGGTCACTGTGCTGCGGACCTGGCCCTGTCACACCTTCAGTACCCCCAGCCAGGGCTTTTGCCTGCTGCAGGAATGTTCCTATAGCCACCACAGGAACAGCTCCTGCTGAGGATCCTCTCACCCAGCCCTTGCTTTAGTTTGAGTCCAGAGCCACACAGGGATGGCACAGCTCCAGTCATACCCCTGTATTCGGGTGCAGGAGCAGACCTGAAATCCTGAACCGATGCTTAGTCAGGAGACTTTTCAGAGACTTGCCCATCTACTCGACTTTATGTGAAGCTGTGAGCAGAAAGTGCTCTCAGTTTCCAGGGTTTAAAAAAAAAATATAGGTTCACATTGCTTCCTCCCTGGAGGTTTGCTTTCAAGTTTCAGCTTCAAACAAGCCCAGCTTTCAAAGTTCCAGCACACACATTGCTCTGCATGCAGACCACGCAGGTTAAGGATTTCCCTGCAGCTTCCCACGGTGCACAGTCCCTGCTGCTCCCTGCCTAACATACTGCACAGCTTAATTGTGACAGAAATAAACCCACATCACTCGCAGGACCCGAGCTGATAGGTGTGTGCGTGGATTTGGGGACATTTTCCTTGTTTCCCTCAAGATGTTCTGTAAGATACCAGCAACGCCGTTGTTCTTTTCTGAGGCCATCGTGTCTTTCTGGTAGGACCATATTGCAGCTTTTCTGAAACTCACAGCAAGGAGCATAAAAAAGTGCTTCCACCACGCCTCGTCCTACTGCAGGTTTACTTTAGTGCCAACACTGGTGCTGATTTAATTCCATAACTCCAACTTTTAAAGGCAGGTTTAATCTGCCATACTGTGGCTTCTCTGTTGCAAGTCATCTTCCCTTTTTCCAAGCAATTTAGGCCCTGATACAGCAAGGCACTTAAGCCCATTCTTAAGTGTCATCTAATTCAATGCATGGGCTTTAGTTCTTGCAGAGTCAGAGTTACATCACCGTAAAATCCTCTCCTGCTGTGAGGACGGGGCTCTGTGTGATGTGGTGTCCCCTCCGTGGGGTGCAGGATGTCTCTAGGTTATGGTCCTGCTGACCTGGAGCTGCCCTGCTGAGCACTCTGGTTTTGTGGGGAATCAGGGGGAATGATGTCTCCTAACCGCAGCCATCGTGGAATGAGTTTATCAAACCAAAGTGGGTTTGGAGGCCACGCTCCCAGCCCTTGCTCGGTGTTTTTTTACAATGAACGTTATTCACATGGAAATAGCCATGGCTGGGCATTCATTCCCTAACCCATGCTAAGATCTCCTGTTGTTTCTGTGGTGATCCCTGCGCGTTGCCCCTCTCTGTGAAGCAAGATCAGAGTCACTGTCCCCAGCCCCACAGGCCCTACCACTCACCTCCCATGGCTCCAGGAGCACCGCTGGCGTTCCTGTGCAAACTGCCTGCTCTCCAAAGGGAAGGAGCAGCCATCCCCTGCACAACAGTGCACAAATAAGGACATGATTAAACCATACTGGATGCTGAGAGGCAAACTACTGCACTATGATGTTCAAAAAGCCAGAATAATGTGATGGTTATGAAGACAGACAGCTCAGGCAAAGCTTGCCTAGAGCACAGAATGATTGTCAGGATGGGCAAAAATGTAGAAAATCATGTGAGTGTGTAAGCTGCCAAAGCCAATTAATCCAAAGAACATTTTGCAACCATTAGGCTTCTATTACTGTGCATGCATTGTAATTACTATGAGTCTGCACAGATATGATTGCAGATCTTTAATGATACCAAGGTTCTACTTGAACTTTAATTATTTTCATTTAATTTGTTTGTGTTTAATTGTTGCAGCACCTAAAGTTGGAAAAAGTGACTTATTTTTTAATTTGTCATTTCGAGTGCTGCTGTACCCGGATCGTCCTAGCAACCAAGGAGTCTGGAAGGGCTGCTCAGAAGGAAGAGATGCTGTGGTGTTTCCTTGTCTCGTGCTACTTTAACAGGCAGCTCATGCCGTTAATATCAGAGCCTGGAAAATCGTGGGAACATGGTGATCAAGGAAACTTCTGCTGATAAAAAAGCACAGAGAGCACTTTGCTAGGCGGCTTTGGCTGAATCATCGTCCTCTATGTCAGGGTTGAAGCAGCCAGAGAAATAAAGGTGAACCCAAACCTTACAGCCAGGACTGGATCCACATTTTGTGGTTGACTTAAATCAGTGTTGCAATACCCTGGACTAGAACTATGAGAAATATCATACTGGATAAAACTGAGATTTCAGCTTGGTTCTTTGGGTTTTTCCTCTGCCCTAAGACAAACAACAGGAGTTTATGTCACATTTAGCTCTTGATTGGCAACCCCTCCTCCCTGTTAAAGAACAAAAACTCTATTTTATTAAAGTGAGAACATGAGAATATTATATTTCTCATCTTTCTGTATGGCTGACCTGAGGAAGGTGCAACAACTGTTTGACACTTTTAGGGAAATTTAAGTGAGCTATGAGTTATTAAATGAATTAATTCAATTCAGTGAATATTCTTTCATATCTTCTATCCAAGTGGTTAAAACTACTGTGAAATTCTGCTAGTAGGAAAAGGATGAGACAGGGAAAAGTAGCTAAATATTGGTCTAGAAAAAAGTTAAAGACACAAATACGACTAGTTGGCCACCAGTTGAAGCATCTTAAACTTCTGAAATTGAGTCTCAAGTGTGTAAGTCGCCCATCAGATCTCAATGTCTATGGAGGCGACATCTCTGTACAGTTCTCACTTTCCTGGACAAGAAATGCTGATCCTGCCACTCCTTTGAGGAGAATTGTACTGGACCAAAAGGACATAGAATGGTAGAATGATGATAGAATGGTTTGGGCTGGAAGGGGCCTTAAACATAATTTCCTTCCAACCCCCCCCCACAATGGGCAGGGACACCTTGCACTAGCCATACAAAAGAAATATCTTAATTTTGTGTTTTAAAAACCAAAATAAAATCTAAAAGAATAAATTCAAGATATAGCAGAACTGCTAGTAGAAGCAGCCATCTCGGGGTGTTTGCCTAGCCTGGCCTTTTTGAAGCCTCAAAGCCATTAAAGAGATGGATTTCTTTAGACAAGCCATTAACGCCTAATCTTTTTTCCGTTTTTGGGGGGGAAAATGAACTGTAAGTTACACTTTATTTTGTTTCTTCACCCAGATGTAATTTTAAGTGTCTGAGTTCTACGGCTGCACGGGACTCTGGGCAGCTGGGACAGAGGAGCCCCATATGAAGGAGTCTGCCTGTCCTCTCTGCTGGCATTTACCAGCCCCAGGGGCTTTATGAGAGCAGCAAAAAGAGGAGAGGCAAGGGGGCAAAGGAAAGACAGTGAGGAAGACACCTAGCCCTAGCAGTGAGCACCGCAAACAGGCAGGGACACCTCTCCCAGCAAGGAGATAAAACAGCCAAAGGAATCCCCTTCTTGCGGGTCAGAGCACATTGATGTATTTGTTTTGCTTCAGAGTCCAACGAGAGGGACTCTGATCTATCTGCTTCACCTGCACAGAGGCAGCTGAAGGTTTTCAACCTGATACTCAAGTATAAGCAGATCCTGAGCCAGCATGAGTCGGGGCAGCACCTGGGGTTTTTTTTAATATGTCTGTTTTACTTAGGAATGGCAGAGAGATTTGTGACTGACAGAACTTACGGCACTGTCTCCCACCTCCCTCACAGACCAGCCCTGACCTAAAATCCTGTAAAACAAAAGCCTGAGCTTCTCCCTCCCTCCAGCCCTGACAAGTGTGGGCTTTGCTTCCATTTCCTTTTCCCAGTTCTGTATAAAACCCACAAAAAACATTACAGGCAGTCCTGTAACCACGAAACCTCTGCCCTGCACAGCCCATGCCCACCATGGGTTTTACAGCCCAGCCCATTCCCCAGCCACACAACTCACACTGAAGCTCAATTCCCGAGCAATACATCCTCGTGACTAATAGAAACAATCACTTTAGATGAAGGCTCACAGGTATTTAAACAAGTTAAAAGTGTTTCAGAAGCCTGATTAAAACAAGTGGGCCAAAATCCAAGTACAATTTTCTCCCTGGCCAGCCTTAGCAGTGGTTGTAAATCAGGAGTGGTTGTAATGTTATTAATTACTACTACAACTTCTGTAGCAGCATTACGGAGACAGAGCACAAAGATCTCGTTACAAGTGGAATGGACAGCTCTAAAATGATCAGAAAGCTGGTGAGCAAATAGTTATTTAAGCAATTTATAAGAAGAGGGAATTGAGTTGTGCTGGGAAGGAGAGAGTGTCTCCCAGCCCCTCGCCACGGAGAGAGCTTTCCTGGTTTGTCTACATCAAAGGCTCGTAGCTGCACCTCCTACTCATTTGATCTTAATTCAGCTCAAAAAAGCTCCGCTTCATGCGTTTCTAGGTATGACTTAGACATGAAACATGATGTGATGGGCCTTTGATGAATAAGGGAACATGGACTGGGAGTCATCTGTGCCAGGAAGATTTGATTTGATTTTGGGAAAGAGGTGAACACGTAGCCATACACGCACATACACAGCTATAAATAAAGCAGGAGCTGTTTGCAGGCGAAACAGGAGCCCAAAGCCACTCCCTTGATTCAATTCATTGTCCCAGCTTATCTCTGTAATTTTATCCGCCTAAAAATATCCACACAGCCAGTGTTCTCTATGCAAATCATCATATTTTGCTCGTGGAAGCAAAACACAAGGCAGCAGTAGGAGCCATGGCAGGAGCTCGGGGTGAGGCCAGACTCACCTCTTGCTCCTGAGCAGTGGCTGGTGGTTGGCACCACAGGGAGCAGCCCAGGCTTCCCAAACCTCCTGGTCTGTCCCCCGCCCGCTTCCCACCATCCCTCAGCAGCCACAACTCACCAAGGAGAGCCTGCAGAAACCTGCCAATAGGTCCTGTGAGACACATTCAATACTTCAACTCTCTTCGGAGACTTCTCAGTCACCAACATGTGCTAGAATGAAATAAATGCTTTTTCCAGTGGTGTCTGAGAGGCAGATGGGCTGGAAGCAGGCAGGCAGTGTGGTGGGGGGCAGGACACTGAGGACAACCCCAATTTTGGGATGCAGTTCTACCCCAGCCCTTCTTTGGGCCTTGGGACATGTAACTGTCCTGTCCCCACCCTGACTGTGGGGAAGCACCCTGATTTCTCCCTCCTAATTTTCTTCTGAGATGGGTAATTAATATTTCAGTATGAACAGTTAATTACTTGAGGATGTTTCTCAGCTCCTTCACTGACCGTGTGTCTGGGGTCAGTGTTTGCTCATGGGTCTCTGACGTGTAGCTCTCAAAACAGTGACAACAAACAATCATGAAATCTTGGTGACTCCCATTCCAGGGAAGAAACCACCAAAGGAGGACCACCAGTGGCTGGTAAAAAGCAGCAAAATTTTCTCCTGTCTTTTGAAGCCAAGGCAGGGAGCGCCCAAACCACAGAACACAGAAACCAAGGTGAGAGAGGAGATTTGGAAGGCATCAAACCCTAAAGGATGTAGACATGAGATTTCCAGGGGCTCAGATGTCTGAGCAGAGAAAAAAGCTATGCTTTTATAGCAGACACATGATGCTTAACAGATGGGTCAGCTCAAGAGGTCCGTGTATACAAGGGGAGGGAAGATTATTATTCAGGGGAGAAAATACACCAGGGACAGAAGATCCAACCACTGAGGAGGCCCAATGGCCTCTGGTTGGCACCATTTGTTTGGTGTTTGTTCAAAAGACATCCCAGCAATGCTTACAAAGCTTCATAAGCCTGCATGAGACAAAGTTCAGCGTGGACTCAAAAACACCCTGCTCAAAGGGCTACCCAGTGGTGATTGAAGATTAGCTTAAATGACAAGAGTTTAAGCAAACCAAGACAGATATTTTTCAGTTCGGTGCCATGTGTTGAAGGTTGAAGGGGGGCATTGTGGATGTGCTGTTCTCAGCACGCTGATCCCCATCTGTTACCCCCTAGCACAGGGTGGGCACCTCCCCAGACGTTGTTGCTGGGCAGAATGGCAGGAGCCGGTCACACATCCCAGAAATCTGTTTGGTTTTTTTGCAATAAACAGCTTCTGAATGACGTCAGTGGGTTAAAAAGGCATCATTATCCCATTGAATGCCTGACCCAAACCCTGCTGACATCCACACAAGTCTTTTAGTGACTTCGACAGGCAGTGGGTCAAGCCTGAAGAGAGCACCACACACTGAGCTGTCTAAAATCAAGACAAACTCAACCAACTTTGTGAAATAACAAGATTTACCTCACTGCAGCCTCCATAACCCCTGCTAATGTCAGGGTTCAGGCTTTGAGGAACCAAATATTAAAGGCTTCTCCAACATGAAAGTCAGCAAGTACTAATTTTGGTAAACCTCCACTGGGACACAGGGATTAGCTGGGGGAGAACAGCTGGGTCGCTATTGCTCTTGAAAGTCGAGTCATTAGTTTCTTTCTTTCAGCCTTTAATAAGCTTCACTGGAGGCAGCTTTTAAAATAAAACCCAAAACTTGAGCCTAAGCCCTTCATCCGTCTCTGTCCCGGGCAACACTTACTCCCTGCCCCGATGTCCGTGCATGTCCACCTCTGAAACCAAAGGCCACGGGGTTGTGTCAAACCCGTTCTGCAGGATCAGCTCCTACCACAGAGTGTTACTCACTGGGCTGTTGAAGATACGGTGCCAGGCCCTGTAATACAAATAGCTTCCGAAAGAAAAATTAATGGATAGTGTCAACAGCCCAGAGCTCCAGATAGGCCAGAGGAAAACAAACTGTGAGGCACTTTGTGAAGGTGACGAAATGAAAAGGCTGTTTGCCTGCATTTCACCTTGCACGGATGGGAAAGTAGCACATGGGCACACTGACACTCATCACCTTTACGAGGTGTCCCAGGGCTAAATCCTCACTCACCGTGATGAAATGCAGGGGCAAGCCTGCAACTTTTATGCTTCAATAATAGAAGAAGCTATTTATACAGAGATGTGAAATATTTAGACTCAAAGTGTTTCATTTCACTTAATTTAATACCACTTAACACTTGTGGAACTTCTATAAATGAAATCACTAGAGATTCAGATCCCTACTGTGTCCAAATGTATCTGGAAAAGAAATGTGTCCATTTTCAGTGCAACAAACGCTCAATTGCAGATTTTCAGCACAATAAAATCCCCAGACTAGCGATTTAATTATTCAGCTGAGTGGTGGAAGAATATGAAGTTAAAGAAATCTAAAGCCCTGTGATGAAAACTCTGGAGCAAGTTATAACAAATGTTTGCTTTAAGACACTAACTGAGCTACACAGAAGCTTGCACTTACGAGATAATGATCATTTAACAATTATGCAAGAAAGTACCATCCTTGTTCTCATAATCTCTCCTCATATGGTCAAAACTATTTTCTTCCTTAGAACTACATCAAATAGGAGTATTCTTCATGCCACAATTTTTGGCCAAGATCTTAATCCTGTAACAGGAGGCATATGGCCAGACACATTCATTTCCATGGGTACCCATGCAAACATGAATCTCCTGCCCTGAAATCAGTGTGCTGAAAAACACCCAAGTCACACTATTAGGTACACTCTCAAATTATTGGGCTCTGTGCTTCTTCCTCTTCTCCTCCAAGCACCTCCAGGAAGGTCATCACACTTCGCCACTGCTCGATATTGGTGGTGGTGGCCAGTTCCTGCCATCTCAGCAATGAACCACACAGAAATGGGAACTTACAGGGGTTTCAAGGCTGCAAAACCCAAGCACAGATTCAGAGCCAGTAATATTCCCTGTTCGCGGAGAGCCTGTGATCTAAACAAGGAGAAAGGGGAAAGGAGGATTGTTGTGTTCCACACAGCTGAGATTTCAAGGAATAAACAAGGAGAGCGTTGTCAGCACATGCTGTTGGAGTTCCATCCACGCTGCAGGAGTTCCATCAGCAGCCATTCACCCAGCCTCCTTCCAGTGGAGGATCCACCAGGATTTGGTCTTTTCAACCTGCTGATGAGCTGTGGGAGCAGCCAGCATAGGATGCAGGCCCAGAGCCGGGATCCAAATATATTCTCAAGGCACAGACTGTTATTAGCCACAATACACTTCTGGCATTAGACAATTTATAATTGCGTTACTAATTACATCACCAATTAAGTGCAATCTGCCATTTCTGGAATTCTCTCCCTAGTCAAACGCTGTCCTTGAGGCATTAAAAATACATTGACATCCAGCAGCAGGAGCAGCAAATCAGTGTCCTCGTGTTATCACAGGATCCCTGTTGAACCGCTGCCCATCAGATAAGCCTGCAGGAGCCTCAGCATCCTCCAGCCAGCTCAGGCTGTGCCTTCGCTCACCCTGCAGCAGCTGATGCAGCCCAAATCACAGAGGCAGCACTTGAGAAAAAAGCATCTCCCACACCAGGGCAAGCCCCTGCCTGCTGGGGTCAGAGAGGATACAAGGTCCTGGCTGCCCACGCAGATCCAAAAAAGCCTGAAAACTCTCCTCTCCTTCCTGCTCTGGGTTTTGACTGTCTGCTTCAGGCCATACTTTCCACAGACTCATCTCTGCCACAGAATAATTTTTTCCGTCAGCCTCAAGACACAGCAGCCCTGATGAGCTCTGAGCTGCCAGCACGCAGTGGCAATCGGGCACCAATTTGGGACATGATGCATTGGTTATGGGGACACTGTGGGAGCCATCGGAAGGGGGATGGCAGCCATTGGGTGCCAAAGGAGCCCTCCCTGCTAAGGAGGCAGCTCACAGCCCTTCTAGGGAGAAAGCCAGCTGCCAGCTAACTGGGGTACTGGCATGTTTGCTGTACCACCAGTCCTCCTCAGCAGCAGTGAACACGCACAGTGTGGCTTTGGGAACAGCTTCACTGGCTCTCCTCCACCACAGCTTAACCCCATGGGGCAACAGCCTGGGCTGGGGGATGTTCCCCTGTACCACCCGTGTGGGTCTGGAGATTTTCACCATCGCTCCAACATCCTCCTGAGGAAAAAAAAAATTTGAGAAGACTCAGCTGGTTTTGCAGACCGTTTCACCCTTGGGGGACATGGCTTGATAAACTGCATCTCCTCTTCTGCCACCCCACCTTGCCACCAGTTGGTGCTCTCCACCATCACACACTTCACATCCAAATCACTCATGGAGAAGCTCCAACTTGCTCCTCTGCATTTTGTACCATCAAGCTTGGTCCCTCCTGGGTTGCTATGACAAAGCCAACCAATCACTCACTCTTTGCTGGTTTATTTTAGAGGCTTACCTATCCATCACAGCTCTTATTAGAAGGGGAAATGCAGGAAACTTGCACTGCAAGGATGAAGAGCAAATGCGCCAGTAAATCCTGTGCATGATGCTGCAAGACCGATGCTCACAGTTATGGCTTCATGTTTGCAGAAGGGTCAGCAAATGATCTACAGAAGGAAAGGAAGGTGATGGCCTGGGAACTGTGCATCAGTGGGGCACAAAGGCTGACAAACTCAGGCTGTGATCCAAGGACAGTGCCAGAGTCCCTCTTTCTGCCCTCACCACCATGGGACCACTTTCCTACATAGACCTGGTCCCAAAAGCACCAGAAAAAAGATGTAATTGGGTCACCTGTAACACAACAGTGACACCAAAAGCTTTTGTAACACATTTGACATCCACTGAGGAAAAACGCAACACAGAGTTAAATATTTAACTGGGGTAACCATGTTAACTCAGCCTTTTCTAATTTAGATCCCTTAAATATGATTTTTCTCCTGCACAAGCAAAGGCCAAGTCAAGAGTCATCAGATTTGTACAACGCTTCTCCTTCCTGTGCATTGATTTTCCATACCTGACATAAATCCATTCCCAGCATCAATTGCCTGCCCAGGACTCTCTCCACGGGAGTTGCACTATTGTCTGGTTTTGCTTCAATACAACTTGTTGGAGCCAGCACTGAGGCAAATCAGAAAATGCCTTGGGGCTACTGAGTCCCAGTGTGGATAATGCCCCTGGAAAAAGAAACCTGCACTAAGATCTGGGAAACAGCATCCCCAAACACATCACAGGATCACAACTGAGGTGTGCTGAGTCCACCTATGTCCTGCTACCCAAGGGTGATGCTATCTCCTCCCACGCCAGCACTGTGTCCTTGTCACCCCTGGTGGTGGCACAACCCATCTTGGGGAAAATTTTCCCCTCTCAGATGCAGAAGCTGAGTCTGGGATTCGGATACTTTACAGACTGATTTAATCTTTCTTGACAACTCGTCTTCTATTGTGTGGATTTGTTTAAAAGGGAGAGAGCAGTTGTTAGTGTCTAACAAGGGAAAGAAAACGGTCCCCGCTCCACTGGTCCAACAACCCTGCTGCCACCGCTGTCTTGTCAGCAGAAATTAGGCTGGAGGGGTGCGAGTCCCACAAAAAAGTTGTGTTTTCCTACTAAATGCTCTTTAAGAGACCTCAGCTGGCCTCTTCCTGACAGTGATACTTAACTCTGAAAGTTTCCACTGGCTCAAATTTCTCTGAGTCTGAACTCTTCAAACTAGCAGGGAAGAGATGCTTCCGTGGGAGTGAGTTCCTCAGGAGCCCTGAGCATCCTGGAAGCTGAACTCTACATGAAAGGCACATTGAGGACAGGCAGTGAAGGAAATACAAGTCATTTGCCTAATGAGCAGACAAACTTTTCCTAGCTGTTTTCACTGCCTTTCCAGAGGAATAATTCAGATTTCTCCTGCCGGGTTTCTGCTATTGGTCTGTGCTCTTCCTACTGCTGTCGTCATTCCAGCTAGCCCTTGTCCACTCAGGAAATTCATGGTATGTATATTTTTGGGCATGGTGCTCTCGAGATGTCTGAAAAATGTTCCTGTGAACCAGGCACTGATTTATCACTCTCTGGAGAAGATAAATTTCTGTCTGCTTCCTGCATGTCTCTGTTAAGATACAAAGTGAATACAAATTTGTTTGGAAAGGTTGCATTAAAACAATAATATGCCTTTCTCTTCTTATATTTTATATAGTTCAGCTATTCCCATTTCACATTGGCAATGCAAAATATCAGTATTTGAACAGATATTTGGCTGGGTTAGCTGATGATGTCTCATCCTTGGCTAACATTAACTTTGCCTTTAGGATTATCTGTCTAGTTTTCATAAAGAAAATGGGAGGAAATACTTAGCATTTGGGAGTTCCAGCTGCTCTGAGCAGTCGATTGCTCTGCAGAATTCCTGCCCCCAGCCCACTCCCCAAATTTTGGCATTGCTCTGGACCCATCCTGCAGTGGAACTTCAGCTCTGGCTCTCTCCGAGGGCAGGGAGAAAATCTCCAAGCACCTCCAGGATTTCCCAGCCCTCACAAGGACAGGACACTGCTGATTTCTGTCCCCTGCAAGGGGGCTGTCTGCAGTGGGCACAGGCTGGTGCAGAGACCAGGTCCCAGATGGCCAAGCCACCGGGGGATGGTCACCAACAGCCACCCCAGATGGATGAGCAGGGCAGCTGCAGGGAGAGGTGGTGGCTGTGGCCAGGATCCCCAACTCCCTCCCTGCAGCCCCAAGTTAAACCTCAGCCCATTACAGCTAATGGAAAATGCTGCTCCATGGGGCTCTGGGGCCAGCCAGAAATGATGGATGAAAATTGTTTGACAGTTTTACAGCCAGAGGTCGGATCCTGCACGAGTTCACAGCTGCACGAATCCTGACAAGATGAACCCTCTGGACCCACCAGGCTCTGCAGTTTCAGCCGTGTCCCTTCGTGGGCTGGCACTGTGATGCTGGGAATGGAGCACGGGGACTGGGCATCATCCCAGGTCTGTGAGGGCAGCAGACAGGCCACTGCCTCCCCAGGGAGGGGAAAAGCCAAACCAAACCCATTCCAAAATCATGGACAGAAGAGTCTCACGTGCCATGACACGTATTGAGACCAACTTAGCTCCTTTGGTAACTAGCTGCCTTACAGGCAAATTAGGAATTCTTAGTCCCACTCAAATAAGTAGAATGCAGCTCCTGACAAATTTGGACTGATAGACAATGCTGATCTCTGATGCAGATCTGGCTAAGGAACGAGAAGAGCCCAGCAGCCACAACCTCTCTGCAGTGAGCATTTCTCCATCGCCTCCTGCCGACCCTGCTGTCCTCCACTGGGATGAACTGGGCAGCCCCAGCACAGATATAGCCACAAAAGGATTTTTCCCAATCCCTTTTTTTTTTTTTCTCCAGATCTTGGGTGTCAAACATTGGCAATACTGCCCAAGGGAAGCTGAAGGAAACAGAAGAACACATTTAGCCTTTTCCTTGGACTAGGAACTAGCAGCACTTTGTAGGCTGAACTCAAATACTCTCAACAGCAGTTCATCTTACTCAGACAATTTTCAATAAATGTGTACATTTTTAACAGCCTACATATACATCAAGACTCCTTTTGCAGATAATGACAAGAAAAACAAGGAGTTCCCTTAGTGATGGTGTGCCCACGTAATGGAGACAGTTCTCAGGAGCTGGGAAGGCAGGGAAAAAGCAGAAGAGGAGGATATTTTTTTACATGGTAAAAACCCTGCAATTTGGCTCATGATATGTCCTTGGACAAATCTCTCATTTTGACCACATTTATGGAAAATTACCCTATAATAGCAGCAGATGAGACTTTTAGTTGATCAACAGTGTGCGAAGAGGGAAGCATTTGGGCTTAGCAAATGCTCGCTTCTGCCTCCACATTCTCACTCTGCAGCATTTCGTTACTGAGGATAGTGCATGGCACAGCATGAACCCCCTCCATTCTCTCACCTTCTAGGCTGAAATACTGGGACTGAATTTACAATTAAAGAGAGAGAACGGCAGCTAAGTGAGCAGCAAAATATTTGCATTGTTGTAAACTGCCAGGTTGCATGAACTGTGAAGTCCCCGAGCTATTTTGGGATAATTCAGCACCTTTCAACTGTCACATAAAATTTCATGGGGGATGATGCTTGGCATTGTTTATATGACATTAGCTTCACCTTTTCATCCTACTGGGGACCATCAAATGCAAAAGTGGATTAAATTTGGCAGATCACATTATATATGGGGAAGTGAGAAATATTGCTGTATCACAATTGATTTTCCCAAAGGCACCAGCCAACCTCTGGTATTTTGATACTGAGGCGATAAATAATTTTCCACTAGTAATTTCCATATTCAGTAAGCTGAGAAGTTTTTCTCGGTATGCAAATGAGATTTATTTAAAGCACCATTTTCTGTTGCTTACAATTAGACTGATTTGGATGGCTGCAGGAGGATGTTTGTCTTGGGTGTTGCTGAATGGGCAGGAGCAGAGGTAAGTCCTTCATGCAACACAAACTTGCCTTTGAACTAAACTTGCTGGGCTTGTCCTGGCTGGACAAGAAATGTGCCAAACAGGAGCATGTGGGTGATCTGGAGTTTTATGCTTTGGGTGCTACAATTAATTTACTTGATTATAAATACTTGGGTAGACACAGAAATGAGCAGGTGACACAAAAGGTTTGAGTGAGCCTCAAAGCCAACCCTGAGCAGATGGAGGAAACTTCCCAAGAACCAGCTCTGAAGACACTGCATTTGGGTTGTTTCTGCAGTATCCCAATTTCTTATTTATTTTGACAACAGCGTTGAAAAGCACCAACACAGTCAGGTCCACTAATCTTGTAGTCGAACATAACAAGAGGATAAAAGCAATGCCCAGAAAGTGAATAATGAATTTGATCACAGACATAAAAAGGGACATCTTGACCCAGATATACTAAAAATAGAACCAGCACTATTTTTAGCAGGACCTACATTTTTTTCAAGACACCAGTGATAATCAAATAGAAAAAGTATAAAGTGCTTGTTCCCCATCCCACCTTCCCGGCATGCTAGATCCAGCTGAATTTTGGCTTTGGCTTCTCCTAAACCTCAGGAGAAAGCTCTGGCCAGCGCAGCACATCCCATCCCCCTGCAGCATTCAGTGACAACACTCTGAGACTGATGGGCTGGATGGGACACAGAGCAAGAAGCAGGGGAGAGACCAGGCTGGAAGGGCTGTGAACAGCAAAACAAAATGAGCTGAAGCACGTGCTCGGTATTGTGTCCTGCTCTCCCACCCCCAGACCTAGAAGAGCACTCAGTCAGGGGCTCTTGGATGCACTGCACAAGCCTCAGTGAGTGAATTAGCAAAGAATAAAGTCGTTCCTCAGAACAGCTCCTCCTCATCTCACAGGATAAATCAGTCTTGGGTAGCACAACAGTGGGAACGTCCAGAGGACCCCTTCCCCCGGCACCAGCCTGCCACAGCTCCCAGCCTGGCTGTGGGACACAGAGCCCCCTTTGGTCCCCCTTGCTCTCCCCCCTTCCCTGGCTGGCTCACCCGGGATGACAAGGTTGTTATTCTGAGTCATCCTCGAGCCGCTGCTCCACCGCAGGCCCCGCTGTGAGCATCACTAACGCGCCTGTTTCCAGTTTGCACACCACGTGAAAGCAGTTTAAAGGAAACTTAGTCCCATGGAGAGAGCCAGCACTAGGTTGATGTGTCTCACAAACTCTAAATTAATGAGTTATACACGGGCTTTACACACACGGCTGAACTCAGCTCTCCGAATACATTTGCATTCATTGCTATTGCAAGCCCTGTGATGGCCTGATGGCAAAGCCTGTCCTTCCCTACGCAGCCTGACGTGGCACTTTCAGTGGAGGTGCCTGCAGGCTTTGGGGAACAGCCTGTGGATTAATCACACTTGCTGGACCTTTCCAATGGTCCTACACTCTGCCATGTTGTTGCACCAGTCTTAAATTTGCTTCCTAAGGCTTCACTTCCAAGCTAGACACGACCTTCTTTATTTGACTTGTACTGCTCGCTTGCTCCTGCCTCTCTGCAGCAGGCAGGAGTGCATCACAGTGCCTGGTTAAGAACCTCTGCTGACATAAGTGGATGCACTGTTATATTTTTGGTGCTGCTCCCCTCACTTAGATGCGTAGAAATTTGATCTCCTAAAGTTAAAGTTACGAGAACTCAGTCAAGAAAGTTTGAAATCTCTCCATGGGGAGACTTGTTCTTCTTTTTTATGGTGGCACATGAAGTGCTGCCTGTTAACAAGGTGTTCCTGGCAGTGGTCTTTAAATCAGGGACATGTGAGTCTAAATGCACTGATGTGAAACCCACACTGGTTTGTACATGAGCTGCCGTGTGACCCAGCAGCTACTGGAGGGATCAGAAAGCTGCACTGAATCAGCATTATGGGCTGCTGGGGCACAACAGAGCAACCAAGAACCAGCTTACTCAGCTCAACAGCCCTCCAAAACATGTCAAACGATGTTAAGGTGTCTTTTAGCAAAGGGTAGTCCTTGGTGCCTGAAAGTTTAGGGCCCATCTTGAACACACTTAAAGGAAATTACATTTTTGAAGCAACTCCCTTCCAAACAGCAGACACTTTCTCCACATCCTGAGTCTGATTTAAAGTTTGCCATCGACTTGCTCTCCGAAGAAAACTTGGGAGTGACAGAGCAGTCCATTAAATGAAGTCTGTCCTCCTCCCAGGGACTTCAGCTTTCCTCAGAACTCCGGCTACAACTCAGCACGAAGGAAAAGACAGCAGAGCTTGAGTCACTTGCAAGTTTCTCTTCCTTGAGGCTGTTATAAATATGATAAACCATTTTTTGTTGTTCTAAAGTGCTGCCTAGAGTTTAATAAACATTCATATGTATTATTAATCTGAAATATTAACCCTAAATCTCATAATAAAATGACTCAAGCATTCCAAGCGATCTCAGATGCTTGCAAAATCCTTGCAAGATACTAATTAAGCTACATTGGAACAATTGCTCAGTAAATTTTACAGTCAGGTTTCATCTTCTCTTTAGAAGAGCAGACTACAAATTTATGCAACATGAAATGGAAGCTAATGAACTTGGAGGATATTCAGTATGGAGCATGCATTTTGGAAGTGGGAATAAAAACATTAACAGTGCTTTGAGATAATAGACTATTTAAATTCATATTTGTAGAAGCCATAGACTAATCTGCAGTGATGTACAGTTTAGATGTTGTCTCCTGGAGGGCACAGTCCTGAATACTCAGGGATACAGATTCTCCAGTGGAAGAAATCCCACACTGTGATCTCAGGTTATGACAAGCAGCAAAGACAGGCCCTTGGAGATCACATCATGCTGGGGGTCTCGAGCGTGGGAGCATCACATGGATCTGCAGGTTGGCCTCCTGCTAGAGGAGGAATCCACATTTTGGTCTCCTTAGAGCTGAGGGTGCCCCTGCTCTGGTTAACCAGCGAGGAACAGATGCTCCTGTCCTGGGAGAAACACTCCTCTGTGCTAAGGGCCAGTGTCTCCGCTCTGCTTAATGGCTGGCATGATAAATATTAAAAAGTAAATAATGGAACCTATTAACCACACACCAGTCACTTCAGAGCTTTATACAATGATTTTTTGCAGGTTGGAGAACCGGGATCTCTCATCAACACTTGCAGCAATCCTGGGCTGTATGAGGGAAATCCAGACCCACTCATTTCCACAGCTATAAGATGAGCTTTGTAAGGATAAGCCCTACATCCAGCAGAGCTCAGGCTCTGGTATCCAGCCAATTCATAAAGCCTTATAAAGCCTCTTCTTTTTTTCCATATGTGGCTGAACCAGCGCTGGCATGTGATGAAAACAGTGAATCCCCTCCCTAAGCCAGCCAACACGAATCATTTAATCCCTGGTCTGCCAATGGCTGAATTTTAGCATTGTCTCACCAGACCTGGAGCTGAAGGAAATTTGGACATCCATTATTATAGCTTTGCAGCACCACATCCTGGCTTTTGATCTCCAGCACTGGCATAAATCAGGTCCTCGGGGATCAGAAGTCCCTTGGGGAGTTGTGTCTGTGGCCCACATCAAACACTGCTGGGAAGCACAGATCCAGCCTTTAGTATTTATATCATGTTTCCAGCTGTCTGCAGTGCTACAATGCCAATGATTTATTCATTTATTTATTTCACCCTTTGCACACAGTTTGCAATGCAGAGAGCGAGTGAGATGCAGTCATGCTCCAGCTGTGTGCACCACGGGCTTTTGGGAGCACCACCGCATCCTTAGCACTGCAAGGAAGGAGCTCCACAGCCTTCAAGAGCACCCAGGCAAGCACTGGCACCACTCCTGAGGTCCACAAGACACGCCAAAAGTTGCCATAAGGCAAAACAAAGAAGGGATTGCCTCCAAGAGCTCCTCTGGCCTGGGCAGGAACGGGAAGGGAGATTTAGACAAGGGAAGAGGGAAAGCACCACAATTATCTCTGGCGAAATTCAGGACTTTCCTGGGCCTTTCTCATTGGACTGGTGGGAATTAAGACATGAAGGATGTTTTGCAAATGCTTTGCCCTTTGGACTGCACTGACTACTCTTTGTTAATCTAATTCTGCAAGAAAGGATTAGCCTGATACATGCATCATATTTCACCCTTTTTACTCCAAAAGGACACTAAAACTTTTTTTTTTACCATAGCAAAACCAGACCCTAATGGACACCATTTTTGCTCAGAAAATGTCCCTGAAGGGCTCGGGCCAAGGATGTTTGGAGTGTGATGCTCACTTGCGTCCTCTCTCCAACCTCTGCCTCCCTCTGGGATCACAGGCTCCAGCCCAGCCTCAGGACCCCAGGATGCTCCACACCCCCAGGGCGCCTGGACAGATCATGCACTTGGCCCTGAGCGATGTGCTGCCCTGCAGGGAGCTGGTGGAGCTGGGAGTTCGTCTAGGAGCGGCCACGAGGACAGGTTTTAATGAGGGCTGGGGCTCCGTTTGGGCTCCAACACTCAGTTCATAACAGCTCTCACAGCAGACGAGGGTATGCAACATCTGCTGGAGACTTCTGGGAGTCTCAGAGCTCTGAGAGGTACGTGATGGGTGTGTGGCCAAGGCTCAGATCCAGGTGTGCAGCACGAGCTGCTCTGCAGTACCTGAGCCGCGGGAGAGCCGCACAACGCATCAGCGCTGTGGTTCACTGACAGATACTCCTCATGACGCTGCTCACATAACCTCTAATTTTTTGCAGATGATGGAAAGCTCCTCTCTATATCCAGAAGGATCAAGCGGTGTCAGGCAGCTTAGCAAAGCTCCCCAGCACATCAGAGGAGACTTATGCAGCTCTAGCCTCACGCTCCCCCATCTGGAAGGATGCCAGGCAGAGTCTTGTGCTCCCAATAATCCTCACGCTGGCTGCTTACACAAACACAGAGCAAAACAACCCAGCGCTTCCCCAAGTTACAGTTTTCAATTAAATTCCTTGGGCAAGACCTGAGTCATCTCAGCCCTCTTGTATTAATTTTAACTCTGTTCTATGATTTTCATAACTGAGGGTCACAGGGTTACTTTTCCTCCTCAGTTTCCTGCAGGTCACCTGCTTTGCTCTGGCCTCTTTGCTTGTGTTTAGCAGTGACTAAACTTTCTCTGTGCTTTCCACAGGGTTCCCCAGCCTGGCTGCTGGAGGCTTTGGACCTTCTTGGGCAAAATGGGAAAGAGCATGGACTGTGGATTGGATCTGAATCAAGTGCAGCATCCGGCCTCGGAGAGAAGCAAAGGTTATTGCCATGGCAGTAGCGAGTCAGAATACAAAATGGGCTACACTTAATTCTAACAATTTTTGTGATAATACTGAGGAATTATAAACCTTGGCCAAGTCAAGGGGGCCTTTGCCTGAGGCAGGAACTCTGTTAAACCACATATGCACTTCAGAATTTACCAAAGCAGCTTCCAGAAACATCCCCAAGACATCGCTATGTCGATGATCGATCGGCATTGTCATTGTCATTGTGCAATAATCTTCTTCATTAGTTTTCTTTCGAAAATTCAGATGGGGAGATGAGGTGGATTAGATAAGGCACGTACTCAGGCAGGGAACAAATGTGTTTCTTGTACACAGAGCATGTATCAGAAAGTACAAGTGTCTGAGCAGATGTGCTAATGGACAGACCCCGCACTGGAACCAATTACTTCATTATTAATAAGGAAAAAACCAATTACACATCCCAGTGATGTAAAAGGGAGGAAAGGAATTTCATTAAGGTAAGCTTGAACTGGAGCAGCAGAACTTTTACCTACTTTTAACTTATTTTTCTGGGTGCCCAGCACAGGACAGCACAGCACAACACTCTCTTGCTACACTGAACCTCGCACATCCTCACTGAGCCCTTCCTGGCAACATTACCCAGGGAATCTTTCAAAGACTTCTTTCATCTGGTGCTTTTCCTCCCCCTTTCTGAAAGTCTGAAAACTGGAAGTGATAAGCTCAGAAAAGGGTCTCTCCACCTGCAGGCTATTTAGCACACTGCTCGTGCTGGGCAGCGGGCGTCAATGTAAAGGCCAAAACAGTTTCTAGTGATTTCTCCCAAATTTGGAGGACGCTGGGCAGCATCTTCCCATAACCTGTCCGGCACCATACATGACCTCAGTGCCAGCAACAGGGAACCAAATACAATGCAGCGACCACCTCTGCTATGAATTGAGACAGTTTATAACAAGCCAAACAAATCAAGAATAAACAGGCTTCAAATTTTGACTGACCACCGCCAGTGCCGGGCCTGGATCATTTCAATGCTGAAATCTGTGGGCAAGACCCTGACACTGACAACGGGCTGATGAATGAAGATCTTGAAGCTTGTCCTGACTCCCAGGAAAGCAATAAATCAATGACTTAGGAAAACCCTTGAGTGCTCGAGAAGTGAATAGTGAAATTTAAAATCAATGGGAAGCGAGGCAGGAAGGCAGCGCAGGGCGGGTGGCAGAAGGGACGTGCAGCTGTTGTTCAGCTGGGGTGAGCTGCCAGCATGCCAGATCCCATAAGCCAATTTTACTTAATAATCCCACTAATATGGAATGACACTGGTTGTAATCCTTCGGTGATTACAGTGTGGACCAGTGCCTCAGCATCTCTGCGAGGATTTAAGGGACAGTACGGCATCCAGAAAGCTGTAGTCAGACTTTTCCTCTCAACTGGAAGGGGAGAGAGTATCAAGGCACAGGAAAGCAGAAGCTGCTGCGTGCTCATCCATATTTCTGGAGAGAAAAAAGAGAGCAAAGCTGGAGCTTCCTCACTGTGATATTTGCCAAGTGCCTCTGCAAAGCAGAGCCCAAACTCAGAGAAGAAAAAGGGGGGCAAGCACACCAGGGCACTGCAGCAGAAAACATGGCACAGTGTGGGGAGAAGCACTTGAATGAAACCAGTGCAGGAAATCAGGGACCAGCCCTGGGTTTGAGAAATAGCAAAGAGAACAAAGACAACATTTACACCTGGGCGGATTTGAACAGAGCACTTGAACTCTCTCTGCTTACACAGAGTGGGTCCAGGAGAAGAGACACCGGGGAGCAAAAGGAAGGCAGTGAAAGGGAGCCAGGAACCCTTGATCCATCCTGGGGACATAGGATCATGGAATGCTTTGGGTCGGAAGGGACCTTAAAGATCATCTCATTCCACCCCCTGCCGTGGGCAGGGACACCTTCCACTATCCCAGGTTGCTCCAAGCCCCGTCCAGCCTGGCCTTGGGCACTGCCAGGAATCCAGGGGCAGCCACAGCTTCTCTGGGCACCCTGTGCCAGGGCCTCACCACCATCTTTGAGAAAAGCTTTTCCAAGGATCTAGGCTGAATCTACCCTCTTTTAGTTTAAACCATCACCCCTTGTCCTATTGTAAGAGGCCCTGTCTGTCCCCATCTTTCTCATAACTCCCCTTTAAGTATTCAAAGGCCACAAAAAGATCTCCCAAGAGCCTTCTTTCTCCAGGACAAACAACCCCAAGGACATCTTAAGTATCATTTCATGGTCTCTTGTCCACCCTGTGGAGTTTCCCTCACCACTAGATGTCTGAGCTTTTGCTGAAAATAGACTTCAGATGATGCTGCATCTGAGTTTAGATAGATCCACATCCTGATTCGCAAGGAGATGCCAGGCAAAACCCACCAGATCTGTGAATTACTACCAGGAGTTTAAATTACTGCTGATTTATTGGAAGTGTCACTTGTACAATATTTTCAATGTCTATCACCAGCCTGGGAAGTGAGGAGCTGGAGCACAGTGAGGAGGTTTCACAGGCTAGTGAATCACCGTGGGGGATGCTGTGAAATGATCAGCTGTATATTGAGAACTGCTGGAACAACTCCAAGAGCTGAGGACAGATGCAAAATTGTAGGAAAGATTGATTCAACATCATCACCAGCAGCAGTGTATGAGCCATGTGGGCCAGGAGGCCTGAAGAACAGCTGGCCAAAGTGGACTTTTTGAATTATTTTAACAAAATTAGATAAAAACCACTGAGGAAATGACTGCAACCCTTTACATTAAGGCAAGAGGCTTTCCATGGTGGAAGAGCTGGAGGACTTGGAGAGACCATACTCTCTCAACAGTAATCACTAAATTGGTCAAATTCAGCCAGTGAAGATGTTTTATTATGAACAGATGGAAGTTTGAGGCTTAACTCTCTGCTTTGCATGAGCATATTCAAAGCAGCTGGTAATTCCTCTGACACGAGGAGAGGATGTCTGGATGGCAGAATCATGGACTGGTGGGAGCTGGCTGCATCCAGGAGCTGCCCAGAGCTCAGGGCAACCCCAGAGCCTGGGAGAGACAAAACTGAGGCAAATGCTTGGCATTACCACCAATAAAATACCCACACTGCTTCTCCCGGATGAAATGCCCCCCACTCTCCCCTCATAACATTTCCTCTGCCCACTCCAACTGGCCATTCCCACAGGTGACACAAGACCCAGCTGGCTGACACTCCCTGCAAGACAAGGTGGTCCTTTGGAGATGGAACATCAAGAAAGGGTGTCTTCAGGACTTTTATCTCTCAACATCTGAGAGGGTGGAAAATGCCTTCAGACTTGCAAGTTCAAAGAAGAGGCAAAGGACAGCACAGAGCCATCTTTGCTGGCTGTGAGAGCACAGTGCTGCACCCCTGGAAATGCCAAAATAATCCAGCTGATGGTTTCCATGTCCTGTATCTTATCTCTAAAGCAGCAAATCAGCAGCCTTCTAGATAAAAGCTATAGCAAAATGTGAAAATCAGAGAAAAATCTTCTTATGCCTCAATTAGAGGGTATTGCACAGCTTGAATCACAAGGGTTTACATTTACATCACAATCTGGTCGTAAAGAGCCTTTTAACTGATTTATTTCGAAAATTACCATGCTCTTGGCATAAGGTGCCTTTCAAGTAGATCCATTATTTTTCAGACACAGTTGTGTGGTGCCTCTGAAGGCACTGGAGGCTGCAGAGGGAGCAGTGTGCTCTGCAGTTGGTAGGAGGCTGCTCCAAGCCTAAAACAAACTCAGAGATTCCTGTCTGCTGGCAAATGAATATTTCCCCTTATGAAAATCACTTTAAATTTCTACTCTTTCAATAAATTAACATGTGCTTGGCAATGCTGAAGGATTTCATCTCAAATGACTTCATTCTCCATGTTTTTCAAGTTGTGAGCTGTCCCTCGTCATTCAAGGTTTGTCCTAATATAGACACTCTCTCCCCCCATCATCCCAGTGTGCTGGGATGAATCATAAATCATATTTGTAATTGTGAACCCACATGCCAACCTACATCTGGAGAGATGACTCTTTTCAATAGCCTTAAATCTGCAGCTCCCTTTGTCGGGGTGAAGTTTTACAGGTTGTTTTCCCTATCTCTGAACAAAGAAGCTTTGAAAAACCTGCAGTGCTCAGAGATGTCTTCTTGTTTCGTTCCTCCGGTGTAGGCAGTTTCTGTGAACTTTGCTTATCCTTGTATTACATTAACAAGGAGACTGAGAGTGACTGAGCAATAACAGCTTTAGGAGTTTCTTGCAACAGAATTGGAATTAATTCAGAAAACCATCTGAAAAGGAAACTTCTTTAGGGAGGAGAAAGGAAACTAAAATATAGCAACCACAGATTGAATCTTTTCGCCCGTCTGACCAGAACCACACATGATGAGAACTTCTGGAAATGTATTTTGTCTGTGGTAGACCTGTGACTTCACAGTTCAAAGACTTTAGCTGAAGGAAACCCTGGTTTCAGCCTAACTGAAGCATTTTCCAAGCTTGGATCATGCCAGGGAAAAGGTAGCTCAGACATCCCCTTCCACCCCCTTAAGTATTCAGTAAAATCCCAAATGAACTTGAACAACACTTGGTGGAGGCGATGAAGTCACAGGTGTGAGGTACCAAGATGCAATGACCACATTTTCTCTGCTGTCTGCATTTTAGTTGCCCGAACTGCAATCATCCAGAGCTAAAAGTCACCCTGGGTGCAGTGTCTACGAGCTATAAAGGCTGTGGCATTCCCAGCAGACTGCACAGAGAGTAAAGCACACAGTAACTAACAGACCACTAATTTTAAACCTCCCTAAAACCACTGGTAAATGTCTGCAAAGGGGAAGCAGCAGCACTACTGTGACTCACAGAGAGCTGGTCCCGCTGTTGCTCGAGTGATTATAAAAGTGATGGTGCCTCTCACTGCTTTTTTATTTCCCTTTTCTGCAACTGACTGAGAAAGGGAAATGATTTGCACTGAGAAATCTGCCTTCTGCTCTTCCACGGACTAACCTTAGACCTGTTCCAGCATCCTCTGCTAAATCAGTTTGTATAAATGTTTATATAAAAGCACGAACCAAATGTAACACCGCTGCAAAAACGCAGCAATGCAGAACCTGCCCTGAAACAAGCAGAAAGTCCTGATGAATCTTTTGCTCTGTGATCCCACATGGACAACAGGTTCCTGTTAGCCTGGAGGAGCTACTGCTTTTCAGACCTGTAGCCAACAAATCATTTTTTTTACTGAAACTGCTTAGGAGCAGACAGCAGAAAGCCCTGGGAGAAAAAAGATAAACATTGGAAGCTGTCCTCTGCAAAGCAAAATTGCTTGTGGACCGTAGGAGCAGCCCCTGCCCCAACCATCCAGAGTGTCACCCACCTACACAGACACCTGCCATGGCCCAGTCAAGGATTTCTGGAGAAAAATGTGCTTATGAGAACTGCAAAGTACACCTAAAAACTGAGGAGGGGCTCTGAGGTGACTGCTGAACCTCCGGGGAGCCTGAATGCTGGGCGACACCTGGATGGCAGAAGGGAAAATGAGAACATCATTTACATAACGCTTCAGAGCCACAGCCCATCCCTGCAATCCTGGCCCTGCATCCACAGGGACTTAAAGTGCAAACCTATATTTAGCATGATTTTACAACCCAAGAAAGCACTAAAACAAGGCAAAGCTTCATCGCCTGAGCTGTTTCTCTGGCCACAGCAGCTGTTTCAGATGAGGGGGCTACAGATGTGCAGACATGCAAATTTCTCAAGAGGTTTTTGAATTCATCCCAAAAGATATTTTGTCCTCACATAGTCTATTCTCCACACCTTTTTTTTTTTTTTGCCTTTTGAGCGTTCCCCTAGAATGCTTCTAAACAATGAATTTTGCACCTTCCCTCCCCAAAGATGATGTGCTTTTATACCTGAAAACATTTAAGTGGGATTTTTGACTTGGTGCCTTTGTTCGCATTGTTAAGCTGATCAAGCTCCGGTACTTTGGAGAAAAAGAGAAGAGAAACAATGTTGTTTTGTCTGCTAACATGATTGATAGACAACTTTCAATTATTGTATCTTTACTGACTGGGAAGCACTTAAAAAGAGACAGGCTGCTGAAAGATGGGTTATTTCCCAGCTCGGTGCTGTTTTTCCACAGAAAAAGTATACAAGGATGCTCTCTGGTGGTAGCTGTAGGGCAGGGCTCTGCTCTGGCCACCACACTTTCAGTTTATTTTATGGACTAAGTGATAGCCTGAAACCTTGTTATCAAAATAGTAAATATGTATTTATTTTTAAATCACTAACTGCCTCAATTGATTCTCTTCAAGTATTCCCAGGGCACGGGCAGACTGGAGGGTTGCTTTTGCAACTTCTAAAGAACAATGTGCTTTCCCTAGGGCCATGCTGAGATGGGGATGCAACGTGCTCCTGGCAGAGCATCCATTTCCCATTTGCCTCTGCCCCCTCTGCCCCTTCTCCCTGTTCCCTCATCTCCCCACTCCAGCACCACCAGCCACGCCGGGTTTTGCACTGAGCAACTCCCACCTGTGGGGATGCCTCAGTTTCCATCTCCCAAATTCAGCTGCTTCTCCAGCCATTTTCCTTCCCCCCCGGCATTTCCACCTATGAAATAACTCCATACCCACAGCACCATGCTGCAAAGTCCTCCTCAGCCAGGGTTCCTGCCCTGGGCCAAGATTTGGATCTTGCTCTTGCCAAATACTGTAATATCTAATTAAATATCAAATGCGAGCCAGTCACTCTCAGCCCTTTGAAACACTAATAGTCTTTCTATTAAATCACATCTCAATAAATTGTGCCAGTGCAAAGACTTCTTTGGCTTATTATGGTCATGGGTTTTGAACTGGTGGCCAGCTTAGAGGCTGGTGGATGGCTTCCCTAAATGCAAACATGAATGCAATTTTCATTTTACAAGGACTGCACTACAGTTAATGGCACATCAGTGTTCAGAAAAGGAACTTCTCATGAATCCATTGCAATCCCCAAAATGACACTTAGACCCAACAAGGGCCCTGCACCTTTTTGTTGGCCAAGGGAGAGAGTGGTTTTAGTGCTTTGATTCCCCTGCTTAAGGCTCTGAAATGAACAAAATTCATGCCTGGAAATGAAGATCAGTGGTGGAAATTAAAACAACGCTTAGAAGGGCTGGCAGGCTCCCACAGCTGAGGTTTGCTCTGACAGCAGAGCGTAAAATCACAAGCATGAACCTCAGTTTAGTGACACTGATGAGTTTTAGCCTGGGTACAAACACACTTCTGGGCTGTTTCAGTGCTGGCCTCAGCACTACCTTTTCTGTCGGTTCTCCTGAATATCCTCCACACCAGCCCACTTCCCTCACTGCCCACGTGAGCCACCTCTTCCGCACGTGATGGTCCCTGAGGGGATGCTTCCCCAGAGCCACCTCTGAGCGGATCAGCAAATCCTGCCCAGGAGAGCGGGCTCAGGTAATAACATTCATTAGGAAAAGGCTGATTTTTGGCAAACCTCCTCCCCTTCCTTCACTGTCCTGAACATCTGACTTCTTTACTCCAAGACCTATAAAAGCAGGATTGCAGGACCTCCAGACCAACACACCAGCCCTTACCACACAGGCAAGCCTCCCCCAGGCATGCATTAGAGACAGAAAGCATCTTAATCACCCACCCTGCTGCAAATACATTCACAGAGCTTTAATTGATTAACAGGCAGTCCTTGCCAGCAAATGAGCGGTTGGCTCCAGGGAGCTCTTGCTTGCTTGTTTTTAAACAGTGCAAAGTGGGAAAATGGCAGGAATAAGCAGCGAAAGCTCCAGGGAGCTCTAAGAGGGAAAGGATGGTGGGAGGAAGGCAGAGCTGCTCCATGTGCCGACCTTTTTGCTGCAGGGACAGGGAGGTCAAGTGGTGGCAGAGCAAAACACCACAGGGAACAGGGAGGAATTAAACTGCTTCTAACCCCAAACCGCCAGCTCAACTTCAAGCCATGGGGGCAAATAGTAACCGTGTGTAGATCTCCAGTAGCTACGGTATTGCTAAAGCTGCCTGAAACCCACTGACGTGCTCACCTCTGGTGGCACAGCAGAACTAGTGTTGCCCCATGTCAGCCAGAAACAGCTATCCAGCATCTACCTGGACGCACGAGCAGGGGGAAGGGAGAGGGCAGGGCTCTGCCAGAGGGCTGCCGTGGCCACCCACCAGCTTCTCGTCTCTTTGTCCAACCATCCTTGATCCAGGAGGGTTGGCCTGATTTTAGAACCCCTTGTAAGCCTGAGAAAGGCACAGTTCATACACAGAATGGCTTTGGCAGCATGACCAGAGCACTGATGGCAGTACCACCCCCACTGGATAGAGCTGGTCCATTGATGGACCCCAGCTCTTCTGCAGGCTCCAAACCATCAGGACAGAAGCAAAGCTTCTGGGAAAGCTCAGGGAAAAGCTTCTGGGAAGCTCAGGGAAAAGCAGGACTGATGGTTCACTGCTGAACACTGTTTTGCAGTACAGAAAAACACACACAAGATCCCAGAAGGAAGAGGGTCGTTTTCTAACCAGTTCAGCTCGAGGCCACACAGCACCTCTGCCCAAGGGACAGCAGGGCTGGGCCCTGGCCACCCGCTCTGCCTGCACTGAGCTCCCCTGCTACTGCCTCTGCTTTGGCTGCGCAGGGAGCCGCACACTCCCAGCTGCAGGGGAGATGCTCACAGCCCCCGACACAGCCAGAAAATCCCTATAATTAAATTCATGCAATTAAAAGTTGGCACAAAATCCGAGGGTGTTGCTGGCGGCGTGGGCGGGCTCCTCGGAGCAGGCAGCTGGTGCGTGTCCTCACCGTGCTCTGCCTGGGGTGGGGTTTGCTGCGCCGTGCTTGTCACCTCCGTGCCCCGCGGGGCTCCCCCAGGGCCGAGCCATTCCCGAGCGGCTCCAGGAGGGGACAGCCTCTCTCTGCACAAGCCCCACTGCGAGCTCTCCCCCGGCCCAGCACAAAGCACCGCGCTGACACGAACCACTGAGCTTGAGCAAAGCGCCGGTCCCGGCTTTAGCAGGGGAAGGAAAGCGTGGTGGCTTTAACGAGGTGGCTGCAGCGAGACAGCATCCAGCTGCTGGCACACACAGCACGTGGGGATGCATTTTAAGCCGGTTTCACGGTGCTGCTCCCTCCTTTCCAGCTCGCACAGCCTGCGCTTTCTCCAGGTGCCCACAGTGGCTCCAGTTAGATCTTCACCTCCTTAAACTGATGACTTTCAGGTCTCAGGCTCAGTCCCTGGTGATGCAGCCGTGAGGATGCCAGTGTACTGCATCACATGCACGCCTCTCTGCTGTAGGAGTTGCACCTCAATCGCTTTCTGGACAAAAAATTCTGCTCCTGGAAACCCTTCCAGTACCAAACCAGCACTGGCCAAGGCTACTTCCAGAAAGCAGGTGTAATCTAAGATGGGCAGAAAATTTTGGGACAGAAAAAAGGCCTCTGGATGCAATCACTGGCTGCTTTTATAAGTCAGATGGTGTAGGAATATCCTGCTTGCTATATTTTCTTCCAAAGTTGAAATCCAGTTTATAACAGAAGAGGAGAGAAGTTGCCCATCTGGGTACAAAATCCGTACCATCATGTTCAGAAGCTCATTTACTCCACGCAGCCCGAAAGGGAGACGCAATATGCTGCAGCACTGGGAATCTGGGGCAGTATCCAATAGCAGGAAGACTCACATCAGATTCCAAAACACTGTGAACCTCAGCCAAATCAAATTACTCCCATTGCCGAATGTATCATTTTCCACCTTAAGTGGAACAGCCTGCCTGCCCTTAACACGCTGCAGCCTCGCCCCAGCGCGGCGCTGAGCGCTAATAGAGATGTCTTTCCCAGGGCTGTCACGGCCGCCCACCCGCTGTTTGATGACTTTACACACGTGTGACAGGTAGTAATGTCACTGACAGCCTCTCCCTGGCACCGAGTTTTTATTCACACCAACACCTTGTCTGTCTTCGCCGTTCCAGGGGAAGCGCCGTGCCTGCTGCTGAGACGGAGCTCGCTTCCCCGCTCTCGGGGTTGCTTATCTGGGCTGAGAAATTGGACTTAATTTTTCTGCTGCTTCCCCACACCAGTCTATGCATCATCAGCTGCGAAGGCTAAACCCCAGATCATGACAGGGCAGGAGCGTAACAAGCTGGCAGCAAAGGAAATATATACAGTGTCAACTCCGTTGCAAAAGCACTGACAGCCTCCTGACAGGGGATGGATCAGATATTAAACTGATACCACAGTCAGTCGGAGCCAAAAGGCCAAAGGAGAGCAATCCCAAAGCGAAAAACAACATCCCCAAGCTTTGCCTATCCGCTCCCTCGCTAAGCTGACGGCAACTCAGATTCTTCTCAAGTATTAATGCTGTGGGGACTGGCTCTGGTCCTGAGGTGCTGTCACTTCAGCTCTCTGCAAAGCCACCGTCTCTGCTGCGCTGGGGCACGGAGGGACCCCCTTTCACACAGCCCCCTCCCACCTCTCAGTTAGAGCAATGCCATCGAGATGGTGACAAATGCATTTCTGAGAAGAAAAACTAACTGCTGCAAAGCCTGGAAGCAGCAGGGAGCAGAACATTCCCTCCCTGCCAGGCAGGCTTTCCCTCTAATGCTTTTTCTCATATTCAATATTCAAACTATTGGGGATGCTGTCAAACAGGAGTCTATTGCTGTTTCAAAAGACTAATAATAGAAGTTATTAGACTCTAGAGAAGCTCAAATATCACCAAGAAGAGTTCAGGAGGAGACGTGGAGAAGCAGTATTAAAAAAACAGGCAGCAGCCCAGCAGCCTGAGAACCTTCAGCGCTTAACTAAGAATAATTAGCTGTAAAAATACAAAATACAAAATGAGTGCTTAGGCAGCAGCTCTAAGAGGTAGAAGAGGACCTAGGAATTATAACATGAAGCAAAAAACCCCCTGTTTTGGAGTAGGGGGGAAGCCAATATCCCAGCAGGAGCTATTGCCAGAGGTGACTCCAGTAGGAACCTTACTGTGCCTAAGTGGGAAGCAGCTGGAGGAGCTGAGATGGTGGGGGGCAAGGAGATAGAGCACAGTTCTTGCCCCATAGGGACATGCAGAAAGAATGATCATAATTCAGTTTAGAGAGAAGAAAAGCCTCGGGAAGAGATGATAAAAGCCCCCAAATCCATAAAAGGCTCCTTCAGAAAGAGCTGGTGTTCATTTTTTCTACAGCTGGGAAGGAGGTAGGGCTTGAACTGCAGCAGAGGAGATTTATTTTAAGAAATTTAGATGGGGGAAAAGCACCCCTCACTGTCTTTCAAAGGCTGATTGAACTCTATCCTTCCTGAGACGGCAGCACAATGTACAGGGGAGAGCTGGGACCAGTAAACCTTTCCATTTTGGGTTGGCTCTGCCTTTCCCCTGCTCTGGGCAAGCCAGTGAGAGTGAGCAGAGTTCACAGCAGCAGCAGCAGCAAACCCAAGCCCTGGGCCCCCGTTCAGTCAGATAATTAAGCAGTGTTTAGACATCTAAGCTGTCCTGCTGGCTACTGCCCCAGTGCCTTGGGAGATGAAGTCATTGCTTTGCTTCCCACCAACTTCCCCCCTAACTGTGAGACCTGGGAGGTGGGACATGGAGGGGGAACCCTCCCGGCCCCAGCCCCAGCCCCATGATTCCAATGAGGTGGTTTTTCAGGTGAAGCTTGGCTCTCTCTGCTTGCAGACAGAGCATGGAGATAATGAAATCCTACCAAGTACCATTTGTGCTTTAGAAGGCATGATGATGTTAATTAGTGTTCAAATTAAGCAGTAAGATTGAAGTGGGCATATAATGGACCACTAATAAATGCCTTGAGTGTGTTGAGACGCAGGTCTGAGGGAAGAATGATTTTAATCATCAGGAGTATATTAATGATGGCCCATAGATTCCCTTATTGCTGTTCCAACAGGCTGGAATGCTGTGTTTTCCCATTAAAACACCCATTAGCCTTGAGCCCACTAAAACTCTATCAGTGAAGCCACGTTCTGCTCATTTCTGCTCTACATATGATCTAATTAACACCACTGCAGGGGGCTGGACCCCAGCTCCAAATACCAGCCCTGGATCTGGATACCCAGTCAGAGCCAGGTGGTGTTTTTTGGGAGGCGGTTGGATCCCTTTGGGTACCCACTGCATCGGTGTGAACGCTGCCATCCCAACTCTGAGCCAAAAGAGCCAGCACGTCCCTGCACACACGGGGGGCACGTGGCATGCCCAGCGTGATTGATTACATGACAGCATCAGTTAAACTAATTGTATTTTTCATTTCCATGCAGATGAATTACTTCTCCAGAAAGCCATTTGTGCTTAATGCCATTTGTCTGCACTATGGTGCTAATCCACTGCAAGGACGTTTTTGTGCCGAGATTGATTGACTCCGTGTAAATAGGTGGAACCTTTAATTAAAACACAAGCGCCGACGCGGTGTCTCGGTGCGCTGACAACACGCGGCACAGACCACTTAAGGGGCTGATTCTATTTTAATCTACCCTGGCATAAATCAGGAGAAAGACCCAGTTCAGCAAAGCACTTAGCACATGTTTAAGTCCATCATATTCAGCAAAGTATTCAAGCATGAGCCGAACTGCGGCAAAGGCTATCGCAGGAAAACGACGGTGCCTGTGGAAAGGACGTGGCTTGAGTGTGACAAAGCGGTTTGTTTACCAGGTCTGTGCCCCGTGGGAACAAACAACAGGTTTATGGCTTGGGAGGAAAGCTGGCGGGGTTTGTAAAAGCCTGTTGGGTGATGGTTAACCCACCAAAGAGAATTGCAGTAAGAGCCTGGAGGAGGCTGAGCAGCGAGGAGGAATTAGTGGCTGGCTAAAGGCAGAGCCAGTTTCCATACAGTAGGGTTCTCAAACAAACCCCACCTGACATTTGAAAAGTTAAAGGATGGCAGAAAACAGGTCAGAAAAAGAGGCCTCCTTGCCTTCCTCCAAGTTTTTCATCAGGTTGTGTTCAACGTGCCAGAGGTTGGTGCTCCTGGGAGCAGCCACCCCTTCCCACACCTTCAAAGGAGGGGACAATCCCCTGGGCCATGCAGCAGCTCACCCTGCCAGGCTCCACCACAGATAACAGGGATTACTCCATCCATCAAGGAACCACAATGCCAGGTCTGGCAGGGAGAGAGTCTAATGTGAAGTACAGGAGGAGACACGTGGAACAACTTCTTCTGGGCTGACCTGAGCTGCTGGTGTCAACACAAGAAGTAAAATGGCTTATGACAACTGAAATCAGAAAAGCCACTGAATTTCTTTCCAAAATTATTGTTACTGTTGTGTTGTTTTTGTTTTGCTTGAGAATGATGAAGTTTGTTTCCATATTCTGGCCTGACACGAACAGTCACAGCAGTACAATGCACCAGGGCAGGTCACCAGATACGTCAGAACATTTTATCTCCATGTCATGTTATGCCAATTTCCTTTTGATTATTGTATTTTTAAAATCCATTAGCGGCGGCTGCAACTCAATACCAATTAAATACACTGTCGTGTTTTCTACAGTGAAGTGCTTCTCCTTTGCTTCATCGAGAAGCAATTTGACACTTTGAATAAAATAAGCATTAATTATAACAATCAGTGGAGCAAACCTGGAAAGATGATACCGGGCTGACAAAAGGATGTTATCCTGGCCTAACCAGCTGGAGTAGTCTCAGAGTGGGTTGTCACTATGGCTGGTGTAGGAATTCTGACAGTGCTATGGAGAGCAGGAGGAGATGGCTCCGATTTACTTTAAAATCACCTCTTCTGGACAGTTTAAGATACCATCTGTCACATGGAAGTGTCCAAAGGGAAACGCTCTTCTGCAGAAAGAGGTGTGAAGGCTCCCTGCTGACAGGAGGCAGAGAGGAAGGGCATGATCAGATGGATTACCTTTGAAAATGCCAGCTCCTCTGCTGTTAACTTTCTCAAAGCATTCAGGTGGTTGTTTTCCAGGATCTTACCAGCTTTGTTAGCTACAAATAAGTTATTTAACAGGGAACTTTAGTCATTATTACCTTTAGCTATTTTTCTCAACGATCCCTCAGCTCCCCGTAGCTGACATTAACCAGGGCAGCTCCTCTCTGGATTTCCAGCAGGCAGCTTTAGGACCAGGGGAAGAAGAGACAGGTAAACCCACAAAGTCCTTGCTGTCCCTCCTGAAAAGCCTGGATCTTCTGCAGCTTTGCTGAGCTATAAACTGGCTACAGCCCTGACCTTGACCGAGAGCAATCCAGGCGTAGTGAAATAACACCATCCTACATCCAGACTCACTGCCCGTGGGATCATCGTATTCACCTTTTATGAACGAGGAGCAATCTGTTGGGTCTGACCTGGAAATTGAAGTACAAGTGACAACACTCAGCAAGAGCTGCAGGCCTCCTGTGGGGAGACAGATGCACAGCCTCAGCAAACCCAGCTCCCAGGAATGGCCCTTTTCCTAACGAGAGCTGACAAGCACAGTTTACCCACTGGCAGGAAATTATAATAGACAGATTTTCCCCTTGAAAGCAGAAAGCCTCACGTGCAGATCAAATGCAGTGTCAAAGTCCATCCTGTGTCTTTTGGTGACTGTCCCTTGCCTGTGGTGGCTTGGCCTGGCAGAGCACTGCAGGCAGGCACAGCATTCCCAGCAGACTGATGCCTGTGGGTGTGAGCAGAGACTGTGACCTGCAGGAGACAAGGGAAGATAACATCCCTATCGACCCTGCTGATGTAAATCTTACTTACTTAAAGTCATTTATTTAAAGCTTCCTGTGAAAGAGATGGAGACCCCAAGCAAAGCATCCCAGGAGGGGAAACTGCTCCCTTAGCAGGTAGGAAAAAAATCCTCAGTTGCTGCACAGGTGACCTTGCACAGGTATGTGCACAGGAGCACTTGATGAGCTTATTCCTCACACTCTTAATCAACACTATCTTTTTGATAAAAACAGGGCACCTGAATGTTCAGGTTTAAGGCTCTCCTGCTACAAAAGGACTGAGGCAGAAACAGGTATTAAGTCCAGCTCAAATGCAGATTGTAGCCCAAAGCTGTCTTTTGTGAATTTGTTTATAGAATCATAGAATTATAGACTGGTTTGAGTTGAAAGGGAACTTAAAGATCAACCCCTGCCATGGGCAGGTGCACCTTCCACTAGACAGGTTCAAAGCCCCGTCCAACCTGGCCTTGATCCCTTTGGCCTGGGATACTTTTATGTGGCCATTTGTTTCAAAAGATTGTGTGTGATTTTGCAAATCACCAGTCTGTGTCACAGCCTTGTGACCCCCACTTTCTCATTATTAAATCAGAAAGTTATCATCTACTCATTATTAGAGGCATCGTGTGCACAACACCTGGGCTCAGGTCTGTTGTGGGTCCCCAGTGGTCTCTAAGAAGCAGGGATGAGAGCTGTGAATTTGCACACTCCCTGTTTGTGGGATCACGCTCAGATCCAGCACCAAACATTTTTGTTATGAGTATTGTTATTTTGGGCAGAGCCACAAACACAGTGAGAACTGAAAATCCCATGGGATCTGCTACAGAGGGAGTTAACGGATGAGCACAAAGGTCTGCCAACTTGAGGACAGAAATCCCTCCTTTGTGACAAAGTTTCTGACAACCAGATCTGAAATTTCCGGGACTCTTTTTAAAAATTAAATTGCTTATTTCTAAGTTAAATTGTGATTTATGATGAAGCTGAATTTAAAAAGATTTTAATGGAAAGGTAAATCAGGATTGAAAGGAAGGAACAACCTTGCTCCAGGTCAAATGAAACATCTGATTTGATACAAGACTAATTTTTTTGTTCCCATTTTAGCTGAAGAAAATTCTGGTTTGATTTTATCAAGCTAATCCTCTTTTTCCCTACACTTATTAAGGACCTCCAAACTTAAGGATCCCATATTTGCTTGGCTTTCCCTTGCAGAGGTCAGAAACAGCAGTGACCCAGTAGGATGAGTGTCCATACCCTCCCTGTGTGCCCAGCTCTCACAGGGCAGAGGAAAGGCAGTGCTTTGTCTAATTACAGCCCAAGCACTGCACCACTTTTAAGTACTTTTAAGCCTTTAAACCTGAGCCTTTCCATTCTAACTTTGATTTGTGACTCAGTGTGGAGCCAGATGTGGCTGAGAAATGTCAGGCACAGGAGGCTGTGCTGCAAGGCTCAAGGTACCTCTCCAAACACCACTGCACTGAGCCTGGTGGGGTCCCCTGGATGGGAGAAGGTCTGGATGGGGCTAAGATCTTCCCAATCATCAGGTAGTCACCCTGGAGGCAGGGAGGGGAGTGAAATGGATAAGCAATCAAGCCAGCTGCCTTTTTCCCCCTCAAATTTGACCGTGGCCCGATGGCAGCGCAGCAGCCAGAGGAGCGGTGCTGCTCACGGCAGAAAGATGCTCTCGCTGTGCCTCTCCGTTCCCTCCCGCATCCAGCTTCACTTGTACTCTCACCCACCGGCTTTATTATTTCTCACTCCCAGCTCGGAGGCTTTCAGGTCCGCACGAGAGGTGGCTGCACCTCATTTGCCAGCAAATTGCGTATGAAGCTCATGTAAACTAATGCGCTTTGGTGAGCCTCCAGCAAAGGGCATAAAACACGATTATGGATATCCACCAGCGGCTGGAGCTCCCGGCGAAGAGGTGTCAGCAGGAGAGGACAGGAGCGACGGGCGGCAGCCTGTGCCCAAGCCCGCGGGAGGAGCCGGAGGAAGGGGCTGGAGCGCTGCGGGTGCCGGCTCCCCGCCGCTGCAGGGCACGGCCGCCCGCGCCGCATCATTTCTGCTTAAACTGTGAGCAAAAGCCTTCCGCGGCTGAGAATTCCCAGCTGCCAGCGCCGGTGCAGAGCAGCCGGAGGCGCTTGCAGGGAGGAGAGCAGCGCCAGCCCAAACCACCTCCCGGCGCGGCTCCGTCTCCCTGCCGAGGGCGGCTGCGGTGCCACGCGGGACCCCGGCAGGGGCAGACGGGGATGTGACCTCCGAACACGCCGAGGACATCGCAGGGCACAGACACGGTTCCTGTCGAGGCGTTATCTCCACCTGGCTTGTCATCGCCCCTGGCACAGCGAGGTCGACAAATCCGCTGCCTGGAAAATGTGCTTCCCAAAAGAGTGGAAGTAGTTACCATGGAAATAAAGAAAGGTTCCGCGGCCCAACTCCACCAAAATATTTATTTGCCTCCCAGGGTTTCACAGGCTACTTATTAACAACAACAACAGCAGCAGCAAAACCGGAGAGACACCAGAGCGGTAATAACAAGTCGGGCTGGGGAAGGACCTCCAGGAATCACTGTGTCTGCTGGAGGAGTCGCTGATGCGCAGCATGAGCCCGTGAATTGCCCAAGGATTTCAGCTTATGTCTTGCACACAAACATGCAGGTACAAAGATGTGCTTTGCTGTTCAAAGGCTTGAGCAGATCTGCTCACTGAAATCCCAGATTACACCCGGAGCTGGCTGCAGTTTGCCCCAGTTCTTGAGTGTCCAGTGCACATCGAGGTAAAACGAATTGCTTCAAAGTGCTACTGCCTGGGACAGAGCTCTGCTTGTGATCCTCAACACACCTTCACCTCTGCCCCACCTGCCAGCCACCAGTCCCCTCCTGTCTGGGGAAGGATGTGAAGGAATGCTCACAGCTGAGTCCTGGCCAATTCAGAGCCCAGCAAGGACCATATCAATGGCTCAAACTACACCTCCTGAGCTAAGCAGGGATACAAAAGTGTTGTTTATAAACAACGCAATTCTGAAATAAGTAGGGAGCAGGCAAAACAAAGGAAAATGCCCATAACTAGGAAGATGGTGGAGGCTGGTTGTCCATGAGAGGCACCTGTAAGAGCATCCTGAATGCTGCCCCAAGCTCTTAGCTCAGCATCAGCTCCAGCCCTTCTCAAACTGAGCCCCCCACCCCATCCTGCCCTGTGCTCCACATCCTCCTGACACAGCTCAGAACAGCTGACACGAAGCACTGAAACGCCTTAGGCTTAGCAGAGGACAGACAGCATCAGGAACACAGAACTAATGACAAACAGCTTCTGACAGATGCTCAGACACAGAGAGTCTGCGCGGCAGCTGTGTAGCATTGGTAATCCACACAGGAGCAGTGCAAGGGATGCAGGTATTGTAAAGGCCACGTGTTGCACAAAAATTAATTTGACTTTTAAAACTAGTTACTATTGTAGTCTGGTTTTTCCTAATTAAAGTGACTTTGGTCAGAAACATGGACCCAGGTTCAACTCAGAGCACTCAGACCCCTAAATACCCTCAGAGATCTGGGCTCTAGTCCTTTATACCTGGTTGGAAATGGATTGAATTTGAACACTTTTACTCATATTGCTGGATCATTTCGGATATTGGACCAATGGAAGTAAACACCGAAGGTATTGATCTGGTCCTTACTTCCTACCCCCTGCCTGCTGCTCTCCTGTAAGGCTGGGAGGGGCAGGAGCATGGAGCAGCCTGGGCATTGAGGATGAGCAAATCCCAGCCACCTACAGATGACATCTCAGGAGCTTCAGGGAACTTTAAGGGAACCCATCTAGTGTACACTGGTCACCTGGAGTTAGTAAAATAGAATCCTGAATAGAAGATAATGAATGCAGGCTTTCTTTGAAAATACCATATTGGAGAAAAAAATGCAATCAAGAGAATGCTTTTCACCTTAACGTGTCCTGTCCAGATGGGAAGAGCAGCTTAGTGCCCTGTACTGACAATACTTGGGGTTGACTCTTCCCTACACCCAGGTTACCCACATTGCAGGAATTTGGGAGTCAGCCCATCATTAAAATGCGTATCTGGGAGTGTCGTGTCTCATCAAAACTGTCTAGGACATATTTTAGCACATCAGAGCTTCGATTTGAAGATGCTTACACAGAAATACACAGATGGGTATCGGCACAAGATGGAAACACTTCAAAATAAATGTGGAGCTTGCAGCAAACTTTGCCTTGCTGATCCTTTCCTCCTTGGAAGGGCTTGTGAAAGTCCTTGGGGGAATCTGGATTGTGCTGTGCTTGTGGGAGGGAAAGGGGATGCAATTAAAGCATAAAGTCCTATCTCCTATAAGGAACAGGCTGTTTGCTTTTCACAAAGCCCCGTCCCAAAGCAGAGTGCAGCCTGGCACAGGTGGGGTTGCAGCATGTTCCAGAGCTTCTCCGTGTATTTCTGGGCTTTCTGCAAAAGCCAGCCTGATCAGCTGCATTTAAAACGTGATTATCCCCAGAATCACTGCGTGTAAATCACCCACCGAGGGTTGGATCTGCCCCACTCACGCAGCAGCCAGCAGAAAGAAATTTCAGCATTCCATTGAAATGAGAGGTGCAAGCAAGAAGATGTGGGAGAGGGATTCCCTCTGCTCTCTCCTGCCCTCAGCAGCCTCTGCACTAAAAGCAGCCCGGCTTCATCTACAAAAGCCTGAGGGAAATGAGCGGCTGAGCTGTAAACAGAGGTAAATGAATCCTTCAGGGAATCGGTCCAACAACCGCGAGCTCCAAGGGGCTGGAAAGCAGCCCGAGAGGGTGGCAGATCCCACGCTCGCTCCAAGCACACACATGCTCTTATGGCCCCGGAGAAAGTTTAATTTGCTGCAACTGTTTCAACAAAGCCAAAGCCCCGGTAATGCTGTTACACACTGAAATCACTCAGTGGGAAAGAGCACGGAGCAGAAAATGCTGTGGGCACAGAGGAGCCCCTTGGCTTTCATCAGGCACCCAGACCAGCCTTGGCACCTGGGCTTTGTCAGGGAGAAGCAAGGAAAGCCTCCAAAACCCCCTGAACCACCCCAGAGCACTTGAAAAATATGGTGTGCCAAAACAGTCTGTTCATTTAGTACAGGGGGCCAAAGGGGTAAGAAAAGATGGAGAAACTGCACATAATGTCCTGGAGAGTGTTTAAAGAAAAGAGGTTAGAATCACAGAATATCCTGAGTTGGAAGAGACCCACAAGGATCATCAAATCCAACTCCTGGCCCTGCACTGACCATCCCCAAGAATCCCACCACGACCCCTGAGAGTGTTGTCCAAATGCTCCTGGAGCTCTGGCAGCTTTCAGACTGTGACCACTGCTGTGGGGAGCCTGTTCAGTGCCCCACCACCCTCTGGGGGAAGAACCTTTTCCTGATAGCCAACCTAACACTGCCTCCCCCCAACAGAATGGAGAGCTGATGCTGAGTATATTTTTTGGCCAAAGAATGAGGTTTGCATGAGGACAAAGAGGTAATTTTTGTCACAGTCACTTCCTCTTCCTCTGACACCAGGGTATGAGCATCCTGCCTGGAGTTTCTTTAGACCCATTCCTCATCAGTCTCACCTATGCTTCAAGCAGAGGCCTTCACATATCCACAGGGAAACAGGGTTGGGCAGGCAGGATACCGAGAGTTGCTCTCTTCCCTTCTCCTCCTCCAGCTATGGCCATTCTACTCAGCCAAACCACCCCAGCCTGCTGATGCTTCCCATCTGGTTCCTGCCTGACCCACAAAGGTGCCCGATTTGTATCTGCTCAGATGATGGCTCTCCACCCTTCAGTGCCAGGCACTGCCTGGACACAGAGTTAATTCGCACCAGGTTGCTCTGCTGCATGCTCTGGGCACAGATGCAGTTATCTAGACCAGTTTAATTCACACTTTCTACCTTATTCCAACTAGTGGAATTTCTTACATCAGCCTTGTTGCCAAGATCTCTGTGTAACTCAGCTCCAGCTAAAAGAGTTCATTGGACCAGGACTCCTTGAAGGGGCCAGGGGAACTCCAGTAGCTCTGCACCATCCCCACCATCCATCCCTCTCCCCGCATCACATCCTCAGCCGGGCTGAGTCAGCCATACACAGGCCACATGGTGAATCACACCAGGAGCTGCTGCGAGCTAAAAATAATCCTGTGGGGATTTTTAGGTTCTCAGGCTGTTATTCTTCAGCTGCTCACTTCCCCTTCCCAGGTCACCACAAATCTCCTTGCACACACACACCCCCAGAACTGGGGAAAGGACCACCTTTAGGGCATCTGTAAGGGGAGGGTGAGTGCTGCCCACCACCGCCCTGCAGTTCAGACTTCAGAGACCTGCCAGAGCTTCTTCTTGCAGCTCCGGCTGTTGGGGTTTGGAGCAGGTTTTGGTGCACACCTCACTCCTGGAGTGGTCACAGCCAGCACGGTGTCAACCAGCAGCACCAGAGCCACCAGTCCTCTCAAACCCCAGCAGCGTGCCAGGGATGTGTGTCAACACCTATTCTGCACTTTGCTTCTCTTTCAGCTGGCAAAGCTGCTACCTCAATAGGGAGCAGCTTCAGCCAAGAAAAACAAGCATTACCTTACATTCCCAGGCTTGGTTGTCATTATCATGATGCTCTGCTCTGACTGGGAGGCCTCATTATGCATCATGCTGCCTACTTTCGAATAATAAGCTACATGTGTAAATAGGCTCCTCTATTTCGAGTTGAATAGCTAACAAATGAGCAAACAAAAACTCCCCAGCCCACCACACTCCTGTTTAACTGACGCAATGGGTGCCTTTATGCATCCTGGAGGTGAGACATCCATCACGGTCACAGCGTGAGCTGCTTCTGCATCACAGTCACAATCCAAATGCCCTGGAGCTGGCTGCAGCTGGCATGGGTGGTGTGGAGGGTCAGGCTGGCACTGCCAGCTCCTCTGTGAGCCTCAGACCTAAAACTGATGTGATACTCCCCCTACATCATCATTATCGCAGCTGCCGTGGAGGCTGGAGATGGATTCATCTGTGCTGACTTAGTCTCCTCACACTGGAAGGAAGGGTAGGGTGTTGGGAAGATGTTTGATCCGAGCAGGTGTCCCATGGGGCACCCTGGCTCTGGATTGGACCACGGCAAGGCTCACATAATGAGCCCCTATGAATTTCCTAGCACTCTCCTGCTGCACAGCTTTCCCACTCCACTGAACCCTCTGCAAATGGTGTTCCCTTCACCGCAGCTCTACCTCCTTTTGTATTCCTTAATTTTCTTCCATAGTCTGTATTATTATCTATTGCAAGAAGAGTTATTTAAGAACCTTTGGGCTATAATGGGCTTGGCATTACAGGAAAATAAAGCGGCTCTCCAGGAAACTCGTGCTGATTTCAGCCTTCCCATTTACGCTGTGATGCATCACACTGTGCTCTAATGTCTCACTAATCTGCAGCTCAATCTGCTGTTAAACAGGCTCATGATGCAGAAGCCGCTCACTAAGGTTGCTTGATATTCATCTGTTGATTGAATCATTTGCTTCTTGTGATTTGCAAATGCGCCAAAGAGCCAGAAGCCCTTTTTCTTCTAGAAAAGTTAATTGGATCAGCATCCTGCGCTGGCAGGTGGCACCCGCTCCTACCCAGGCTTCCGCCGGCTCCACTAAGGCACAGAGGCCACCCTGCAGGATGGGGCGCTGGGATTAAGGACACCACAAGGGACAAATTCCCCAAGAGACCATTCTCTGCAAGACTTAAACACCCCAATTTTTTTGCAGAGGCCCCGAGCAGCCCGTGCAGAGATGCTCCTGTCCTGGAGCAGTGTCCCATCCCTTCAGCCTCATCACAACACCGGTATCCCGCAGCGGGGCTGGTCACCAACAGACCTTGTTTCTAGACATTCCCTACAATGAATTTGCCCCTCCATACTTTCATCTTCCTCATTTTTGAGAGCTAAGCTTCAGCAGCAGCCCCTTTGGACACATCCCACCCAGTTATTCACAGTTACAGCTACTCCTTCATAGCCTGCGAATGAAGGTCCTTCAGCACCACTTAGTTTCAGCTACTTTTTCATACTCCAGCATGCCACACACCACTTGATATCTTCCTCAATAATTAAGTGGTTAGTGCCATTGTCAAAGAAGCCCTGGATGACATTTCTATGGGGTTTCCAAAGAACTGAGGTCCCAAGCAAGGACATGTCAGGCACCAGGCCTGCAGGGCTGTGATTATCTGGCTGTAAATAACACCTCGGAATATATGGTTTATTGTGGTGATAACACACATTTTGTAGGTTACATAAATTGGAGCAATCCTGCTGACAGAGGAAAAATAGTGGTGTGTGTGATGGTTTCCTCCGGTTGCTAGGAAATAGAGTTAGTGCTGGGTCCTTACATGCCTCGGTGCACACTCGTGACAGATGATAGATTCGGCACATGTGTGGAGCCCAGCCTGTTAGCAAGCCCTGACTGAGGGGAAGGCAGCGACGCAGTGACAGCAAGATCCATTTAACCAAAATATATGCATTTTTCATTAAGAGAACTACATTTGTTTGCCCAAGGCGTTTAGGGAAACGTAAGCAAAGAATAAAGTTAGAGCTGAAGAGACAGGCAGTCCGTGCAGGCGAACCCAGACCGGCTACGCAGATGGACGAGATGGGCTGTGGTAAGGATTTTAACACCTGTCCAAAGCCCTAATGTGAACGAGCTGTGATTTTTCAAAGATGGTCTTTTATATCACTGCAAAGCCCACAGAGCCCAAAGGTCTCCTCCCCGCCATGGGGGCTCGGCACAGCTGTAAGGTTCCTTCCCCTTCCCCTCTCCTCGGTATGTGGGGTTTATGCTCTGTTGCATCAAGAATCTGAGCCTGGTTTCTGCTTCTGCAAATGTTTGCTAAAGCAAATTTCAGTTTGTTCTGTTGGTCAAATACTCCAATTTTCTTGAAATAGCACAGCACGTGGTCAAAGGGCACGGAAAGTGGCCAGAACCTTCTTCTTTGAATATTTGTAGATATAAAAAATAAATACACACACACACACAGACACTATTAGGTCAGCTAATCTCTCCCCCTTCCTCAAGTCAGGCACATATCTACCATCCCATCATCCCCAGGTGCACCTCTAACCTGTTTTTTACTATGGCAAAGCTCAATTGCAATGACAACGTTAAACCAGGCAGCTTAAAATAAAGCAAACAATTGGCATGATTACAGCTGTGCCCTGTCCACAGACAGGGGATTTCATCCACAGCCAAGGGAGCTGATCTGGCTTCTGGTGTTGTTATTGCTTGTATTATAGTGTTGTCCCATCAGGACAGCTCTGTGACCAGCTGCTCTGCAGGCACAGTACCGGCCTTTGCTTTTTAGAGTGATTAAATTCTCCTAAGAGATGTTCCTAGAGTGGTCCAGTCTCTCCTTACTGCTCTCACCAAAACAAACGGGACATCCTCTGCCAAATTCAGCAAAGCGAGGTCAGAGGAAATAAAACAGGGTTAGCAGTGTTGCAGACTCCTTATAATTAACTATTTGGCACAGATCAATGGCCTTTTCTTTAGGAGAACCTGAGGATTTGCCAGAGTGCAAACACACAGGCGTTTCCTGAGTTTTGGGTGCTCTTTGGTGCAAAAGTCCTTCATTTCGGATAATCCCCAGACAGGGCACTGCCCCACTGCAGGATGCAGCAGGTAAGGGCTGGGTTTGGGCTGGGGTGGAGGCATAGGATGGTTAAATACTCTCTTCCCCAGCTCCCAAGGGTTTCTCTAGCTCATCCCCAACCAGCACTGGGGCAGGATCTCCTGAGCTCGGTGTTGGACTGAGGACTGATGCTGCCAGTGGGACTCAGCCCCACACCAGCCCGGCCTGTCACACGCTGGGAGGCAGAAGCAGAGCCAATTTCTACAGCCTGATAAAAATGTAATTTAATCCCAGCCACACAAAGCGCTTCCCTAAGCCTTTGAAAGGCCTGTTAATCCTTGATTTGCCCTCAAATCTTGAAATTCTCTTAAAGAATGAAGGAGGTGCTTTGTCTGTCGAGTGCCTCTACGCCTAATGAGGTTATTAAGGCATATTAGCATGCACAGAAGAACATTCTTTCCTGACTTTGGCACAGCAGAGCTCAGCGTTTTTGTCTCAATTAATCCAAGTCTTCCTGCTTTGCTGCTGCCCCCAGCCCTCAGCGCCATGGGTTTGTCCCTGCTTTTGGCAGAGATGGCCATCACTTCCCTCCAACAGCAGTGGAGAGCTCCCTAATCCAGCTCCACGTGGTGCTTCTGTTGTTATGCCTTCAGATGTTTCTGAAGAGCACACCACGCCTTTTCCTACGTGGCTGGAAGACTAAAGAGGTCCCTGGACCTATGTGTATATCCTGGGGTCTATCATCTGACACAGAGATTTATTGAATTTCTGTTTTAAGCAGAAATCATTCTGTTTGCACAGAAAGGACGTTGGGTTTGTGCATGGACGTGCATCAACCCAGCAGCCCTAAACCCTTCAGCAAGGCAAGGTCACCTCCTTTAACACAGAGGAAGCAAGGGTCTGATCCATGCCCAGCATCAGGGCAGGAGGACAACTCATATCCACATTTCTGGCCTGCCTCCATCTCCCATCACAGCCACATGGGAAAGGGAACATGCTTAAATAGCTGGGGGCTCGAAGCAAGCTTTTACTCTCAGCTGAAGTGAGACATATCATTTTCCCAGGATGCACTATTAAAGGAGAAAACCTTTGCCAATGTTATGCTTTATAATGCAATGATTTTCATAACAGCCCAACATGGTTCATCAGCATGCGATCTGGCATGGGATCAGCTTTCCCTTAAACCACCCAAACGGGCTGCGAGAGGTGCAGCAGAGAACAGACACAGGATCTGGTTGGGTTTTCAAGCCATCCTTGCAGCAGCCTCAGTGCAGCTCAGCCCGACGTGCACCCCGCTCAGAGAGAAACTCAGATGTGGCACTGCTGGGTTAATGGCTGGACTCAGGGATCTCAGAGGTTTTTTACGATCTTAATGATTCTAGTGTCCCCTTCCTGCCTTGGACCAGAACTGGGCAACCTCACCTCAGCACCCCACCCACAGTGCTGTGGGCTGGAGGGTCACCTCCCCAGCAAGCCTGGGACCACCCCATATCTGTAGGATTTGCTTCATTTTCAGCAAGATCTTGACAGCCCGCACTTATCTCTGTTTACTACGACCATGGTTAAACAGCTACCTGAAAATTTGGGTTAGCAGCCTTAAATAATTTCACCATTAAGGAAAATGAGGGCTGCAACACAGACCCTCCCCAGAGAGCTGGGTCCCATTGGTGAAGCCCCTCTAAGATGCTGCCAGAGCTGCTCAGAAGCAGCACAGAGGTGCCATCCCATCAACACCTTTTCCTGGCAAAGCCTATTTGGGATATTCCTATGTACCAAAAACAGAGAGAAACTTTCCCCTCTCTTTCAAAAATTCAGCTCATTTCAGTGATGTGATTAACAGAGCAACTTGCAGGCTGGGACATGAACGGGTGGGGTGGGAAAGGTGTGGGACACAGGTGAGGGAGCAGGGAGCAGGCAGTGTCCCCGGAGCAATCCCTCCTGCAGCAATTCCTGGAGTCGTGCTCCCGGCTGTGCCAGGGGAGCCGCTGGCACCGCAGCCCCTACACGCAAATCTGCCTCCACCACTCCTGCTTTTGCACTGGGAGAGTGTTTTGGGAAGCACAAGAGGGACACCAGCTGCAGGGCTTACTGGAGTCAAATCCTTGCTCCTTACCATAGCCCAGGATTATTTTTAAGCCAGGTGAGGGCCCCAGCTCAGCTGGATTTTGTATCAGCAAGGGGAGGTGAGGTGGAAACCACCACCTGAGGTATAAGCTCCTGGGAGAAGTATCCTCAGGAGCAAGGCTAAGGGGGGCTGGAGCAAAATCCCAACATTCCAAGCCCCATCCTTGGCTTTACAAGAGCTGGAACGTGCTATCCAGCACAGTTTGGCACAAAGCCCCATGAAGGCTTGAGCAACTGGGAGACAACATTCCCTGAGGGAATGAGGAGCTTTAACTTTTGTAGCACAGCACGCATGCAAGCCCAGGATCTCGAGGGAATAAGAAAGATATGTCATTTCATCACTGTTCTTGGAACGAAGACAAAAAACCAAAGGAAAACAAAACAGAGCACCCCCTGGGATCTATAAAGAGGAAACTAAAAATATGATAAATAGGCTGGATCATTATTTTCTGAAGATGACATATTGCAGCTCATGTTATATATCTAGATTCCTATTGTCACTAAGGATAAAAACCTTGGCACGAAGCAAGTCCCAGAGAAAAATTTAATTTCTGCCATTCCACAAACTAATAAATACTGGTAAAGAGCCATCTACTGAAAACACAAGCCAGAAATTCCAGTCCTGTAGGACAAGAGAGGAAGAGGACACCACCAGGTCTCCTTGCCAACAGCAGGCAAAGGGTTAAGCAAAGGTGTAATTCATCATGTTAGCTTGAATGTTAGGAGAAACTAAGAGAATTACAAGATCAGAAAATAACTGCAAAGTGTGTAAAGATAATCATAAATCCAAGGGAAATAATACAGGCTAACAAATGCTCAGGAGCTTATGCTAAAACACCTTCTGGTTTTATAATCAAGCAGGAAGAGTGGCCAGGTACCCACTGCAGCAGGTTGCCTCCTGCAGAGGGGGCCACTGTGGCCTGCATTGGGATTTACCCACGGAAAATACTCTCAGAGGAATCTGGAGGTGAAGCCGGAGAGTGAAAAACTGAGTAGTATTAAAAATAAATTCAGAGAAGGCAGAAAGCTGGGATCCTTCATGCAGTTCTAAAGGCACAACAGCATAGCAAGAGCAGCAGCCGACAGGGATGGGAAACCCCTCTTTTAGAGCTGCTTGGCACCAGGCGTGAAATCTTCAATTTTAGATGTTGGGGAGGAACCTATACATTAGCACATTGTGACAAGATTCCACTACCCCGCTGGCTTTCCCAGAAAATAGGGGTCACGGAGCCAGCCTGTACTCAGAGCTGGGGAATTTTTCCTCATTTTCTTCCTGACTCTGCTAAGTCATCTTGTAGCAAAGTCTCCCTTGATATAACTGCTGCTCTTTTAACTCTTGAAACCCTGAAATGAGACTGGGAAGGTTATGAATTTGTGGATTTTTTTAGTCCCTAATGTTTAAAGCGTTTTCCTGTTCTTTCACATCCTCACTCCAAGGGGAGGCAAGTGGACTGGGGTAGAGCTGCAGGCTGCCTGGGGGCAGCTGGCCAGTTCCTTCTCACCCTGCCCTAGATTTCACATGGGCTCTTGAGAGATCTACTGAACATCCAGGAACATGTAACATCTCGAAACCTGAGATTTTAGCATCACTGAATGGTGAAATAGACTGAGGAGTTTGGGTTACATCAAGCAGAGGCTGGAGCACGCAGGTTTGGTGCTGCACATGGGGGTCTGTAGTGCATCATGAAAAGGCCTGTTCAGGGTGGTTTGGTGTTTTCCCCAGTTCAAACAGCTCTGAGCACACATCCCCTACCAGAACCACTGGCCAAGTGTGACAGGAGCAGTTGGATTTGCAGCTCAAAGGTGGCTGCACATCATGCAGGGCTGCAGCTGCCCCGGGATCTCAGACACCCCCCTGGACAGCACAAATACAGCCCTGAGGCACAAGCACACGAGCACAGCCAGGTAACCAAACCACAAGGACACAGCAACCTCACGTGAGTGTTTCTGCCATCACCCTGACGCCTTAGATTTTAGCTTTTATAGTTTGCAAATTCTGTATTCTCTGTGTTCCTAGTGTGTAACTCTGAACTGTCTTGCAGCCTGTTAGCTGCTGTCCTCTCATGCTAAGACAGACATAACAAAGCCTCTCCGGGCTTGCTCTTCAAGGACACTCAGACTGTCCTGGGCCCAAAATGTGTAAACCAGCATCCTGAGAGGGGGGCAAGTTGGGGGGGCAGTTACCTTATTAGCTAAAGTTTAATTGGCGAATTTATGCTGATATGCAAATGGACCAAACCCATAACAGGGGGAAGAACTCGTGACCTGTCGTCCATCTTGGGGTCCATTCTGGAAATAGCCTCTGGCTCCCCAGGGTGTACCTTTGAAGGCCTTTTAAATACATATCACCTTTATTCCCTTACCCTGTCTAGTCTCTGTTTCCAGGTTGGCCTTTTTAGGCATCAACCCTGACACCAAACACCTCTCAGGTTTGTCTGCATGTGTGTACAGACACACAATAGGTCCAGGGCAGAGCTTGGAGATGCCAGCACCACAATCTCAGCTGCTTACCCCGAGGGGAAGGAATAAACCTGTAAAACCACCTTTTTCTCTCTGTTCTGTTGGTTTTGAAATCTTGCATTTCAGAAACATAGCCGGCTAAATAACCACAAAGTCCATTCCTTTGATTTCCTCAGACACCACCAGATGCCTCCCATGGAAGGTGGGGATGCACAGAACACGTTCCCCTCACAGGTCTCCATAGGAATTCCTGCCCTCGACTGTTTTTCTCCTCGCCCAGGGCACGTGGTTTGAGTCCTGTGGTGGGAACATGAGGGAGCTCACAGACCCACAGCAGGCTCAGCCCATCCTGGACACGCTGCACAGAACTTTCCCTTGTGCCTATTAAGGAAAATATTCCCAAGTTACAAAACGCCTTGTACCTGCAACTTTGTCTTGGGCAGGAATGGAGTACCATCAAACACAGGACAACCCTTAAGGTAAAAGTTTTCAGCACAGTTTGGTGGAAAAGAACAAAGGGGAAGAAAAGGAGATAACCAGCTTCCTAAAGTAGCTCCTGTTTTCAGCCTTCTCCTCCTGCATGTTTGAATCAGCCCTTATTCAGCCCAGAATCCTGGATTTTAGGAAGACACATGTACTACACCAAGCCCCTAGCAGGCTCTAGTCAAATTTAATCTGTTAAGTCTTAAAAAAACCGAAAAAACACCACCACCAAAAAAAAAATCTAACCCAAAACCAACCCAAAGAGGACCTTTGCATTGAATCTAATACCTGGATAAATCCCTGTGGAACACCAAGCGAATAAAAAGGCAAAGCAAGATGTGTATCCTTTCACTTCACAGCAAAAGTACATTCACACTGCAGAGTCTTTCAGATGATAAATACTGATCTGTCCTTCATTGGAAAAACACGGACCTGCAATTTCCATGGGGGTTCCTTTCCAATGCTATGACCCCATCCTGTCTTGGAATATTTTTTTTCCCTAATTGTACCTAGAAAATAAAGATTTTCTCCCTACATAATTAATTGATAGATATCTATTTCTGGACGATGATCTCACCTTGTTTACGTAGGAAAATTTCCAGAGGGTTCCAAAGAGACACACACAAGAAAGGTACCCACCTCCCCCAAATTATTCCCAGACTTCTCCGGTCTGAACGTATTTATTTGCAATAATGATTGCGGCTTTATGCGAGCAGATGGGCAGTCCCTGAGAGGATGATTTGTTTCCCCTCTTTTCTTACTTCATGATGTATTTTATGATTTCAGCAGGTCAGTGGCTGCCATGTGTTTCTTTCTAATCTGCGAGCGCTTTTCGTTTGCCTCATTCTTGGCAGCCGTCGTATTTACCAAAGAGATCAGACACGGACAGATGATGGCAGAGATCCAGGCTCCTTGAGAGTTCAGCACTTGGATGTTGGCAGCAAATAAAGATATATGGATTGCTGTTGTTGGTTCAAACTTACAGGGGCTTTTTCCCTCATTATATTTCAGTTTATATGTGCACATATATATACATAGATGTGTGTGTGTGCTTGCACATGTGTTTTTAAATTCTCTTTGCAATACCCTGGACCAGATAGAATACAGATGAGCTGTTATACAAAGAACAATAGATGTCAACTAGATTACTACCCACTCCTTTTTTTCTTTTCTCCTCTTCCTTTTTTTTTCCCCTTTTTTTTTTTATAGGCCTGGGTTGTTATAAATCCTCCATGCCCATTAACCTCTGAACCTCACTGATGATATCTCTTCCGAGCTAAATTGCCTGTATTTCCAGACATTTGTTTGTTCACTTAGAGGTCTATTGGCAGCGGGAGGAGGAGGACAGCCCATTGCTGAATAGGTCTCATGGATTATAAATGAAAATTCTTTCTCTGCTTGTAAGATGATGCTTTGAGACCTGCAGCAAGTGGACAGCTTGAGTTTATAAGCCCACAGGCGCAAGTCAACAGTAGAAAGTTAATGACACTGATAACAAAAATATCCCAGTAGTATGGCGGGAGCAATGGATCCATCCCTGTAGCTGTGTCCTACCCAGAAAAACCTCTGACCTGCTGTCACTGTGCTCCTGCTGCAGCAGTAGCAGTGAAGGGCTGAGAGGGGCTGGGACACTGCCCCGCAGTGCCAAGGAGGACAACAGAGTCCCTGGAATGGACCAGAATGGGGACATGCTCCTGTCCCACGGGCACTGACAGAGACAGGGCAGTGGGAAAACTGCAGGCCCAGTCAGTGCTTCCAGAACTTTTTCTCCCATTGTTGCCCAGGAATGGGAAGCCTGTTCATCCCACAGGCTCTGTCCTTTGGGTGGCTTTGCAGAGAGTTCAGCCACCCAGCTAGCAAAGGTGAAACCCTGTGGCTGTCAGTAGCTCCCAAATAGCCTCCAGCAGGACCTACCGTACAGTTTCTTAGTAAACATGGCCTTAGCACTTCCAGGAGGCCTAGCAGCTCATTGGAAACATGCTGAGCAGCATTTCCAGTATCCTGACTTTAAAATAAAACCTTGGAAGCAGCAAGCGTGCTGGCATTCCCAACGCAGATCTCCTGCCTTCGTTACTGTTATATATATTTAAACTTATAGCTCCAAAATAGCATTTTACTTCTATACATCATTGCACTCATTTAAGCATGGCTTCCATCTGATCTGTCCTGGAGCCAGTTACTCAGTCTTTCCTGCTCACCAGGGGTGTGGGTCCCTGAATGCTGTGGACACTGGGAACAGGAGCGGTTTCCCAGATCCTCTGGAATGTTACACCCCCCCTCCCAGCCTTTACATCGAGGGTATCCTCCACCAGTGGTGGGTTATGCCCACCAGTGGTGAGTTATGGGGACCATCCCCAGCTTTCTGATCCTATCTCCTGGTTCACTCTGTCCCCTGGGAACAGGTCTGATAAAGCCTTCCAGGTAGGATACTCATGGATAATTTGGGGGCTTTTCTGCCTGGGGTTTGTCACACCCTGCTGTGACCCACAGCAGAGGCTTCCCAGGTAATTTCCATGCCCTGGTCATAGTTCCTACCTCCTCCTCTGGACCAGTCAGTGAGCCAAAGCCCAGAGCCACAGTGAAAAATGTGGGTTATGTGCCTCCCATGAATGCAAGTACAACCTGCTGTCCCGTGCAGCTGCAGCAGGGACAAACATCTCCCCAGACAGGAATTCAACAATCTGGGGTGGGGTTTTACACAGCAGAGGACAGGAAGCACCAACAATCCATGGTTTTCCAGACCATTCATGATTTTCCTGCTCTCTCAGTAACAACTCCTGATTTCCATGGCAACCCTCACATGGTTGAGGTACTTTTGGTACGTGGAACTTTTTGCTTATGTGGAGCACTGTTCCCACTTGCTGGGACGACCAAGCTCCCCAAAGAGCCAACAGAAAATTCCCGGCACAAACATTTCACCCTCTCCCTCCTCCTGTGCTGGACATGCATTTGCACATTTCCCTCTGCCTTGGACAGGATGGGATCACCAGGATTTACACTACTGTCTGCTCCCCATCCAAGAGCTCATTTTAAACTTGGCCATGGTTTCTGTTTTAATCCCATACAGACATTTTTGGAAACACTTACTAAACCATTAACACATTTATATGAAAGGAAAGATGGTGATTAGCATTTCCCCTCCCCCCCCACCCCATCCTTTCTTTTTGTGTCAATTTTTTGGCTCGGGGGCTGCAGCAGAACGTGGTTACAGCCATGCATACAACTCCAGAGGGTGTGAATTCCTTCACCTTGAGTTACCATAAACTTGAGTTACCTCGCCGTTGTTTTGCTCTTCCTCCATTTCAATACACACTATTTCACCAACACTCCTGTGCTTGTAATAAGATGAACATCACGAGCTTTACCCAAAGCTCAGAGGCCAGTATGGGAACTTCACCTGGGTTCAGCGTGGATTTTTTAACAGCCTGTGTTAATGGTTCATTAAGACAGAGAGTTGATTTGCCTGGTCTGGCCCGGATGTGTCTCCTTTCTACACCTTTTGAGATGTTTTTGTAAGTAAGAATGAGTTCCAATACAAAGCAGCAGCAATTAGTGCATTTATTTATTTTACTGTAATTCACACCACAGCACTGGCAGTCTCTGATGGCCGAGGTGCAGAATAAATAAACTAAGTCCACTTGAGGTATCTTAAATTTCTCCCATATGATGGGTCAGAGGAAAATCGAGGCTGCTGGGGGATCTCTGGCCACATGAGATCGTGTGTGTGTGCGAAGATGTAACCAGCAGGGCTGCAAATCAGCTCAGAGGAGGGAGTTGGAGAGTGATGCTAAGGAAGCACAGCAGCTCAGAGCTGGGGGGGGAGACCCAGCCACAGAGAGCTGCAGCAGAGCCTCCCTCCTGGGTAAAAGTCCTTCTGACTCATTTTCCAGCTGCATATTTTTCTTCCCTGCACTGAAGTCTCATTTGACACCTCCTAGCATTCGCCAAGGAGCTGCAATCACCGTGGAGATGGTACCCATGACCAAGGAGTCACAGTCATGAACCAGGTGCTGGACCAGAAGACTGCAGATGAGGGCATAATGTGAGGTTCTGCCCAGAACAAGAGCACCAGTGTTTCTTCGGGTAAAGATGACTCTGAATATTCTCCATATCTGGTCAAGGAAGCCAAATTTATCACTTGTGAACTTGGAATGATGAAGTTATGTGGCTTCCAGGTGGGGTTTGACCTTCTTTTGACTTTGTGGGCACTTAGAATTTTCCCAGGGGAGGTGCAGGCAGGCCACTGGGGGCTGGGTTCCCAACAACAGTATGTGTCACTTAGCTGCCTTTCACAGTCTGCTTTAAAGCTTCTCCAGGTCCTGCTGGACTTGGAACAGGGGAAGGCTCAGACCTCTGCTTCCCCTGCAAAAGCCAGGCTTTTCTTAGACTTTTGTCTACAAAGGAAACATCTGAGGAAATAGTATCTACCCACATCTCTTGATATTAGCACTCGCCTGAGATGTCACTACACTCTGCTATTTTCAGGAGAGACACATCACCTTCAGAAGTATCACAGATGTTAGTGCAACACAAAAACCATAACATGAAAGTTTCATCAGAATAGTCTCTTATAGTTCTGAGACAACTTTGTTGCACCCAATTTCCCCCCTGAATTTGATGTATATCAACAGAGTGAGAAGAGGTGTTTCCTCTTCTCCCTATAAAGCCTCTTCTACTTCCTCTGTTTTCTTCAGGGAAGAACCTAATCACTGCTGAGACAGCAGAGCCAGCAGGATGGAGCAGGGAGCGAGTTACCCCTCTCCTTATGGGTCTGCACAAGGCAGCAAAGCAAACCAATATGTTGATTAAAAACTCAAGGCCTTTCCCTTGACTTCCAGCAGCTACAAGAGTAAAAAAAGCCAGCTTATTTTGAAAAAAGCCGCTTTCAACATCTCTCATTTGCTCCTGGCCCTGGAGGGCCTGGACTCCCACCTGCATCTCTTGAAAAGCTATTCCCATGCTGTTACACTGGGTACTGTGTGGCTTCCCACCTTCCCCAAGGTCTGTTCCTTGACACGGGGTGAAATTTCACCTGTGCCAGTGATCCTCAGAGCTGCACAGGCAAGGAAGGACCATTCCAGAGGCTGAACTTCAAGGAAGAGGTATAAAGCTAAGGACCACACAAGAAATTGTAGCTTCTTTGGGCTTGGGGGGTTGAGAGGTGGGTCAGCCAATGTGAGCTGGAGATCAGCTCTGTTTAGATGAGAGTCAGTAAAGCAGCCAGCAAGTGCTGCTGCAGACACGGCCGGCAGAACCTTGTCATAACACATTTCTTAGGCAGAAAGGAGTCAGGTTTGCACCAGTGTCCAGACAAAGAAACGTGGGAGATGGGTCTGTATGGCCCTGTACGGCCTCCACGCACACGCGAGGCCCCGGATCACGGGAAGAAATCTCACGAGGTGGAGAACAAAGAGGTTGGATTTTGGAGGTGGAAGCCCTCGGCGTGTTACCACCAGCTCCAGGTGGTCACCACATGAGCCAGGGAAAACGTGCCTGCGAGCGGAGCGATGACAGGTCCACAGCCATGAGCAATTTTCTCCAAGATGCACTTAGGCATCTGCTCTAGATTAACATTGTTTTACTTAAAATGAGCATTTGGGAGATATTTAAGCAGGTAAGTGGCTGCACCCAAGCATAAGGAAGAGGCATTGGAAAGCAGATGTGGAGACACTCGACAAGTTGGATGAAGTCAGCGCCATGGCAAGATAAACACCAGAGCACCCTTGGGCTGTGTCAGGGGACACAAAGAGCAGCAGCGGCCCAGGTCAGCAGCACAGGATACAATCACTGCAATAAAATGCTGAGTAGTGAGAATTGCAAGAGTTTTGAAGAACTGCAATAAAAAGGCTGAAAGTTGTTGGTCTGCTTCAGCTAGAAACTCTGAACCCCAGGCTTTATCACTTGGAAAGACGAGTCCTTTTGTTTTTATGGCAGGATAACAGTGCACATGACTTGTTCTCTGTAGTTAGGAGACATTTTCCAGCTCAGCCTGGCTGGGAAGGGGTCAAGAGCCAATGTATTCAGCCCTTGCTTGCCTCAGTGTTCTGCAATATCTAAGTTTATTTTTAAAGCCCTGTTAAAGAAGCCCAAATTAATAACTACTACATTCAGTCTCAGATAATACCCAAACACGACCAATAACTGTGCAGACGAATGAACCAGACTCAGGTAGGGGAGAGGACAGCTTCAAAGGCTGAGTGGTAGATACATGCAAACACCTAATAAATATGACAAAAAACCCATTAGACCAAGAGGAGCAGACTTGACCCTGAGGCCGAGGAAGCAGGAGGAAGCCACGCACGTGGCTGAGGCAAAGGGGATGTCAAAGCAGGCAAGGAGTTTCCTGAGGGCCAGCACTGAGCAGTGACAGAGGCAGGGCAGGGCACCAGCAGAGCTTGTCCTCAAAGCCCAGAGCAGGTTTGTTCCTCTGAAGTGTCCAGACAAAAGCCATTTCTTCTGTCAGCCAGCAGTGTGCAGACAGGTAAAGCCTAAACTTTTTGTCCAAGACAGAACTTCAGCCTGGTGAACTCAACACAGAGGAATGGGTCTGGGCCCACAGAAAGTCACAGAATCACAGCATGGTTTGGGTTGGAAAGGACCTTAAAGCTCACTTTGGTTCAATACCGCTGCCATGGGTGGGGACAACTTTCACTTGACCAGGTTGCTCGGACTCCCTTCAGTTTCATCACCAACTCCCCCCAGCAGTAACACCCCCTAAATGCACCCTGTAAATCCCAACTCTACAAGCACACGTAGAGCCAGTAACTGCAGTGACAGTGAGCAGCTCCTGCAGAGTCCCCTACCACCAGTATTCTAATTTCCCCAGCCTGAAGCCCAGGACACCGATGACAATCCCAGCCTGCTCTTTCCAGAGGCCAGAGCACAGGGATTTCACATACATGTTCTAGTTCAGGCTTTCCTCTCTTTTCTTTAGGAGACTTAATGCCTCCAATGCTTGGATTCCAGGATTTTAATGGGTTTAGCTCTGTTTCCCCTTTTCCTGCTCTACATCTAATACTTCAGCCCATAAATCTCTGCAAGCACACAGCACAAAAACAGATAAGGAAAGCTGTAGAGCCATAAAACATGCTGGAAAGAACCAACATAAAATCTACCCAATACAAGGTTTATAACCAAGGGAAGAAGAGGCAAAGAAAGGCAGATTAAGCATTACTGTCAAAGTTTAAGTAAGTCCCAGAAAAGGTGCTACATGACAGCTTAATTAAGCCACAACAGACCTTAATCAACAATATCTCAGTTTGCTGATAGAAAAGCTTCAGAAGAGCAGGTGAAAACAGGACAAGCCAAATTTGGGATGTTTTCTGCAAACATGGTGCTGTATTAATGGCTGAGATTCCCCCCTCCCCAACTCCCTCATCCCTCTACACCTCTCCTCTACCAGGGATGAACACTTAGAAGGGGTCTGAGGGACCCATCTCCTTTAAGGGGTGTGTAAATGCCCGTCCCATTAACCATCCCCTGGTACAGCCTGCACGCAAAACCTCACAGCGCGTCGCCTTCGGCATCTGTGCAATGATGACACAATTAACATGAATAACTATTCCACTCCATAGATTTAGTCCTTTTCCTCTGGGTAATTATGATCTTTCTTCCCCTCCCCAACACTCATTTCAAATCCTCAAGGGTAATATGCAGTCAGCTGATTTTACATTTATCTCAGTTCTATTTGTTTGACACATTTCAAGCGAGCTCCACAAAGCCAAAACCTCCTGCTCGTTAATAACATTCACATCACCTCCTTCTTAGCTTCTTTAGCATGCTGCTTTTATTTGGTCTAATTGCAACTCTCAGCGTGATTAATCACAACATTTTTGCGGGGAGCTGGGGAATTTGATATCCCTGTCCTCATATGGATCTGATCACAGTCATGCTGAGAGTCCAGGCACGCTTCCTGCAGTCTTAATGTAAAAGCTTAGTGTCAAACAACCCTCCCTGGCCACCACACACTAATTACTAGTGCTGCCATATTCACCCAGGTCCCAAACATGGACAAAAGCTTGAAGGCGGATAACATGATCCCATCCTGGGAAATAAAGTTTTCCTCTTACAAAAGTCTCCTTGCAGGTAGGCTCTCTTCTCAATTAAACCTCCAGACCTTCCCCATTTACCAGGTAGAATCACAGAATCATTTAGGCTGGAAAAGACCTTTCAGACTATCAAGTCCAACAATAAAAAGTTAGCAGGGAAGCTGGAAGTTTAAAGAACTAAAATTACACCCAGGAAGACCCTTAATTCAAGGGGCTGAGTCTCTTTGGAGAAAGTCTGCAGAGATGGTAAAAGGCATAATGGGAAACAAGCTCAGAATTCATCTGAGTTAATTTTTCTTACATGCAGAAAAATAAGCATCACTAAAACTCCTCAAACCCAAGCTTGATTCTTGCAACAGTTACAGCTTTGAAAATTCTTTTTTTTTTCATTTTGCAGTGCTACTGATGAAAAATTTTTAAATCAGCAATCTTGGAATATCATCCTTTTCTTATAGAATTCAGTGGCAAAGCACCCATGGATTTTAAAGAAACATGAAGAACGCTGGTGTATGTTTCTGAAGCATCATCTGGAGGTCACACATTAATATTTGATGGTGACACAACCTTGCTTCCCACTGTACTGGTGAAAGAAGCATGACTGTGGTTTGCTTCTCCACTACAGGCTCAACCTTTCCCAGTTAACCAGCAATGTAGTGTCTCACCCACTTTCCACCTTACAAACTCCCCTTCCTGCCCCAAAATCAGCTGGGGAAAGGGCCCAAGGAGTGAACTTTCCTTCCCCCTTTCCTCCCACCAAGTCAGACTGTCAGAACAGATGAAAATCACACGGACACCGACAGTCTCTCCTACCCACTGCTCTCCCAGGCTGCATATTCTCCACATCATTTGCTTTGTAAAGCCTTTTAATTAATCGGGAAAGGCCCACTGATTATCACCTACTCAGAAAACACCATTTGAAAGCAGGGAATTAACTGCAGGCTCCAACTCTAACCCAGAGTTTCATCTTTTTCCCGATGATCTCCTACAAGTGCTATTCCCCTTTCGGTGCTAGACCAGATGTTATCACTTGGACGCTGAAAGGCTGAGAAAGCCAAGAGCTAAGCACGGGATTGAGGACGGTGTGTGAAGGTGGAAAGGACCTTTTGACAAGAGGCAGAAGGTAAATCATGTCCTGTACACCGTATCACACACATGGAGGGGTTCTGGGGAAGTGTGGGCACGGATTTCATGGGCAGGGAGCCGTGAACTCCCCATGCACGGAGCTGCCTGGTCACCCACGTCCCATGAAACATCCCTGCTCCAGCCAGCAGTCACTGACACGGTGAAACCTGCACAACCACACCAGCAGAAGGTGACAAGTGTGTGATAACAGGAGGTGTGCTCCTTACATCCTCCACCTAAAATCTCTGGTTGTTTACTGAGCATTTTTCACACACGCACATCTGCAAGTCTCTGTAGCCCTGACAACAGGCTGCACACACCACGGTGTCTCTGGTGTAAGGCATTCACCCAGCGAAGGCCTCCCAAAAGAAAATGGGAATACAGGCTCTGAAAAGCCCCCCAGAGGCACAGGGCAGCCCTGCCAAAACCAACACCTCACAATTTCTCACTTTTCTCAGCTCGCCTCTGTGCCGATGCCTTTTCCAGGTGCCCAGATCCCAAACTCCTCCCCGCCCCCACTGGTGCTTGAACTGTGACAAACAGCCCTGGAAAAGCATTGCTGCTCTGGAATCACATCATTTAGTTTGTGTTTGAGTTCTTTAAGGAGAAAAAGCCTTTATTCCCCTGAATATTTTTAAAACCGCATCTAAGTCACCATTAGCATTCTAAAATACTGTTAAATTGCATTTGCACAGGTACACACTGTCATGCTCTGCGACCATTACTTGGAGAAATGCAAGCTTTCTGGATGCTGCCTCACTTCTACCAAACTAAATTCAAAATATCTGCAAATATGGTAATCGGCATTATCTGACTATGGTGAATAAAGGGATCTGTAGCTGTAATTTATTATCCAACCATACTCTTCCTCCAGGCTGCCCATTTAGATCTGCCAGGGACGGCAGGAGCCAGGGATCTTCTGTCGATGCAGGTGATCCGGAGGGGTTAATGGAAGTTTTTGCATTCACACAGAGCACTGCAGGTCAGCGTCTGCACAAGCTTGTCCCACCATCCCCATCACTCAGGGCAAAGCACACGCTCAGAGCAAAGGGGGAGGATCAGCCGAGGCTGGGAGTTTTTCCCTGCTGTAACGTTACGCTACGCGCAGTCAGAAAATCTATCAAAGCACCCGCCCGAGCAGCCTGTTTCAGCTTTTAATGTGCTTAATATAGACTTCTGAGGAGTCTCTTCAGCTCAGACACAGCTGACTTGAGAGCACAGCGTGAGCGTTACACGCGGACAGCTTTGGATCTCAGCAGTAGGCACGGGCCAGCGCCGGGCCCAGCTGCCAGGCAAGTCTCTTCTCAGCCACCTCCCCAAAGGGCTCCCTCCCCAAAGGCTCATCTGGCCCCAAAGGGAGGGACACACCTGCAGGTACACAGCACGTCCTTGCTCCTGATGCACACCACACACCCCTGTCTGCAGATTTTTTCCCTCTTTCATAACTCAGGCAAGTGCATTCTCGGGTGACTTGTGCCTGGAAAGCAGCACAAAGGTGGCAGCAGGAGGGACAGCCCTTACAGCTCAGTGATGGCAGATTTGGCACCAGGTGAAAGCACCAGATTGGCACTGCACACTGCTGTTCAAACAACCTGAACACATCCTAAGGAGACACCAGGAACCATCTTTCCCTGGGTAACACCAGGGCCAGAACAGATGCAGATCACTGAGAGCATTTCCTCATGGAAATTCACAGACCACACACCAAATTCAGCCTTCTTCAGCTCAGCTGACAAAACCCAAACAAACCAAAACACCCAACACCTCCTTCCTCACCAGCAGCAACCAGCCCACAGGGCTTCTGTCAGATTTGGGATGAGGAAGCCCATGAGCAGCATCTGTGCTTCTCACTGGTGGAGACGTGCACCATACCCGGGGTGACCCCAGCGTCAGATGAAGCCTCTTGTGATCAAAGGATGCGGAGCAAGGGGGAGCAGCGAAGGCAGCAGAGCACACCCGACCCTCTCAGCACCTCTGGGGTGGAAGCAGGCTGTTGTCACCTGTCCCAGCACACATCAGAGATTCTTGGGGTTTTGTGAAATGCAGGGATGCAGATTGTGTTGGCTGCAAGTAGGAAGATGAGAAGGAACTCCCACAATAAAAGGAGTGCTTAAACCAAACCTCTCCGATTTTTCTGCACACGTAAGAACTTTACCAGGCAGCAAAAACACCAGCACTTTTACACCAGCTTGGCCCAGCATTTTAACTGAGTCCCGCGGGAGCTTGTATTGTTTGCTCCATCCTGGCACACGTTCAGATGGTCCATTCACCGTGACTCACCTCCCGCCTCTTCTCTTCCTGGCGAGTTCAAAGGAAGTTGCATCTTCCCAGCGATTAGCACATCAGGCAGTCCTTTCTGTGCAGCTTCTCCTCTTACCAGGAGCCCATTTCCTAAAAACAAGAACGGGGGTGGGGGAAGGTGGGGGGAAGGAAAAACCCATCAGCAAACTACAATCTGGTTGTTCTCCGTTATCCTTAAAATATTAACTAGACATTGACATACTGGAGCACTTGCTGCACGAAACCTGCTGCGATTGGGGATAACCGGGACATTACGGAGGGCTATGAATCAACTCAACTGCAGAGGCTTCAAGTCCTTTTGCTAGGCAGAAGTGAAATATGCTCCTTTACAACCAAGTGACCATTTCAGTATTTTTTGCAGTTATCTCCAGAACATTTATTAGATTAGGGGGTTTTATTTATGGACTCTGAAACTGTGCTGTTTCCCAGTGAAGCGTTTGTTATCTGTTTAATGTTCCTTTTGTTCTTCTGGACATTTGCATTTATTTATTGTGATTCATTGCTGCACAGGTACCAGGCTCCAAGTACCTACAGTTTTAAATACATTCACAACACACACATCTTTGCCATTTGAAATCCCTTTCCTCTAACAGCCTCTCTAGAGCCAGAATATCTCCATTCCCAGATGAAACCTGAGATCCTAGGATCAAAACTGCTTCCATGTGACAGGTAACAGTAATCTTCCAAAAGCACTTGTGCAACCCTATGCAAGTTACTTCATAGTTTGGCACATTTATGGGAAAGTCAGAGCTTGTTACAACTGATTTATTTAATATAAAGCTTCAGAAACAGGGCTTGTTTCTCCAGTACCTGGTATATATACACATGTAAATAACTGGGACATCATTTACCCCCCAAAATAGGCCCATCCCATCCAAAGCTGGCCTTGTTAGCAGGGAAATTTCACTTGTTCCTCTGCCCATTGTCAAGGTTAAAAATTTGCTCCTCTGCCTTTAAGTGATTTGAATTTAGGACTGAAAGCAGAAATCTTTTGCCTATAGCCAAGCCCTCAAATCCAGATGCAAGTTTTCCATGAACTGATTTGTTTAACACTGATGCAAAGCAAAGCCCAAGCTGCAGGCTGGGGATCTGAACCGTCTGCAGGACCAGGGCCTGAGCAAACAGAGAGCCCACTGTGCTCCTGCCAGAAACAAAAACGAGCGTGGAGCAGGTCGCCAAAGGAAACCAGGCCTGAAGAGCGTCTCCACCCCAAAATACCAGATTTCAGCTTTTGCTGGACTCAGATGAGTGTGCAACATTACTCTGAGCATTGGTCACCAACCCTACAGTGCTCAGCAGCTTTCCTTGGAACAGATGTGATGGGTGTATGTGCAACTCCTGTGCTCAGACTTCCTTTGGTGCCAAAGGTACTACTCTTCTTATAATGTATGTTTTACATTTCATAGATATTTTTAATACCTCTCTCAGTAAGAAAAAATATGGAACAAAATAATACATCAGTAAAGGCAACAGTTAATACACAGGATCTTCATGCTTTCATGGAATTTGGGTATAAACTCTGGGGACCCTTGAAATCAAAGTTCTTTTAATTAATTAATGCAACCAGTTGATTTGGAGCAGCCCTGTAAAACAGCTGGAAATTCAATACATCAGGGTTCTTTTGAAGAGGGTTTTTTTTCTCCTGACATGACTACCTGTGGTTCAACAGATGTTCGTTTAAAAAAAAAAACAAGCAGGAAAAGGAAGACACAGGAAAAGTATTTCCCCCTCACCCCAGATTCCAACAGCAGGGGAAAGACAACACAAGGACGTGGATTTCCAGGAAACTGGGATGTGCTGGAGGCTGCTGATCACCCCCCACAAACAGGAAGGGCATCTGGGGCAGCCACGGGGATGCAGGAGGGCTCCCTGCGGGGTGAGCCAGGAAAGGGACACACCAGGAGAGCACAAGGAGCGATGACAACACGAGGTAAGACTGCAGCAGCAGCCTCTGCTTATGCTAATGTCTCGAAGGCATATTATCTACCAAGAATTCCACCTGGAAAAGCACTAATAAAGTAAGTCAGGCTATTCCCCAGCAGGGGAATCAGAGCTAATCAGTGAAAGGATGCCTTCCCTGCCCCTTTCAGGCTGCGAGCACAGGCAGGAGCTGCTCACTGGAAGTCTTCACTTTAACACCGTGTTGGTTTCTGAACAAAAACCGCAGCTGCTCTAATTTCTGTGTTAATGGCACCGAGCACCACCCAGGGCCCGAGGAGCTGCTGCCCTGACATCAGCCGTGGATGGCACCAGGAGCTAACCACAGACGCTCGGGACGCCGAGGGAGCAGGACACTGCAGCGGAGGCACACTAAACCTTAGCCCTTGGTAGCCACCACCCCACTTCACAGACAGGACACATCTCCTGCTTTTCAGGCTCTCCCTAAGAGCTTTTCCTATCTGCAGCAGCACACCAGGCACGCAGCAGGGCACCTGCTGTAAACAAACCCACCCTCAGCTGCGATGATACCGGCTCTGCCTTTGTTGACTCTAAATTCTGCTTTTGAAGACGGCAAGGGAAGGAAACAAGAAGATGCAATCCTGGCTGCCACTCTACAACCATCCTTTTTTTCCCCGGCTTATCTCATTTCACATACGTGAAGAAGTACAGGCAAGGCATCTCTGAAGGTAAACAGACACCAGAACAGGCCGTATACCCTCCAAGTCAGTGGCCAGCACAGGCAGTTTTCATTCATTCTGCAGCAAGTTTTTAATCCGTGCCTAAGGAAGGGAGGCTGGGGACCACTTCTGGCACTAAGGATCAGGGGGATCTGCTGAGAAGCTTTAGCTCTGCCACGAGTGGTAATGGCTTTGGGATCAGTGCACAGCCCAAGTCCAGCCTGGGAAAGAACTGCTGGTTCTTAAGCATTACCTGAGCAGGAATTTTATCGCCATCTTTCTGACAAATCCACAGAATGGGCATGAAGTCCTCCACCTGAAAAAGAATTTTTAAAAATCCCCCCAGTTAAAACAAGGGATCTGCTTTTGAACCCACATAAAACAAGAGCAGCTTTTAGAGTGGCTTTAGAGAGAGACCTGCATGTGGAAGGGTGGGACTGAGGTTGTCGGAGGTGCAGGTGGTGAAGGAAAGAGCCCGGAAACGAGCTGTTCTCCATGTTCAACATTTCTCCAATCATTCTCATATTAGCATATCTCTAAGTGCATGTAATTTTCACATCAAAGGGTAATTTTTTAGGTATTTAAAAAAAAATAAAAACAACAAAAAAACCCCTAGGATTGAAGTAGAGAATAATTTCTTTCCTGAAGCCTTTCAAGCAGCTCCTCTCTATGACGTGACAGTAAAATTACAGAGGAGACAAGTGTTTAGAAAACTCTTCCCTGGAATTCAGATTATTCTTCAAGCACACAGTAAAAAAGGTTCAGCCAAACTGCGACAGGAAATATAAAGAAACTCCTGGGAGCACCAGAGCACCAGCCTTACAATGTCTTCACACAGGAGCAGCTTGAATCCTCTGCCCATTGCTTAGCGGCTGAAATTGTCAGCATTTCTGAGCTTGTGGTGGGGAGGGAAAACTGGAGACAAATCTGAGCCTTCTTCTCTCCCCCCAGTCCTTCCTAGCCAGGGTGGTCCCACGCAAAAGCAGGGAGTAACTCTCTCCCTTTCCCTCTCCCTGCTCATCCTTTGCTCTGCAGTCTACAAAGCTCCTTTACTCGTCTGGATCCAGACAGGAGCAGCAAGGATGAGCACCAAGCACTTCTCTCCAACCCTCACTAGAGCCTTGCAGGGCCCCTTTTATTCTCCCCTGCCTCTTGCAGCAGCTCGAGGCTGGTCTTGGTGCTCTGTTCCAGCAATCTCAGGAACCAGGCTCGGGCAGGAGCTCTGCTTTAATGAGATTTTATTAAAAGACTCTATTACAAATAGCCACTTAAGCAAGCGAACCTTTGGAGCCTTTAGTCCATGATGTCAGTGCTGTGGCTGGATGTTTCCTGGGAGTACTAAACCTGATGCTAATATAGGGCTGTTCTATATGACAGCTATAAAACTGCTCAAGCATACCAGGCAGGAGGCCAGCAGGGCTTTTTGTGGCTATCAGGGCTTGGCTAAAGGTCCCCTGCAACAAGGCAGGAGGAAGCAGGGCCCTAGGCAGGGGTTCAGCTTTCCCTCACCTCCTTTGCAAGGCTGGAAAACCCCCCGAGGCTGGAAAAATCCACATAGCAGAGGCTCCGCAGCAAAGCCTTTGCATCCATGCCCAGATCTCCTGTGGCTGGAGAGATTATCCACCCCTGTGCCCTGCCTGTGGGGCCCCCAGGGCAGCTCTGCATCACCACCCGCACAGGATACACCTCACCCCTCTCCCCTGCATCCCAACCACAGCCAGCAGCTGTGGGAATACCCAACATTTCTCTAAGACCGGTGGGTTTCTTGTCGGATCCAGTAGCACCAGTGACACCAGCCTGGCTTTTCAGTCTGCCCTCCAGCGCTCTCTGGGAGCAGAGCTGCCTACCTGCCCTCTCCACACGGGCATCCCCGGGGTTGTGCATGTACCCTGGCAGCTGCCTGCCCGCAGCAAAGCCTCCTGTTTGCAAATCACACCCAAGATACACCAGGAATGCCAGCAATGTTTGCCATCGGTAACCGATATTAAAACTAACAGCAGAACTGGTCCGACCCACCTGTCAGCTGGGGAGAGATAAGCACGGGGCATAATAACACACATTAATCACGTTTTAATCTGCAGTTTTCCACCAATAGGTGGCACCAGCAATTTTTGGATGTGCTACAACATGGTACATCTGTTCCCTTGCCACAAGGCATCCAGTCCATGGCGGGGCAGGGAAGATGGATGGACCATCTATTGCCATGGCAGCATCCAGCCCCTCTCTTTTTCCTTCGAGGAGGGAAAGGTTAAAACACCCACAAGCCAGTTTTCCCTTCCCCAAACAAACTTATTTCCAGGAATAAATCTAACTTGAATGAGTCTTTCAGGGAACATGAGTCTGGAAGCAGCATGCAAATAGATCAGAAAAAATTTCTTAAAATGGAAGGACAGACTAAAGCTCTGTAGGAGACACAGCAAGAACACAATTTAACGCAGCAAACCCAAAACTTCTTGTAACTGGGGCTGGCCACTCGTGAAAACATCTAAGTCACAGTTTAAATATATTGTATAAATATGTTACCTTGACTAGAGCATCCTACAGAGGAAAACATCACACCACACATGTGCCCAAGACACACGTACTCGATTCCCATACACACAGTAAAGGAGAAACAACCCCAACCAGGTCCAACCGAGCCTGTGGCCAGCACAACCTCACAGGGAAAACCTCCTAGAGCCAAGGCAAGGCTGGAAAGCGCCTGAGAAGCAAACTCCCATCAGCTGTGCCACACCACTACAGGTGCACAGCATCCAACCACTTCAGCTTACAACTCCACGCAGCTGAATTCAGCCCGTATAAATTATTAAAGAGTCTGCAGAACATTACACAGTTCATGTAGTTAATGATTATAGTTCAGTGTCTAGGTCAGATATAATTAGATGTTACATTAAAATAGCTTCACAGAGCCATTTATTCTGATTTAATTACTTAAAATGATAATATAATGAGCAGTGCTTTCAAAGAAAAAAAGAAATCTTTTAATGAGCTCATTTTAAGTTAATATAAGGCAAATTAATCATTTAACAAAATGCGGTGAAAAGACAAGTTCATATTTTAAAATATGTTGTGCCTTTGTCAAGGGGGCTTGTTTATTATCCTGCTGGGAAAGACAGAAAAATGGGTGGCTCTTGAAACAGCATCACATCCCACTGTACATCTGGAACATCTTTAAGCCATACTTTCTTCCTTCCCCAGATATACCTGCTACGCCAGATCCCTTTGAAATACAACCTGAGCAACAGATTTATGACCATCAAACTGTGTCTTTATTCCAATGTGAAGCAGAGCGATAGCCGTGCAGAGCAGTCACCCGAGGAGGTGAGCTCCTGATGAAGGGTTAATCGTGGCTTGGTTCATTAATCATTCATTTGCTGGCTCAGAAAATTAGCTTTCACTTGTTTGTTTGCTCAAGAAGCGATAAGCCCATTCCCTCGCTGGTTCATCTATTTTCTTCCCTTTGCATTGTTTTAGAGATTTTAATCCTTTCCAATTTTTGTAATCAGTCATTTTGGTCTTTTAGCAGGAGCGTTTCCAAGCGTGCAGCAATTACTGGAGTGAAAGCAGGCAGCTCTCTGCAGGGAAGGAGCAGGCTCTGGCTCATAACCCTGCCAGGAACCACAGCCCTCCTCTTGTCCCACAGGACACCTCACACAGCCCCCGAGCAAAGGTGTCCCCACCTCCAGAGCCAGCCCATTTCTCTGCAAACAGGACTCCCTGCACTTCCACAGGCATTTAAATAAACATTTATACAGGGGCTAAGAGCAAGGCAAGACATACCGAGTGGTTTGCAGGTCATCTCCCAGCCACCACCCCTCACCTCTTCCATCCTAACCTGGAACTGCAGCCTCACTAAGCCAGTGAGGAAAACCTGGACATATTTGTGGAGGAGGTAAAGGGGGTCCTACACCCAAGGCTGATTTCTTTCTCACAGCACAAACCTCTCTCAATAAAATGTTTTCAAACATTTCCATAGCATCACCTGCAACACGCGTGGTCACCAGCCCAGGCATCACTTGGATACCTCGGTGAGGGAGTAGAGACTGACTGTCACGCGGCAACTGCACTCCTCCCACCAGGAACATAAATAATTTGGGGCTACACATTTCTTCCTTAGCGCATTGCCTCTGTTCCCAATTAGGCAAAGCCGACGGCTTTCAGCTGCCGCTCTTCCTCAGCAGCAGATCCGGGAGCAGAGTGTGGTGCTATGACAACACTGTGGGTGCCATCCATCTCACAGGTGGCACAGGCAGCCTTCGGGTGCACCCACCCGTGACCTCCCCGGCCCCTCCCTCCCAATTACTGGCGCTTAGGTAGGCTGCATCTGGGCTATCACTCTCCCTTTGCTTTTTTTTCCCCCTTTTTTTAATCTTTTTTCACAGCCCAACCCAGCCATGTTCGCAGCAGCAAAGCCACCCTGGCCAGTTGCCCACGTTTGCTTGTGGCAGTGGACCAAAGCAGGATGTGTGCAGCCCAGCGTGGCCTCAAACTCCACTCACTGCTGCTTCCCCTTTTCTAGTCTGAAAGCTGGGTTTTGAAGAAAAACACATCTCTGAGCCGCAAGGCCCCAGCGTGAGGCTTGTGTCACACAGTCATTAATAAGGCTTTCCAGACAAATCTGACTGGAGAGATAATAGGCTTAAACAATTAGAAAAAGGAAAAAAAAAATTTAAAAAAATTTCTGTTATGGAGTATTTTCTCGTCCTATTCGCTGTAATTATTTTCTAAATGTAGATCGTTATATACGATGCAGGCAGCAGTGTTCCAGAGCTAATCAGGCCATATGTTTCCACATTTTGAAAAGAAAACTAATTAAAAAGAAATGAAAAATGTAAAAGGAAAAAAAAAGAGAAGGTTTGTGAAGAGGACTGGTAGGTTTGGGTTGGAGAGGAACGGTGAAGGAATCTTTCAGGAATGTATACATTCACTCCGCTCGGCTCTGCGTTTTGTTTTCAGAATTGTTTCTGGCAGAAACCTAAAGAAAAATATGAACCAGATGTACAAGGAAATAGTTTCTTCATCAGAACGAGAAGAATAGCTCTCTGTCTGCCAGCAGACTTGGAGTCTTTACGTTTTACCAAGGTGATCTTAAAAATACCCTTCAGTGGTGGGTTCTCCTGCAGCGGCGCCAGAGGCAAGTGGGACACAGGGAGAGCATCCCTGGGAAGGGGGGTGCCCCAGGAGAGCATCTACAACTCCCCAGGAGAGCATCTGCCACTCCCAGGTGCCCTCAGGTCTGGAGTCAGTGGTGGCACATCCCGGTGCCAGCAGAGACCCCATGGCAGTGCCAGGCGGGCAGCCAGGGCCGGGCAGGGCACCTGGCAGGCGGTTGCTGCCATTGTGTTTGAGTTTTTCCAACTGCTCCCAAGGATTTACCCTGCCAGGGGCTCCATCCTGAACCTGGCCCTCATGGCGTTGGCGGCTGCACAGGTCCCAGCTTTCCGTAAGGGTTTAGGGAATGACTGGCTGGGGTGGGGAAGAGCAGATTTTAAAGTCTCCTCCAAGAGCAGCCCTTGGCAGAAGGGAGGTGGGGAGGGCCCAGGAACACCCTGTCTGCCCCTTGGCAGAAGGGATGGGGGTCCAACTGATTTCTCATTCATTGCCCCCTCTCTTTCCTTTGCCAGGCAAAGCAAATTCCCTCCAATTTCTCCTTTCTCCTCTGCTCCAAGGCTGCCAGCACAGGACCTGGGCTGATGGCTGATGCCCCAGCCCTGGCCTGGCCCGGCAGGGTGAATCCTCGACGCCCACCTTCCCTGGGCATCTGCACCACGCGTGGTGGAAACAGGAGCAGCATCTCTGCTGATATAGATCCTTCCCCACTCATGCTGGAAAGCATGGGAAAAGTCCCAGAAACGGAAAAGCAGCTTCATCACAGCATCTTAGCAGAGGTGTGAGGAGGGCAGGGACTGAGACCCAGTGGTGGGGAGAAGAAATAGTAACAAATTATCCCTCTGCTCCAAAGTATTGGCTCCTGATGAAACTAGCCACGGGCAAGAGGGACGGTCCTGAATGCTGAAGTGCTTCCATGCCTCGTCCTGGAGTTAGGGCTGTGCCTGAAGCCCTGCTCCTCTCCTGGGGTCTTCTGTGTCCCTGGGGCACCACGAGGTCCTCCTGGGAGAAGGAGGATCCACCACACCAGGTGACCTTCCTCCAGACACCCTGGGGTTCCAGAATGTCACCTGTGGGTGCTGCAGGGGCACAGCCACCTCTCCAACCCAGCAGGGCTTCCACGGCATCCCCGGTGACTCCGGTGAGGTCGATGGCTTGGGAAGGGAGTTCAATTGGAAATTAAATAGGACAGGAAGAGAGCAAGAGAGAGCAACCAGGGAACTTTAATCTCATTAAATACACCTCGAGGCTTAAAGTAATTTTGCCAGGAGGAGTCTTTTTCTTGCCTTTAGCCTTGCCCCAGCCTCCCTGCACCAGGAACAGGCTTCACAAGGACTTGTCCTTCTCTACTTCGGGCAGGTCAGAAATCTCTCTGAATCCTCCAGTGTGCTGGATTTGAAAGGGGGTGGGAAAAAAGTGCACTGATCTACTGAAACCAGCTTATTTTGAGGGAACCACGTCACCTTTGCTGAACAGGATTTCTGACGAGGATCTCCAGCAGCAGTAGCAGGCGGTGGCTCTTCCGTAGGCGTTTGTTGTCCACAGTAGATGAATTTTTGTCTCTCAACAGTTTTTAATTCCAGTAGAAGAAGTTTTCCAAGATTTCGTAATTAAAGGTAAGGAAACCCAAGGCCTCACTACAGTAGTATTACAGGATCTTTGTTTTCTGGCCAGCACTACTTTAAAACAAACAAATGCTGCAAGCTCTGGAGTTGGCTCAGCAAATTGGCTTAGTCCTCATAGGCACTAGCTAATACAAAGAGCAAGAAGTTCCGTTTTTCTGCTCTGAAAAAAAACCAGTTTCATCTGTTTGAAAGCCAGCAGCATCAGCTTCCCAGGTCTATCACAACTCCCCATAAATTAAAAAAGCTCAGTTGTATTTCAGAAAGCGTCTAAAGCAGCTGAGATTTCACATGGGACACCCGGGAGAGAAGTTTAACAGCGCATGTTTCATGGTGATTGGCAAATTATCAGGTCATTGCTCCAACTTCCACAAACATCAGCAGCCAAAAGCAATAAAAACACAGGTTTTGGTCTCAGGAGCCTTCAAACTATTTTCCAGAGTTCGACTGCATGACAAGATGCTCACTACGACACTGCAGAAGCACTGAGCTGCTTAATTAGAATAACACAGATGCAGTTCAGTTTTTAAGTCAATCAGAACAATAAATATAGAACCAACAGATTTTTGCAAGAACTAATCAAACATCTTCCTTGCTTTTTGTTTCAAATGCAATTTTTCTATTTTGTCAGTAAGTAACCCTGAAGAATCACATTTCTTCTTCGGCCAAGGGGCATGGCTATAGGTGGCTGCCCTTCAGCTTACCTGGAATTTGTCTCATTCAGTGGTCTCAGCGCTAGGAAAAAGCTCCCACACACATTTCTTCCAGCTCTCCCATCTGACAGGCGAGCCAGCATACACACAGGGCGGATATCTCCAACCTCAACATTTCCCTGACAACGATATCAAGAAAAAAACTCCAGGGGTTTTGTTAGTAGAGAGGAACTTCAAACATCCTTTATTCCCGGATTTAAGCGGGCTGTAATCCTATAGGGTTGATTTTTCTCTCACTGGTGAGAACAGATACCAACGAGTTGTTTCCTGAAACACTCTCAACTGCTACTGATGCTTTTTTTTCAACCTTGCTTGAAAAACTTCAAGTTCTTCAGGGCAACCAGGAGCCAGGCACTCCCCCTCCTTTCTCCCTCAGCTCTGGGAAGGCTGCTGCCTGCATTGGAGGCAACGGGGCACAAGCCTGTGTTGTGTTTTGCCCCGAAAGGCACAGCTGGGTGCAGCCCATCTGCTAGAGGAGAGTCCAGATGCAGACAGAGCATCCTCCTCTCCCTGCTCGGTGGTTTGTACCCTCTCTCTGGCTCTGCCCTGCCCTGCTGCCATGCTCTCCCGGGGCTGAGCAGCACTGCCAAGGGGATAAGGGGCTGCGATTAGGCGCTTCAATTCCCCGCTCGTGTGGGCTGGCAGAAAATTACTGCTCAGCCGGAGAGGAAAATAACATCTTATTTACTGTCTCTCCTGGGACTCGTCTGAGGGCTGAGCAAGTGCTGACTCACAGGCTGCGGAGAGGTGCCGAAATGCAAACCCCAGCTGTGAGCTGTGAGCTCTCCTCGGCGCTGGCAGAGCCCCACACCTGCACCTGTACTGGCACCGGTACCCACACGGCCTCGGCCGTCCCTCCTGGCTGTCCCCACGGAGCAGGAAGGGGACCTCCTGCCTCCAGCCTCCTCGGGCAGCCGAAGGCAGTCTATGACCGTCCCTCCGCAGGCAGCAGGCGTGGGGCTGGCTCAGCGAACACCCTCAAGGAGTCGGGGCGCGTGGCCGGGGGTGGCAGGGACAGGCAAGGGGCCATCACATGCTTCCACCCCACGGAGCTGCCAAGAGAGCCAGGAGTTTTAAAAAAGGACCCTGCCTCCCCATTTCACTTTCCTGCTGAAAACATCTGGTCCTATTGGCACCTATGCTGCAGCAAATATAGCAGAGCATCTTGCTCGCGGGCACGGTGCCACCGCGACAGATGGGTACGAGCACAGGCAGCCAAGAGACCTTGTATCAGCATCAAGTGTGTTTGCTAAGGGCAGGATTCGCAGCCAGAAATGTCAAAATGGCTGAGTTTCCGTGCCTGTAGATACCGGGGAGGAAAGACTGTGCTAAACCAGCTCTGGGCAGGATTAGCTCTGGAATGGTGGGGGGAAGCTCATTTCTGCAGCTACAGAGCATAAGTTTCTGGTCGCGTGGAGCTGGATTAACTTCTGGCTTGGGGGATGTTCCCGCTGCCTCATCCCGTTTCCAGGCGAGAGAGCCCACAGACTGCCCTGGAGCTGGCGGGACACCAGCAAGGCGAGAAAGCCGTAATCCCACAGCCGGGAGGGACGCGGGCAACAAATTTGTCTTTGCAAAATGGGTTAAGAGGCCTGTTCTCAATTAACCCCAGGTCAGCTCGGCAGGCACAGGGAGGTGCCAGCACGTCCCCGCTGCGCACACCCTCGCAGCCCCGGGCAAAGCTACGCCTGGCTTCGGCGGGCCGACCGCTGCCTTCATTTTCCATCAGGGAAAGACCAAAGGACTAATTGCACTAATTAGCGTTGCCCTCATTTCACAGCAATTTCAGGAGCTCGGCAGAGCGCTGAGCCCCGTGGCGGGTCGGGAAGCGGAGAGGGGATGAGGAGGAGCAGATGTGCGGCAGGAAAGGTGTGGGATGGGCTGTCCCCGGTCACTCCGGGCGGCACGTGTCCTCAGAGCGGCCCCCGGGACGCGGCCACCACGGCGACAGCGGCGGGAGCGCGGCGGAGCATCCTGCATCCCGCAGCCTCAGCCTGCATCCCGCATCCTGCATCCCGCAGCCTCAGCCTGCATCCCGCATCCTGCATCCCGCAGCCTCTGCCGGGGGAGCATCCCGCAGCATTAGCCTGCATCCCGCATCCTGCATCCTGCATCCCGCAGCCTCGCCAGCCCCCGGGACCCATTCGCCACCGGGATCGGGAGGGGAATAGGGCAGCGCGGGGGCACAGGGAGCGAGCTGCCCGTGCCACGCTCCCCGCTGTGCACAGCCTGCCCTCCGCCCGCTGCGAGGAGCCCTCGCTGACAAGTGATTGACTCGGCCTTTGTGGTGCTGCCTGATCACAGGGGCAAACACGCTGAGTATAAAAATCTCGGCTTTCTAATCCCAAGACGCTTCCTGTGGGAAAACGTGGTTGGTTGCTTGGAGGGGGACAGAGAGGCATGGGACGAGCTATTCAGAGAGGCTGGGGGAAAATGAGGAGCAGGGCAGGGATGTTTTTTCTCCCCCACTGTTGCAGCCTGCCTCGCTCTTTCCTCAGCTGGTGCTTTAAGAAAAAAGTAATGCAACACACGCCCGGAATGGGAAAGGAAGGAGAATTGGCAGGAACCCGCACGTCTGCACTTGTTTTAAATTTTTTTATTTATTAAAATACTCTGGAAGTCTCTTGCATTCCAGCAGCCTTTGGCACAGCACTGAAATAAGTTACATACTGGGGAATGCTTGATTTCCAGCAGCTCCAGACAAACACATATCCTGAAGGGACTGGTAAGGATGGGCACAGGAGTGACTTATCCGTGCTTAACCTCATCTGTGAAATGTTCATATTCTCCAGTCTGAGCCCTTCTGGCAGAGGCAGGAGTCAGCAGCAAGCTGGCCTCAAGTCTAACCAAGAGGGTGCTTGGATTGAGGTGTTTACGGAAACATCCGGCAGCTCCAGTAGCTCTGGCAACCTCCAGCAAACAGCTGACCTAAGAAGGATCATAAAGAAAGTAATTAAATACTGAAATGCCACTAAAAAGACAAGAGAGGGAGACAGCTGGCAGTGCCATGACCCTCTCTGCTGGTGCCAAGAAACAGCCCAGACCACAGCAAACTCTGGTGAAGAAGGCAAATGCTGCCCAGACAGCCCACATTCGTGAAAAAAAGAAGTGTAACCAGCTTCCAAATCTGCCTGTGAGCCCCTGAACAGGACACCAGGGAGGCACAGGAGAGGTATTTCCTAGATCAGGAGCAAACTCACTGCCCAGCACCGCACTTTATCTCTGGTGGCTCCTCCCCACACGGATGCTCATCCTCCCTGCCAGGGCGCAGGCTGCTCCCTTCACCCCCTGAGCACTAGAACCTCCGACCTCGAAAATATGGGGATGCTTTTGCCTGCAGCAGCTTGGAATCCATGCAGTGCTGCTGCCAGTGGCACGGGTTGCTGCCGGCTGGAGCGGGCAGAGCCAAGGCTGGCACAGGGAAACTGGCTGTGGGCACTGCCAGCAGCAGCACGAGGGGCTGGGGCCTGCGGACACAGCTCTTTTCACTGGTGCCAAATGGGATCTGGGGGTGGCTGAGGAAATCAGCTCGGGATCAAAGCAACGTGCTGATGTGAAACCCACCGGGAAAGCGACCCCCCTCCAAAAAAAGGCATTTCGGAAGAAATCCTAAGTGGATCCAAGGGAAGGAGGGAAGGCGCAAGTGAGAAGAAGGACAGAAAAGAGCAGGAACTCTCTGAGAAGGAGAGAATGGAGAGAGGGTGAAGTCTGTGCAAATGCTGGAGGAGAAAGGAATATTTTGCACAGACTGGGATAAGACTGTCCTTACCTGAGACATACGGTTCCTCAAGACCCTCCGATCTGCCACAGTCACATTTTAAAATCTGGAATTTCATCTGGAATGTAAGTTCAATGCTGATTTTAAAAGTACGTGGTAGCTTTGGGGACACAAGAGCAAACCAAAGACCTGGCTGCAGGTACAAGGGGAAATGCACCTTTTGCCTTTCATTTTGGGGAAAAAACGCAGATCTGCGGGTCCAGATAACTGAATTCCTTAAATACACACAGCTGGTTTATACACAGCCTGCAGCTCCAGCTGACTGACAAAACTCACTGTGAATATCTTGAAGTGTCCTAAAATATAGAAAGTGTGTATCTGAGAACCACGTCCTACAACGAGGACGTCCTACAACACAGACATCCTTTATCCCCCTGCAATTACCTTCACGCAGCTCCATCTTATTCAGCAGCTCTGTGGTCTCCAGACTTTGGAGATTTACCTCTTTACATTTCCTTTTTTCTGGTTATGAATATTACAGCTTCTGAGATAAAAAGAGGCTGGGAAGAAAGAGAACTCTTTACCTGTGAGGAATGAACAAGAGAAATAGGAGGACACAAAAACCCCCAGAGTTTCTCCACATACTTTCTTTGCATCCTTTGTATTCCCCAAGCTGCAATTAAAGTGGTAAATCACAAACCCCTGGTCCAGGACATAGTTCCACAGGGCATCAAAGTAAGTCTGTGGTGCTCATGGACCCAACAAATTCAGAGCATCCAGCAAAGAGCTAGAATTTATTGTTGTTTACCAGAACAGACCCAAACATGCTGCTGTTAAAAAATTAAGGAGAGGCCTGAAGTGGCAATAATCCCCCCAGCTCAGGGGAGAAGGAATCTAACTCAGCTTCCTCCTGGTGCTAATAATTAGAAGGACTTGTGAGGCCTGAGGGGGTATTAGGTTGTTTACAGTTTGGCCTTTACCAGATAAATTAAGGTCTATCTGAAGCCAGCAGAGATTTCCCAGGAGGGCCTTGTCTCCTGCTGGGCAGGTTCTCTGTGCTGTCCATGGCAGCAGGAGTGCCACTTGGGCTGAGACAGAAAATGGCTTTAAAAGCATAAAAAATGGAAAGCAGGCTGAATTAGCCCAAGAAAAAGATTGATATCTGTGCAGGACACCTGAAGTTGATCCCAAAGCTCTGCCCGCAGCAAAAGAGGGAGACTGGAGCGCTGTTCCCGTGTGTGCAATGGGACCTCACTGTGGATGGAATAATAACAGTGCCCCCAGTCAGCTAACAGCCTTTCTGGGAAAGAGGCAGAGGTGAAAACTGCACTGCCTGCTTTAATTCTTTCCTCCCAGTTCTGAAGCTTTGTACTGTTTTGTCCTAAATGACACAATATGGGACTTTGATCAGGCAGGACCTAGGTGAGCTCTTCCCCGAAGATGACGGTTAATGCCATCTGAAGGGCTGGCCAAAAAGGCTCCTTTGGAAAAGCTCTTTCTCCAGCTAACCTCTCCTCCAATTTAGTACTTTACATCTGAAATTTTGAGGCCAATTTTCTTTTTACTGGAGCTTTAATGAAAGGAGCAAATTATTTATAATGGCAGTTGTTACTCTGGGAAGAGGCAAGTGAAGCTCTTAGGACTTTTACCCTAGACCTCATGTCACTTTTTTGCTCTGTGTGAGCAGCAGAGACACATTTTTTACTCCAGTGGCTCATTTATTCCGCACAAATTAGCACAAAGCCTTATGACAGCAGTGGAGACTGGGGGGTCACCTTGGTGAGCAGGAGGCGTGTGGGAGGGTCTCACCCAGCTCTGGCTGGTCTACAAATGGCACTCGAGAGCAGGCACCACTGGCCCCCATCCCAGTGGGTTTTGCCTTCTTGTTATCACACAGCCCTGCTGTAATTCTGCCTCATTCCCTGGCACCAGACAATTTCTGGTCCCACTCCATCCTACGGTTCAGGCGCCCATCACCAGCGAGGGCCTCTGCAGCTCTGGCCCTCAGGCTGACCAAAATGTCTCATTTAATCCATTAGCAGCCTCTAAAACAAAGGCATCTGGGGGCATGAGCAGCTGAGAGCACCAGAACACCCATTGCTCGTGCTGGGGAGGTTGTAAATGCCCCTGGGTTCACCCAAGGGAAGTGCCTGAGCCTCTGGAGGGTTGTGGTGAGCATACAGACATTTCAGCTGCTGTGAAAAGTTGGATTATTATTTTAATTAGCTCTGTCCAAGCACTGCCTGGGTCCTGAGCATGCATTTTCTCTCTCAATCATCACACGCAGCAGCACAAGGCCCCTTGCAAAAAATGGACAGTAAAGGAACCCAAATCCGCAACTTTTTAAACTTCTGACTTTCATAACAATCTGTTTATTTTATTAGCTGAGAACTGACAGGGTGAATGTTGTTTGAGTCAACTTACATATATAGGTGAAAAAATCCCCAGTGACTTAGGAAAGGGGTCTGGGAAGGGAGAGGCAGGGAGGTGGGAAACGACTTATTGCTTTGCAATAAAGCTTTTAAAGAAAAGAGAAAGGGGTGGGGAGAGAAGGGAAGAAAAGAGCAGCAGGAGGCCATCTAACAAAGCAGATTCTGCCCAAATTGCCAGCGAGAGGCCCACAAGTCAGTGGGGGCTCACGATGGGGGAAAAAACTCCAGCAGCCCTGAGGACATTGTGAGGTGAAGAAAGTGCTTTGCAAAGTGGGAACAGCCTGCCCTGTCACTGGGGTCCTTTCTTTGTTTTCTCAGCCCTGCAAATCACTATCTGGATGGTATTTTGTAAAGGCAGCCCTTGCCTGGTGGGATGGTGTCCTACAGCATCTGCATCCCCTTCTGCTCCGAAATAATTCCAGGGCAGCTGCACTCGCAGTTGCCCTCCACAGTTTTCCCTTTGAACCAGTGGATACCGAACAAATCTTCGTGGCAGAGACAGTATCTTGTTTGAATGTCACATCCATATTAGTAAAAAGACTTTGACCAAGCCAACAAGCAAATGCTTCTTGGAAAAGCCCACCAGTTGCTCCTTGCTCAGTGCAAGCCAGCAGGATTGTGACCTGCTGCATCCTCTGTGCATGAGAGAGCGCACGGCCATTGCTCTGACACACCCGTGTTAGAAATACAATATGCCCCTTTTTGGAGCAGTGCCTCACTCTACCAGCCAGTGAAACGGGCAGTAAATCTGCCCCACGGACTCCCCATTTCTTGCCAGTGGATGAAAATCCCTGTGACCCAATGCCGAGTGCTTCGGATCTGTCGGAAGCCTCATCTCCCACAAAAGAGCCCCCAGCCAGGACCAGCCTCTGCAGGACAAGGCTGTGAGGGGAGACTTTGAAGTCATGTCCTTTCTTCTCTTTCAAGGAGCGATTTATAGAGGCACTTGCTTCCATGAGATTGATGGACAAAAGGGCTGGATCAGCTACTGTATAGTCGGGGGTGAAAGCCTGGATCCATCAAGGTCAGTGGCAAAATTGCCATTGACTTCAATGAGGGCAGGAATTCCACCCTGCTCTCTGCTTCGCTGGATGCACTTTCGCATGCAAACCTTGTGTCACAGCCAGACAGATGTTCAATTCAGCTTTTCCTTCAGCACACACACCACAGGGACCCACTGAACAAGGCGCTTCAAAGAATCCAGGCTCGGAGTCCGCACACACGTGTGCACACACAAACGCACACGCCCTCTCCCAAAGGGTTCCATATCCTGCAGAGCTGCAGGAAAACACAGTTTGTGGAAGCAAAGCAGCAAACATTACCCCAGGCTTGGGCAGCAGCGAGCTGCCTTCCTGACAATGAGCTCCATAGGTTTTATGTGCTAGTTTACTCTGGTGATTAATAAAACTTCTGGTGTTTGGTGGGATTTATCAACCTCTCCGTCCAGGAAAGCACACATCTCCCAGGAAGAACAGCAGCATCCTCAGTGACACAGCTGCTGCTCAGGACTTCGTGCAAGGTGCTGTGCACACATCACTGAAGGAGAGTCACCCTCGTGTTTGACATTGTTGATAAGAGATATTGAGATACCAGATGCTGATGTGAAGCTACACCAGGTGAGGTCTGAAGGAGCTGCTGTGGGTGCCAGGGACAGCCTGGTTCCAGGACAGGCACAGCTCAGCCCAGGCTGGCACAGCCAGACAGTGCCTCTCACCCAGCCCTGGGAGCCATCCCCATTCCAAGGAGCAAGCAGCAGAATCCCGAGTTAGCGGAGACTTTGCTGGAGAAATACCTGCTTGAGCCACTCTCCGCCCGCACTTTTTTACTGACCGCATGGTGCCCAGCTACGCTCTCCCCGTGAGAGCATTCATCACCCCCACACTTACCTGCATCCTGGCCTGTGCTTAGCAGGCATTTTTAAGATGTCACTGGATGAAGCATCTCACACATGTGCTTCAGCATCATCGTGTGTCAGAAGCTCAAGGTCCACCAACGCGCTCCCTCCTTCCCCCGTGCTTTTCGTGCATTTTGCCAAGTAAGCGGTTTTGGATTTCAATTCTCCTTCACAAACACTTCTTTATGAGCTAATGTTAATACTCGGGAGAGATGCAGTCAGACAGCATGGGAAAGTGGAATTTTCTGCTTCCAGAGGAGATAGCACGTTCCCCAGCAGCAGGCCTGCTCACGGGATGATTGCCACAGAAAAGCCTCCAGGACATACGGGCAGAGCAGGGAGCAATTATTCTCTCGTTGTCCCATTAAGCAACTCTCCTTCACCATTCCCACTCTCTGAGCCATCCTGCATGGAAAGAAACCTCGTGTTCAGGTCTTACAGGACACCCAGGGCAGCAGCCAAGGCAGCTTCAATGCATGGCAGTTCCCTGAGGGTGGGGAGGAGGGCAGGGGGAGGCAAGAAGCCAATGGAGAAGAAATCTGTTAGATTTGAAAGATACACAGGACTTCCAGGACCCCTCAAGCTGGACCCTGCAGCAGTCCATTGTTTTTCTGGTCATGTTGCAGGGCATCCTTGGCACCTCAGGAACATACCAAGCTCTTCCTGCTGACAGCAAAGCCCATCCCAGAGGCTGGAGAGGCTTTGAGAATTAATTTACAGGCACTGACGTCTCTGAGCGTCTATTGCAGGGCTAAATCTAATGAGGGGGCTGGGTAAGGCTCACAGGCTATGGCTTTCCAGACAGGCCTTCATCAAAAGCCTGTAAAAGGGAAAGGTCTGGGCAGACAGTCTTGCTAGACCTGGAATAAGGCACACTCCAGCCAGATTTGGGTTCAAATTACGTTTTCTAATGTACCACCAGAGATTTTGGCTCTGTTGTTACTGGGCAAAAGGATTTGTAATGGAATGGAGATTTAATCTATTATTGATTATTGCATTATTAAAAAAAAATAAAAGTAAAGTCAGTCTCTTTGAAGGACAAAGTAATATCTTTTTTTAAAAACCCAAAGTTTCATAGTAACTCTTAGAAGTCTTTACTGCTCTTCTCTGTCCCTGATACAAATCTTATTACCAGAGACAAAGTTTTACTCTTGAGCTGTTTCATGTCTCACAGCTTTATCCTGTATCTGTCCACTCCAGCCCCAGCATCACCTACTTCATCTCCCCTTGTCACCTGCCAGCATTCCCCTCCCCCTGCCTGGGCCACATCTTTCTGCTCCTCCAGGATACTCCAGCTTCAGTCACCACCTGGGGTTCCTTTTACTCTATTTTACATCCCCAACCTGAAACACACATATGCAGAAAAATAACTTTGGCTATGAACTATCAGATTGAACTCTCTAGCTTGGAGACTTTTAAAATTCTTTGGGGAAATGATTTTATGTCCCATAACTTGGTGTTACGTGACATGGTTTAGTGCTTTAGAACTATGAAATGGTGAAGACAAGAGGTTGGAATACCAAACCAAGCCAACTCTGATGCAGATTGGGAGGCAGGGAGAGGGATGAAAAGAAAGCCAGAGAGAATTTACCCACAGAAGGGGGTAGAAGGAGGCAGCATCCCAGCCCAGAGGGTGCTCCAAAAACAGGCTGCCAGAGCCCTGTTCTGCACCAGGTGTGGACAAGGGTCAGCTCTGCTTGGCCATGCAGGGCCAGGGATGCTCAGCCAGCCCAGCCCTGTGCTCCCCCACCAGCCAGGCTCTGTGCTGCCCACGTCATGGAATGAATTTGCACAAGCAGCCCAGTATCAAAGCCAGGGGTGTTGAGTAAGATGTGTGTACTGGGGTTCATGTCATAAAAAAAATACACAGGGTGTACAACACAACCAAGCCAACAGCGCTGGAACCTTTTGGTGTCCTTTGTATTTTGTTATTTTAACTGAAAGTCTAAGTCTACTTAAAAATCTAAGTGCTGCTTTAACAGAGGTTTTGTTTTGCATCTTGTACAATTAAGCCTCTCGACAGTGATTTGGGATAAGAGTACATTGGAGATCAAAGTCATGCAGCTACATTTTCCCTCATCACCTGAGGACCACAAACAGAACTATGCAGATCGCAGAAACCTCATTTAAGGTGAAAAATCCTGTTAGCTATAATCTGTAGATTCTTAACAGATGTTGTGCTGGAGCCAGCAGCTCCACGCTATGGCATCTATTGTGGAAGAACAGTATTTAGTCATGAGGCATTTCTTTCATAGCACATTAAGAGGCTTGAACCCCGGGGAAAAAACATAAATAATTTAATTTATAATACATTTAAAAGCAACCTTGGACCTGGAGCTGTTAAGACCGGGCTTGTCACAAAGGCATCTAACTGCAGGGCTGTCAAACACCTTCCTGCCTCCCTGTGGGCTGAGAAACCCGGTCCTGGCTGGGGAAGCCAGAATGGGAATGCTGTGAGTCACAGCAATAACGTCACCTCCCTCCGGCCACGCAGCCAGAGCCAGAGCAGAGGGATGTCCGGAGGAGCGAGCCAGAGTAGGGACAGGCAGGAACTCAGGCACAGCTCTCACAGGCTGCTGCTCGTGTATTCCAGAGTGCCAGCTGTGACTGAGCTCTGCCTGCAGCTCCTGCAAATGCTGCAGAGGAGCACCAGAGATGCCCGTGATTTCAAAAAAGCAATTGGTTTAAAGATGTTGATTGAAAAACCCCACAATAATTTAATCGAGCAGGTTTCTGGCCAGCTGTGAGAAGGGACATGTTTCAGCCATTCTGTCAGCTGGAGAAAAGTTAAAACACATCAAAATTAGTATTTTTGTGATGGGGCCGTGCTTTCCCAGTCACTCCAGAAAACACAGAGCCTTTAGAAATGAAGAAACTCCCAAAAGCTGCAAAGGGAAGAGCACTCCTGAGAAGCACATCCTCAGCTCTGAATCACAGCGTGCCGGAGCTGGCCATCCCCAAAATCCTTCCTTATGGATGCACAGGCAGCAGCAGTGCCTGTGCCATCCATCAGAGGCTTGCTCGTCCCCTCCTGTTCTGTGTGGTCCAGTCCCTTGGCTGGACCTTGGACCTTCCCTCCAGCAGAATTCCCAAGGCTCCCTCGCTGTGGAGCCGAGCCCCATCCTGCAGGAACAACACCGAGACACGGGGCCCTCGCTACGTTCCATGGCTGATAAGCAGCACTCACTTTTAAGATCTCATAAATCACAATGTCAGGCAGCTTTTATGGTCTAATTGAGCCTGGAGCCCTTCAATAATAAGCCCTCGAGAAGTGGAGGCAAAAAGAATTTCCCAAACCTAAGCTCTGAGGGGTTTTTTACCCTTGCCAAAGACTTCTGCCTCCAAGGCACTCTCTGCTGAGCACGCCCAGCAGAACAGCAACCCCAGGCAGCAGTGATTAAGTGTCAGGTAAGTGTGTCAGGTAACTGCATGCAGAGGGAACAATGCTCACCATAGTGAGAGAAAAAGTCACCCAAAGGCCAGAGAGATAAAGAAAATCCTGCTCTGGATGTCTTCTCAGCGCTCATGTCTCCGGTTTGTGGAAATGAAACATTGCAGCCTGTTAACTCCCCAAAGCCTGGAGAGGGATGGGATCTTATCCCTCAGCAGGAAAGGGGCTTTGCAGGAGGCAGATTACAGGACTATCTGCTGTGAGACTGAAGTTCTACCTTGAGGAGTGGTTGAACTAATCAAACTCCAGGACATCTCTGCCACTCTCCATTCTGGTGTGATTCCATAAGGAGAAAAAAAATCCTATTTTCACCTGACCATGCTCACCTGTAGCCACAAAGCCATTCCCAGCCAGACCTGAAGCAATGAGCTCAGACTACCCACCCTGTCCCTGGGTGAATCAGCCACAGGGAGGATTGGTAACACCCAGGGTAACGTGACTTCCCCATCTTCTCTTAAAGCCAGACCCAGCTTCACCTCTCATCCACCAGAAGTCATCACAGTTATCCAGGAAATTACCTTGCTCCCAGATATGCTCATTAAGCTCTTTACTTAGATGAGGAAGATTGAACCCCTTCCCCATTCACAGACTTTAAATCAGTTCTGGTAGTTCTGTACACTTTTAAGCATAATTAACTTCCATTTTAAAATCACAGACACCGAAGCTCAACAATTTGTAGTTGATTGACAGCTACAACAAAATCCAGCAGCAATAACCTCTCAGCACCTTCCAGAGAGATCTCAGGAGATGCTCACCTTGGCAAGGACGGATCCTGGCACAGAGACCACGGTCCCGGATGATCCTGAACTTCTTGCACAGATCAGGATGGGCATCACTGTAAACTAAAGGACGCTCTTGAAGGCCCTGCAAGAACTTGCAGTTAGAGAAAAAAAGGTGGGGGAAGAAGACAAGCTGAATGAACAGAGCAATTGTTTGCAAGTGTGTAAGTAAGCAAGCAAGTAAAGAATCAGAGGTGCTAGCTTTAAAATGAACCACACCTTTAAGTGCTCAATCGGTTAATTGTTAACATTTGCTTGAAGCATTCTGTTAATTAGCCCATGAATGGCTTCTTTCATCGTCTGTAATAAAGGATTTCTCAATTCCAGCATCTTAATTATTTGCCTTCCTATTGAATCATCTCAGTGCAGACAGAAAAATTTCTTTCTTAAGTAGTAAATTTTGCTCTCTCTTTTTCCCCCTGTGGCAGGTAGGGTTTTTTGTCATTCATGATTCCTTGTCCAAGAGTGAGTACTTAATGGAACAGTGCTGGGAGTTTCAGACATGAATTTAGGAAATTTGGATTTATGGGGACACTGGTATGTGAGCCTGGATACATGAAGAAGGAAAGGATTTTTTTCTATCTTGTATATACATGCTTGGAGGTAAATTTCTTTAGTATTTGACCATTTGTCTGTGAAAATCAGCAGCATTCCTGCAGGTGGAAAAGTCTGCTGCAGAGATGTACTGAAACTGAGCAGTCCAGAAAGCAAAGGCACGGGAATATGGACGAGTTGGGAAGTGCCACTTGTACCCTGATCACTCTGTCCTTGACATCAGCTCAACACCAGAAGGCAACACAAACATTCGGGCTCTGCAATTAAATCTCTCTCTTAATTCGTCTCCTCCTGAGGAAATGCTTCACCAGCTGTTAACAGCTGTGTCAGAGTGCCGGGGGCTGAGCCAGGCTCCTGCCAGCGCCTCAGGATGCTTTACACTGGCTCATGCTGGATTCCCAAAAATCAGATTCTTCTGTAGACTTTGGTGAAGTCAATGTGCAAGGGAAGCCTCTGGTCAGACCTCTCCAAACCCACCAAGCTCAGGGTGGGAAGGAAAGCTCAGGCCAGCAGATCTGCTCCTGTTCCAAGGAAACCATCCTCGTAACTTTGCACACATCGAGGAGCAGTAACATCGATGTCTCTTCTGAGACACATTTAAGGTTGGCGTCGGGCCCGGGGATTTTGCAATTCACTTCTGTTCTGCCTTGAAATATGTTCCCTCAATAGATACTTACATTATTCTTTTATTCCAGCTTAGGTACGATCCACAAGGAATACATCCCGCTCTCTCCTTCCAACCATCCCTCCTCTTTCCTGCCCGCTCAGTCCGCACATTACTCAGAGCCCTGGGTAAAGCTCTTTTCCATGCTAAATATGCATCCAACCACTTAATGAGCTTTGGCCAGCTCGCCAGGAGTTTTGACAGGCCTGTTGAACCGGTGCCAAGCAGAGATGAATGTTTGGCTTGGACCAGCACAATGCTCTGTTTGTCTCATTGTTGCATTGGAAGTGTTAGCAAACTAATGTGACAGGATGGAGACGCATACAACTGAAAAATGACTGAAAATGTAATTCTGTGTCAGCACTGACTCCTGAAGGATTATTTGTCTCCGGTGACTTTCAGGGAGCTTTTCTTTACAGGCTCAGTATAAAGACAGGTCTGTGTGCCGGGGGAAAGCGATCAATTAGTTTTAACCCAGATGTAAGGAGCTGCCCTCTGCTCTTGCTTCCTAAGATTTACTGTAACTCAACCAGGCACTCTACCACAATTATTTTTTTACTTTTTTTTTTCGCCTTTTCAAAAAAACCCCATGTATTTGTCTACTTGCACAGCCCTGTAAGAGCCTGGACTCTGCTCTGCTCCTGGTGTGGGGACAGGCTCCTGCAAAGCTCTCCGGGTCCCCAGTTCAAGAGAAATTCCTGGATGAGAGAAAATGATATTCAACCCCAACCAGAACCAGCACTTCAAGAGCAGAGCTATGGACCTTTCACCATGGACTACCACAGAATCAGGCAGAGTATAAGGATGAAGGACGATCCTTATCTTTCATTTTCTGGCATTTTACTGCATAGAGAAACTTGTGGAGCTGGAGACCATCTAAACCATTGTGTCCTCTTGGGATCTGGCTCCGTACTCCTTCTGGGGTTGTCTGCTCAGTTGTTAGTTTTAGAGCTGGTCTTCATTCTTGTCTCTGCAGCACAGTTTTCCCCTTTACATCAGGTGAAGGATTCAATCTTTAGAAAAGCAGAGCTATAGTCAGCCTCGTGTTATTCATCCCCATTAGGAAGGCGGGGTCCCCCAGGAGGTACCCAGCCGTACCTCCCCATGTCTGTCCTCCCCAGACAGGGAGGACAGGGTTTCTCAAGCAGCTGTGGTGCAGAGTGATGTCCCTGCCCATGGCAGGGGCTTGGAACCAGATGATCTTTAAGGTTCCTTCCAGCCCCAACCATTTTATGATCCTGATAAATATGTATCTATTGCTTTTGAGTCTTAAAAACCTTTGCAAATCTGGACCATCACTGTAGATGACATTGTTCATGTGCAATAAAGGTGGCTACCACCCCCAGAATTATGAACTGTCCATGTACCCACCCACCTAAAGAAATACACAGCTTCACTGGACATTTTATAGTTTGTTTCTTTCACTTTTATAGCCAGCATAGCACTGATAAATATAGCTGTTTAACCAAAGTCAATGTACTGGAGGCAGAAAAGAGATAAACCACAAACATTTATTTGGATTCCTGCTGCAATAGAGTAAATACTAAAGTTCATTATAAAAATAATGTAAAATAGTCTTCTTAGTGTTATGCTGGCTTTGCAAATCCTTGTAATTATATCTATATTTCCAACTGCTTGGATGTCAGAAAGAGATGAGCTGGTGCTAAACATGTCCAGTTTGTTGGGGTTTCATTCAGCTCTTTGTATCTCTGAGGGGTTTTTCAAACCTTGTGTCTCCTTATCTTGTCAGGGGCTATTATTTTTTTATTCCCATGACAGTTTACTAGAAACAGAAAGTGTAAATATATACTTTACTCCCAGGAAAATTGCTAGGATCCCTGTCTGAAGCTCTCGAAGGGACTGACAGGGTTGTCAGGTTGTCATTTGGAGAATTCCACGTGCAGATGCCCGTGGTTGTAGCTCTTTGGCGATGATAACTTGGCCAGCACAAAGAGGATCCACTATAACCCCCCAGAAGGGGTCCACAAAGGGGGAAAAGGACTTCATGAAAACTCCTGTTTCCATTTTGTAAACCCCTGGTCAGCTTGTGCAGACCTTCTCCACGCTCCTCTAATGAGAGCTGGTTCCCAGGAGCCGTGTGCTGCTGCTGGAGCCAGAGCTTTGGAGCGCGGGAAGAAGCCCTATTGCGTGAAAAGGACAGTGATGGAAAATTTTAACAGCACTGATTGTTTAGGTTTCCTTCCCCTTTTCAAAATGAAACACTTTTAAAATCAAGCTATTTTTTTCCACTGGCTGCTTTGTGAGCACGTTTTTTCACCTGGTTCCAATCTAGGCTTGCAACGCAAAGAGTGAGAGCATCCAGCACACTTCCAGCACAGCAGGGCTCACTTTTCCCAAATTCCCCACCAAATCCTGTGGCTTATCACAAAGGAGCGCAGAATAAATATGACTCATTACCCAACATAAACCCTCCAAGGCACGGAGCAGCTTGGAGGGGTGGTAGCAAAAAGCTCTCCCTCCAGACTGGTGGTTCAGGGGCTGGAAGGCACTGGAACCTCTTTCTCCCTGCTGATTTCTCAGTGGATTTACACCAAAAAAGATGGCAGTTGGGGTCCAGCCCTGCTGAAGAAATGACTCCTTCAGCAGCAGCCCAGAAAAATATCACCAAAGCACAGGACTGGCAGGGCTCAGGAGGGGTACAGAGCACCAGCAACACCCCTGAGCCAGCAGGGGATTTGTTGAAATGTGTAGGTGATCCAGCCTGAAGAGCTTTAGCCCAAGCTGTGAAGAAGAGCAAACCAGCTACCCCTCCCTGGAGCAGTGCCACCCAGGGGACAGGGCACAGAGCCTGTCCCGCTGCACCCACAGGGCTCGGTGCCTCCCGCAGCTCCTCAAAGGGAGGGGCACGAAAACCACCCCAAAGTCAAATATCCCTCAGTGGCACAAACCACAAACCTCTCCTGGCACAGCTCTGACCAGTTCTCTGACCAGCAGAAATCTGAAAAAATGGAGGGAAGGAGCAGAGTTTAGGTAAACCAGGCCCCTTCTGGCTGCTCTGAATTCCAGTGCCTGGGACCCGAGACACAGCTCCTGCCCGGCTCTGCAGCCCTTTCCCCCGGCTTATCAAACTCTGTCTTGAAACAATTTCGTCCTTGAACAGATTTGTTAAGCAGTGTAATATGAAGATCAAGGAATAAAGATGAGGAAAGGTGAAATTAGATTAAGGCTGTAGATAGCGTTTGAGTATAACTAATGCCAAATAGCCAGAGGGCAACATGTCAACAATTTAATGGGGCACAACGTAAAATAATGTTTTCAAAACAAGCGCTTCATTGGATGCTTCCCCTTTGAATCAGATAAAGTATATCACTGCAGAGAGATTTGCTTTGATCTGTTCTGCAGCAGAAGGTCAAGGGTGTCTAAAGCAGCTATTCAGAGCTTGTGAGTAATGGAATTAAACAGCTCAGATCACATCTCTGAACTCTCAGCATCCCCCAGATGTGGGGCCAACCCCTGGGGTGGGGAGCCAAGCCCGTACCCCCAGCTGGCAAGCGAATTGAATGCTGGTTCTGAGCCCGGCCTGCTCATGCACAACCTCTTGTGGGGTCTCTTGAGGCTGAGGAGAGATCAGAAAGTCAGGATCTCTGCACCTGATGTTTGTGCAGGAAGCATCTCTATTTCTAGAAAGCCAAGGCAGCACCTACCTCCATAAAGGATTTCTTCACGCAAATTAATTCACGTTAGTTCCAGGCACAACGAGATATTTGTGAAACCTGATCATTGTGAGAATGATTTAACCCCAAAGCTGTTCTCCCCCCAAGCTGATGGTACAAAGCCCAGACTCTGCTGTGCCTTTTGCTGTGGCTGGCAGAGGGGCCAGTTTTACCTGCTCCCTTTCCCCAGTGGGTGAGAAAGGTGCTCGTGGGGCACAGCCCCCCTCGCACTGCAAGCTGAGAGACAAGGTGGGGAATGGAGGCAAATAACAGGGGCAAAGGTTAAAACAGAGCAGCAGGCACGTTTCTGAGGGCTGCAGTGCCCAGCACCACAGCATGCCATGGCATCCACTGCCTCTGTCCCAGCTGTAAAACTTGAGCACAGGGAGGTGCCACAGAAAACACCTCCGAAAAGGCCAGTCGCAGATGTCCTCTCCCAGTCCAGGGGATATTGGCAGCAGGCTTGTTCTTGGTAAAACACTGTGCAGCAGCCTCAGCTCTCTCCCAAAGCACGGCTCAGATGCTCAGAGCTGTGTCAGGTTAAGAGCCCTTGCAAGCCCCACCTGCATGAGCAAGCAGAGCCGGGAGATTTGCTTTGAAGGGCCCTGAGCACCTCGGTCACCGCTGCCGGAGCTGCCACAGCTGCCGGGGCTGTGCAGGGGCCTCAGGGACTGCCCGGGAATGAAGGCAATAATGGGAGCCATTTATCTTTGGGATGTCACCCTGATAACAGGCTGCTGGCGTGTCACCGGCGCACGCTGGGTAGCGGCTGTGCTCGCTGACTGCTGGTGCTGGTGGGAGAGGGCAGCTGGCACAGGGCCCCCCTGCACCCTGTGGGTCGGGTGTTTTTTTTAAGAATTATAGCCTTGCCTCATTCCAAAATGCTGGCAGCTTTTTGTTAGCTCAATTTTGTTTATGCTGTTCTTGCTCCCGAAGGGAGAAACAGGCACACACGCTTAATCCACCTCAGCCAGGCGGTTCTCCTCGTTCCATTTTAACTTACCCCAGACACGAGGAGCTCACAGTTTCCCTGGGTGTTCAGGATTACTTGCCTTTCCATCCCAAATCACCCGATGATCTGTGTTACCTGTCTGCTTCAGGCAGTGCCCCTGCAGCCGTTCGGTGCCCTCAGAGGCTTCTCCCAGGAACCAGCCATCCCACGCCTCCACAGCATCTGGCCACGAAAACTCCAAGGCTTTGCCAGGCATTTGCCTGAATTCCCTGTCTGCACACAGAAGCACCCAGCCCAGTGAAGCCATGGCGGGGATGAACCTTCACTTGCTCGTGATGCTCTTCCAGGAGCTTCTCAAAGTGTCAGGTTTTGCATCTGTTCATCAGCTTTGCTTTCTTGACCTCTGAGGAGAAGTTTGCTTTCACAGGCTGTCACGTCTCAATTAGCCCTGTCCCTTCGGCAGGGCAGCGTGTGACACGGGGTCACCAGGTCTCCACAGCTTTGTGGTTTCAGCATGGAAAGGTAAATACATCTGCAGTGCTTGGAGCTGCCCCTTCCCTGCAAGAGACTGGCCCTAGAGCAGGCGCACGGAGCAGTGAACCCCTCAGATGAAGCAGAGGCCTCTCCTCATCCCAGCTTCCCAAAGGAAAGGAAAATTTGGCAGAGGGACCACTCTCAGCAGTGGCCTGCCCGGACCACATCTAATGACAGCCCTGCCAACGAGGTGCTGCAGACAGGCAGGTCCAAACCTTGCTCCTCTCATTCTGTAGTGCTTTCTGCAGGCAGCAAAGCCTCTGCCCCAGAGACCAGCATTTAAAAGGAAACCAAACACCAAGAGGCCCTATAAAATCTCCACCTCCCACTGCTGGAGCAGCCCCAATTACTTGTCTGGCAGCAGCTTGTTCCAGCTCCCAGCTCATCCTCCTACAGCCCAGCACCCCCAGCCTGCCTGTCTCTTGGAATGCTGAACCCCTCCATGCCTCCTCCTCCACCCAGGAACAGGCTCTGCCACCACCCCAACAGCTCAGACAGCTCCACGGCTCCGACCCTAAATCCAGGGAAGAACAGGGACAGGAGGAGCCGGAGCAAAGCCATGGGCCGCACACTGCGAGCTCGGGGAAGGAGAACAAATTTAGCCCTGATTCATCCAGGATGAATTTGCCACCTTCAGCGGAGCTTGTCGGGGTGCACAGCTCCGTGTGGCTCTGGGGTGTCGGGGAGGGGTTGATTGCCACCCTGATCCATGCTCGGTGACCCACCACGTCCTGGGAGGGAGCACCCGAGCTGGGGCTTTGCTCCCGGTGTGGCACCACGAGGGTTTTGCAGCTGCGGCAGAGAGGGTGGGACTCGGCGGATCGCTAATTACTGAAGCTTGTAATCAGCGAGAGGCACTGCTGAGGTTTCTGTACCCAGAGAGCTCCAACTGGCTGTCCTGACATTTTGATGCCAATTACCAAAATGCCCGCACTAGAAATAGCTATAATTGATAAGGCAGGTCAGCGTGTGTTAATGAAGCTGAAATTGAGACAAAAATGGAAGTGAAAGTTTGTGACAATGCGAACAATTTTCCTCTTGCTGTAATAGCTGGATACAACTGAGTGTTATTTATGGCTGGGCTTTTTCAAATCAGATGCTTCCTGTGAGGCACCCAAAGGAAATGCCAAGTTTTGCATCCCCTCTGCTGGATTGGGCAGGACCAGGTGGGTGCCCACAGCCACCCCAAGCCCACGAGGGGTCCCATCCTCACCCATCCCACCCCAAGCTGGGTGCTGCAAGTGAAAACCGCCAGAGTGGCTTTTTTCCTCCCACAAACCAGCCAAGAAGCAGATGGAGGGGAAAATCCCTCCTCTCAATTCCTGCTAGACTAACATTTTACCTGCAAAATTGAGGTAGGAGGCTTTTAAATGACTTGTAGGTGGATCTGGTTCTAGAAACAGCTCTGTTTTACAACAAGTCTTTGCTGTTTGAAGAAGGGGGGTGTAACAGCAAACACAGAAACAGTTAACTGCAGCCTGATGTTCCTGCCTGCTCTCCCCAGGCTGCTGAAATGTAGGAATTCGGGGGTCACAGTCACAAATTTACCATTAAAGCAAATGCCCGTTTCATCCCTTTCAAGGGTGGGTTTTCTTTAAAGCTTTCATCCTGGCAGAGATGTTTGAGGAGCTAAAAATAGGCAGCAAAGTCACGTGAGAACCTCCGGATGTGAGAAATCACATAAAAGATACGAGCGTGAGTCCCTGTTTCCTTGGAAATAATAGTAGTAGTAATTCTTGAATGTGATGTTGTAATAGCAAGATCTGAAACCAGCCCCTTGTTCTCTGAAACCCTCTGCGAGCAGCCAGGGCAGGGTAAAACCAGATGCCAGGAGAACAAGCTGCCCCAGAGCAGCGCGCTGTGCGAGGAGAGCCCTCCCCTGCAGAGCTCCAGGGAATCAGCCGGTGCCAGAGGTTTCTGTGCCTGCAGGACTGGACCTGCAGCCACTGCATGGAGGGATGGGAGAGCTGGGGCAGAGGGGATGGCACAAAGCTCTCCAGACATCCAGCACCCTGGTGGAATCTTAGTTGAAGGTTTCAGTTTGGGATGAGCCCAAAGGAAACCTCTCTGTCCGTGCACCCCAAATTTTGTGTCTGGGTTTAAGTCCAGATCTTCAGCTGGTGCTGGGTCAGAGGGCTGGCTCCAAGCCTGGGATTTGGACACCTCTGGAGAGATTCCAGGTCGGGAGTGAAATCGGTGGCACGAGCCATGCCTGGTGGGAGTCAGTGAGCTCAGTGACAGCAGTAAAGGGCTCTCATCCATCCACATGAAATGGCTCACGCTTAAATTTTAACATCCCCAGACTGAGCACTCGAAGCCACTGACCACACTCAAGTGCAGGCAGTTCCCAGGGAGCTGGGCGCTGCTGGGCATCGTTAAGAAGAACACGGTGACCCGCGGGATGGGACAGCTGTGTCCCCACCGGGTGTGGGCACAGAGCCACCCTCCAGCCACAGCAGCTGCCACGTGGGGTACGGCGTGACCCTGAGCCCCCGCTCCTGCCCCCATCCTGCCTCGTGCTCCATTTTCCATTCCTGCACTGCCAGCTGGAGCTGCACGCTGCCTCCTATAAATCCTTTCTAAATGAGCATCAGCATTTAATTTATTTCAGAAAGACTTACTGCTTTGCCTGTATGGATTCTGCATGGGAAGCACGGGTAAAGACCAGTACTCAGATCCTGGAGCCAAATGCTCACCAGTCAGTAAATGCTGGAATTCGGGTTCCATAACCCATCCTGCCAAGTCAGAACTTGGCACTATGAGACAGCCATGCTCAAACTTTCCACTAAAGCAGCTCCCAGTGCCAAGCATGTTACTGGGCATCACTGAGTCACCTACAGACACGAGAGCAGATGTGGCTAAAATCCTTCCACTGCTGCAATTTGCAAAAGAATAATCTACTGGCAGTGGAAGACTGCCAGATTTTTCACATTTTTTGAGCTGGATAAGTTGTTCCCCTAGGCTAGAGAAATACCACTCTTTTCCTCACTCCTCCTCTCTTTCCCCTTTTTTTGCTGCCATCACAACCATCAGCACATCCTCTCACTCCTCTTACCAGGAAACGAGGATGAAAGAGTGAGGAGCAGGAGCACCCTCACCATCACCACCGGGACCATTCCTTTGAGCATTCAGCTCAGAGAAGTGGTACCCAGCACTCATCCAGATGCCACAGAGCCCTCACCTGAATGTGATACTTGGGCTCACCATAAAAACCTCAAAATCAGCCCCACGCAGGGATTTTGCTGAAATAATCATTGTGCCAGACGCTGCAGCACTCCACCACAGCCTGTCTGTCTCTCCGGGTGCCAGATGCCTTCACGAGGTTTTGTTCTGGACGACCAGAAACCAAATTAGGCTGCATCCAAAGAGCCAGTGCAAGGTTGCTAGGAGATTCCTCTGTCTGCAGGGAGCTGACAGTCACAGCATTTACTGATGGGTGCAGGGTGGAGTGATAAGGTTATCTCCTTCTGCATGTGTCACTTGGGCATCTTTGGGCTGACTCCAGACTCTCAGGGCAAAAAGACTTTGGCTCAACTTTGACGCTGATGGAGCCCAGGAACAGGGTGGGAAGGGGATGCTGGTGAGGCCATCGAGTAGTGCCTGTGAGGAAAAACAAACGGTGGGACAACAGAGGCTTCAAAATCATATCCCACTCCTAAGTTAAAAAAAAAAGAAAAAAAGCTTCCCCCCTTTGATGTAAGGTGAATTGCTTTTCTGGCAGGGAAAATGGCATTTCCTCCCCCAGGGCAGTGTTATTTCAGCAAAATCTTTGTTCTGCATGACAGCAGATACTGCCCATGACCCAAGGTGATGCCCCAAACAGCCGGGGCTGGTCCTCGCCTGGCTGCACCAGTGCTGCATCTCATGGCAGCAGGGCAGGGTGGCCACTGTCCCTGTCCCCCATGCTGCTGGCAGGCACTGGATGTGTCACAGGTTAATTACACGTACTCATTAGGGCTGGTGCCAGAGGCCTTTGTGGGCAACAGCAGGGAAATGAAAGCAGCTGCAGGAGTGGTCAGGGCGGGAGGGGGAGAAGGCAGGAGGGGAAATTCATCTGGGATTCAGGGAGCACTCCTTCCACTTCCACCTTTTACTGATAAAACGATGCTATCCAAAAAGGTGAACTTTGAGGCTTTGGCAAACCTGTTTGCTTTAATGAGGCTGGTTACACAAATTTTGTCCTTAAATGCAGCCAGTACCAGACACAGAAACCAAGGGAGTGAGGAGGCTGTTAAGGCAAAGTGGGTAAAGGACATTAAAATGAGCTCCTTGACAAGCTGTGATGCTCTGAAACCTTGAGCATGTGCTCACCTGCAGCTGTTCCAGTTTCAGTGGCTCTGCTGGCTTTTTGGGTCCCCTCAGGGATTGTGGAGATGTTGATTCAGCAGGTTCTTTCCAGGATGGGACAGGGTGCTGAGGTGCTCAGCAAGCAGCCTCTGCTCCGAAATCCTGCACTGACAGCTGTGGCAAAGGCAATCCAAGCCCTAATTCATCACATCCTACTGTACCGGGATCAGAGATCCCACCTGAGAGGGCAAAAAAATATTTATGTACACATATATTTTTCACTGATGTCCCTCATTTCATGCACTTTTTGGGTGGAGAAATTTTGACACTGATTCCTGGGAGGAGAGGATACAAAGCTCTGCCTTAACACCCTCTGGAAAGCTAAAACTGTTCCTTTGCCAAGAGAGCACAAGACCAAGCTCTCGAGCATCCCACCAGCAGAGCAAGTGACCCCGGGGGCCCTCAAGCATTTGGGGAGCTGTGGAGATCCTGCTTTGTGCCCGAACCTCAGGCTGCAAGGCAGAGGCTCCAACTGCTGAGGAAGCAGGAATGTGCTGCTCGCTGCCTCGCAGGATCTTGGCTCGTAATAGCAATTGGCGCAGAGTCATCCTTATCAGCTAGCACATTAATCTTAATTAACAGATCGACAGCAACAGTTCCTCCCTGAAGCTCCCCTGAGCATTCCCAGCCAGCGCTGTGCTGCTGCTCCAGCATCACTGTCGTTCCCAACATGGGGAAAAAGAGCAAATCCTGCACAGAACTGGAGTGGCTCCACCGGCTCCAGCCCTCCTGGAGGCCCAGCTGAGAGACACATCCACCCACGGCTGTGACCAGGACCAGGAGCATTTCCTCCGTCACAGACTGCAGATCCTGGTCTGGGCTGTGATGTAGCACCCGCGGTCCCCGAACTGTCCCATGTCCTTTGTCCAGGCACAGACCCGAAAGAGGAAGGCTTTCCCCATGTTTGCATGTTTCTTAAAAGGAGGGTTTTTTAAAAGGAATAAAGAAAGCAAACCCAGACAGCTTATCTATGAAAATGTGGTAAAATCAATCCAAACCAAACCCCAACAGCGGGGCCTCTCTCACCTTCTGCTCCCTGCTTCTGTCAGGGCTGGGAAATCAGTGCTGACTGTCCCAGGATCAATTTCCACCCTGGTGCCTGGAGCTCATCTGCTCATCGTGCATGAACAGCACTGAGGGCTGAGGCTCCAGCCAGCAGGGACCCCACTGCTGCCATGGAACCACAGACCCCACAAGCCTGCAACCCGCTGGGGTCAGGGGCACGAGTGGACCCCCGCACTGGGGTCATGGGGCAGCACAGCTTCAAGCAAGCCTAAGTCCAAAGAGGCAAAGGCTGTAACTGGGGCCATAGGAGTGAAGAGAAGCAATGAAGTGGCTGAGGCTCCAGTGAAGAAGAGAGAAGTAACAACCCCTGGCTCCTGCAGTGCGAACTTAGGGCACAGTCATTCCAGACAAGTAGTTAAAGGGCACAGGGATAGCATCCATCACACCTTGTTTGAGGACATCTCAAGTCAGATCCAGAACAGCTCAGGCCTGACAGAGCTCAGAAAAGAACGTCATTCTCTCAGAAAAGGAAACAAACAAACAAAATGCAACAACACCACCACCACCACAAAAAAGCAATTCCTTTGTCCGGGTCAGCAAATGCCATCATCTCTGCCCAGGCTGGACCCTGGGGTGGGGCAGGCTCTCATGGCCACAGCAGCAACCTTAGAGGACCAAAATCGTGACTGTAACAAGCAGCAGGCTGAGTGCTCTGAACAAACCCTGTTAATTCATAACGAAGGTGTCCCAGGATGGCGTGGGCTCCTCTGCGCCCCTCGGCCCCTGCCCCTGGGTATCTCCACCCTAAACCCTTGGGTGCAGCAGTGGCTGGGATTAGGGATTCCTTCTTCCCAAGGGCACCTGGGAACCCGAAGCTGAGCTCCTCCACTGGCACAGATGTTACCAGAAGAGCAGCCTGGTCTGCAGAAGTTCCTTTTCAGGGGTGCTCAGTAACTGCGGACCTTGGAGCACTGCGTCGGGCGGAGAGGTCAGCTCCAGGCACTGACTGCTGAGCACACTGATCTAAGTGTTTTTCCAACAGAGGAGAGGAAAAAACCTCATCTCAGCTGAAATACCAAGGCTTTAAAAATTAGTTGCTGTTCATGTGCAGTAGCTCTTGTTATTGAAAACACCATAAAAGTTTTACTGTGCTGACTTAGGGTGCACGTAAAGAACCTCGCTTGTCTTGACAGGCCATAAAGGAACTTTTATGACCTATTGGGTCAGTGATTTGCAAAGAAGGATTTACACTGCTGTCCAGGGCTGGGTTGAGGTGCTGCAGGGGGAACACACCAAAAATGGCACTCAGAGCTGAGGGGTGAACCTGCTGTGGGATACACAGCGTGTCTATCCAGCATGACTACGTGTATCAGCACGCCTCGTTCTTACACAGACTGTGCTAACTCAGAAGGGCACAGGATTATGTGCTGAGTGGGTTTAACTGATTGACCTTCATTCTTTTGGGATTACAGGTGGAGTTTTAGGAGGAAAAAACCTTACCCATGCATCAGTTCAGCTCTCCCCCGGGGATAAATCTTCAGAAATCCAGGCTGAATCCCCAGTGTTGCAACTGCTTTATCTTTTATCGCAAGGTGTCGGGCAAGTATCAGCTCCACTGGTCCAAGGTTCACTTACAACACTCTCCTGGACTAACTCAAGGGAGAAGAGGCCCTGACTGACTGAAATATCGTCACCTTGGACTGATGCTGCCAGGTCTGCTGAGGACAAATGAAACGGTGCAGGGGAAAGCCCTGCTGTGCCAGCAGCCTCCCGTCAGCGTCAGGGCTCGTTTACCTTTATGAAGCACCAGCACTGGGCACGCACAAGGGCAGAGGCTGCAGCTGCAAGCAAAGTTCCAGTGAAATCCAAATGCACACCTCCAGCCTCAGGGGCTGGTCAGAGAGGCCCAGGACCATCTGCAAGTGACAAAAACTGCCCTGGAAAAGGGACTAAGCCCCCAGTGCCGCATTCCTGGGGCAGCACACCCACCTCACAGCCACTGCTCTTGCTGGCTAGCACAGCTCATGTCACCCCGGTCCCCTCCAGCTCAGGCTCAGATGCCCACATTCACTGCTGGGGTTGGAGCCACCCCCAGGGCTGGGCAGAGATGGGGACAGTCACCCAGAGCACCCTTCATGCTCCTACCCAGACTGACCAGCATGGAAGGAGCAGGATGATGGCAGCCAGGAGCGAGCGGGATGGTGCCAGCAAGGAGGGAACGGAGTGGTGCCAGCCATGGAGGGAGCAGGATGGTGCCAGCCACGGAGGGAGCAGGATGGTGCCAGCCAGAAGGCAGCAGGATGATGCCTGGCAGACTCAGAACCCCAGGGAGCTCTGCTCCCGAGCCCGGTGCCTGCGGGAGGGAAACAGCAGCCCAGAAAGATCAAATGCTTCAAACGTTTCTCTCCCAAGTGCCAGTGTGAGCTGAAAGGAAAACCAGTGAAGTCTTAATGCCTGAGGGTGGAAGGATCTTCCAGCCAGGCGCTCGTAGCTGGCAGTGCTGCTCCCTGGGGCAATGTCTGGAGGGTGTCCGAGGGATGAGTCCTTCAGCCTCAGCTCACCCAGGTGTCCACGCTGCTGTGGGGATGCTCGTGCAGGTCAAACCCTTGCAGTGGGACCCTTCCAGCCTCTCCAGGGAGCAGCACCCACTGTCCCTCCGGCAGCTCCCAGCCCCATCCCCAGGGCCACGGCGCATCACGGGCACTGAGGTGGCTGCACTCCGCAGACTTCCCTCCCCAAAGCTCTCCTCCTCCATTCCTCACCATCCAGATGGATTGAACCAGATTTGCTGCACACGTGGCAACCAAATGAAATGGTTTCTTTGGCAACAATAATGAAAGCTTAGAAAAAAATTTGCTTTCTGTCTCCTGCGACTCCAGCAGCCCAGGTAACACCGAGCGAGGAGCAGAGAACTGCAAGCATCTGCCTTGAATTACTGCCTCTGATAGGAATCAGACATGCACTCCAGCATGTCTGCTGCAAGTTTATTTATTTATTTGGGGCCTGATTGATTTAAAGACTCCCTATTGCCTGAGCAGCAGCATGGCACAATAATTCACTTGATCTCTGATTTATATTTCATGTTCAAGTGAGGCAGGATGCTTCTGCCCAGCACAAGAGCTGCGTGTGCCAACATTGTGCTCAGCAGCTTCAGAGAACCTGGGCATGTAGAGAAGCAAAAGCTGTGGCTGCAGAAGGGAGTAATCACAAAATAAAAGCGCTGTTACACATCCAAAACTGCACGGCCAGGGTCACAAACTGAAGTGGGGACTCACAAATCGCTGTCCCTATTTGCCCCTGTGCACAATGCTCAGTCCCAGACTGTGTTTTCCAGCCAGGATCCATCCCATCTTATCCTCTTCCCAAAGCACTCCCCTCACCCCACAGCTCCAGCAGTGATCCAGGGGTCAGTGATAGTCAGTCCTGAGCTCTCCAGCCTTTCCATGATGCTGGAAGACTTTGAGCCTTTCACAGCTCAACGGCAGAAAGCACAAGGTCCAAGGCACCCCCCGTAACTCCTCCAGTTTGGCCCTGGTGGGCCCTGGATTTCCTCTTTGACCTTATGCCAGCAGGCCTGGCTGCTCGGCGGTGGGTGAGGTAACTGCACCTAATTAAGTCCCTCTGCTCTTCTGCCTCCCATATGGGAAAGGATCAAAGCTCTCCCCACCACACTCCAAAGGCCAGGGGGGCCCAGGAGGGGTGAGACAGGAGGGGTCTCCTGGGCTGGGAGGGGGATACAGTCATCCACAGACACCCCCTTTCCCTGCTGCCAGCAGCACCCTTCCCCGTGGCCCTTCCAACACATCCCCAGGTACCTCTGGCTCCAAGCAGAGTCAGGAGCCTGTGAACCCCATGGGAGACAGGGCCAGCAGTGACCACCCCCATCCCATGCCCCATCACCCTCAGGGTGCCCCATCACCCTCCAGGTCCTTTGCTACCACACTGGTGGTACCAAAAATAGATACAAGCTATTTCAAACATTTCTCCCTCCTTTTTACAGAAATTGTTACAAGGAGCAGAGTTAAGATCTGCTATTCTCTGCTCTGCTTCCCACTTGGAAATACCTTCTAGAAATTAAGGAGGATAAAAATAGTAGCATTCAATGGGAACAGGAGCGAGCTCCTCTCTTCAGAAGATGCTGCAATCACGCAGCGCCCGCGCCTGAGCCCGGAGCCGCCGTGAATAGCGCTGCCAGTTGATCTCCTTCAAAGCATTGTTGAATGAGGTCTTAGCCTCGTAATTTAAGGGGATGAAGTCCTTCCTAAGGCTGTGAAGATTTGGGCTTTCCAGATCTATTATTTTATATTAACTCCTCCTGGACAGCCTAATTAGACAAGGGGGGAAAGGGCTGTTTCCTCCCCGCTCCGTTATCCAGGGCCCTTTCCCCTCCCGCAAGAGATTTTATTTGTGCTGCATGGAAGATTTATCAACTGCCTTTATAGCCCTCCCTGCACTAAATCACACTCCTAATGGATAGCCCGAGGTAAGAGCACCACTGTTTATTTTATCATTTTTTTTTATCCATGGAATAGCAAGGATGTATCCACACAGAGCTGCAGGCTGAGCTCTGCCTCCCCAGACACCAGTTTTGAGACTCCCAAGTGGAATTACTTGCACTGGCCGAAATCCCAAGAGAGAGCTTGTGAAAGCCTCAGCAGGAGCATCTCAAGGTCCAAGGACACATGACAACCCAGGGATGACTGGAGCAGAGAGGCAGCATTCCCTGCTCACCCTCTGCTTCGTTGTGTCACCAGCTCTGTGCTCCCAAGTCCCTGTCCCTGCAGGAACCTCCAGCTTTGCCAGCAACGTGGAAATAATCCAGATGCAGAGATAAAGTTAAAAAATCTCCACCATTTACCCTAGTCCAGATGTTGAGAGTATTCTTAGTGCTAGATAAAGGTGAGAAAAAGGAAAAGCATTGCTGGATTTCAGTGCTGTTTGAGATCCGCTCCACCATCCCAGCTTTCAGGGATGCCAACCCCCTTCTGGCAAACCCAGCATGAAGGAGAACCTGTTAAGCAGCAGGAGAGTCACTAATCCACTACCAAGTAAACTGCTGATCTGCTGTTGGGAAAAACATCTCCCAGTGCCCAGCAGGACAAGGCACAAACTCCCCTCCTGCACAGAGAGTCACTCCCAGACGTGTGTGAAATACAACACTCGACACATCAGCAGGAATAACTCCAGTGACTCAGTGTAGGCTCCTCCCCAAATGAGGAAGGATGGTGCTCTGGCTGGTTTCAGCCGGGAGACCAGGGGTCTGAGAGCTTCACATCCTGCTCCATCCAGCTCCCGCTCCTCAGACAGTGTATGAGTGTGGGGAGGAAAGGGACCACTCCGATGAAATCCTTCAGATAAAACCCTTTTCTCTGCTGGTTAAGCTCTCTGGCTGGCAGAGAGAGCAGAGCCCACGACACCCAGCTCAGGGGAATTACCAGCTCTACAGGAGTGAGTACTGGCTCGTCACTGCTCTCAGTGGAGTCACCTCCCACTAGTTTTAACTCATCGCCTTTGACTTAATCTTTTGATTGATGAGGACTTTGGATGTATAAATCTGTGGGATTTATAACTTGGCACAGGAGGAAAATGACGATTGGCATCTCTAATAGGACTTGCAGAGGATAGATGTGTCCACTAGGACCCAAAAGCAGAGCTGGTCCTGCGTGGTAAGATAAACTGGTGCAGGAAACGAGTGTAAGAGCTGACAAAGCTGTTGGTGAGGGGTGTCCAGCGGGGCCATCTCCCCAAGCCTGCTCCAGGACTGCTGAAGCAGCACAGAGAAACCGAATGCAGGCTGTTCTCCTGCTGCTCCTGCAGCCTGGCTCCTCCTGCCAAGGCCAGGGGGGAAGATGGCAGGGGGATGGCAGACCCTGCAAAGGCCAGGGGGATGGCAGGGGGGATGGCAGACCCTCCTGGGATGGGTGAGAAGGTGGAGGCAGCCAACACAGACAGCAGCCAGGGCTGAGTCAGACACCAGCCTGCACGCGATTCCCAAAACCTGGCACCCCTGTCAGCCTCTCCCGCCCCCCACCAGGCTTTCTCCCCCTCTTGAGTGTCATCACAATTCGGGAGCTCTGCAGTCAGGGGAGGTTCCCATCACTCATTTTCCCTGTGCCATTGTACCACAGTGACTCCCAGTTCGATCCCTGTCGGAGGCTGTCACACAGCCATCACATCCCGCGCTGCCGCAGCGATCCCGCCCCCCAGGGATCACCGTATTCCTTTTCCAGGAACGTTTCCGTAACTCCAGTCCGCATTTTCCTCCCTTAACTTCACACCAACAAAACTTGGGTTGGATAAGGAGAACAATAGGAGCAGCTAAATTCATTTCCATCCCCTGTCTCCTGGTAGCCAGCGCAAATCCTGGGCACGCAGGGATGCTGCCAGGCTTCCACAGGCTCTGCTATCAAGTCTTTTAAAGCCTGGATGCAGCCCTAAGCCTCAGCCAAAGCCTCAACCTCTCACAAAGGCTGAGCAGAGAGATTCTGAGATTTCAGAGGATTCTCCTTGCTGGGAATGAAGGAAAAGGACACGTGCATGTGAGAAAGGTTGAAAGGCACGAGTCGTTTTCTCCTGGGCAGACGCACCCACTGGGCTTCCCCTGACTGCGGGGCAGCCTCTCCATCCAGGCTCTGTGGAGCCTCTTCCAAAGCCATTGGGAGGCTCAAGGCTGATGGACATCTCTTCGAACCCTTGAAAAAGATGTGGATGTATAAATAAATTAACCCACCCAGAGAGCAGCATCAGCCTTGAGCCCTAGCCAGTTCCTTCTGCTGCTCCATGATGTTGTCTTTCTTGGATCAGAAAGAAATGAATTTAATGGAAAGCTACTTTTTTCCTGCCCTTTCTTCGTCTTATTTTTATAAACCCCATAGGGAAGTAAAGCATATGAACAGAGACAGCCTGCTTGCTGTGGAAGCCAATTTGCAGAGTAAGACAGTTATAACCACCCAAAAGGGGTGGGAGGGATTGTTGGCCCTATTTATTCTTGGCTTATCCTGGTGATTCTTCAAGAGAGTCAAAACAAGAGTAAACCCCTATCAGAGACAACTTTTGACAAGTTGTGCTTTTAAACTTCACTGCACCTTTAGCCTGTCCCATAGAATACAACCCATGTGAAAATATCCCATCTATATTTAATGTTATAGATTGCATGTATTAGATAGGTATCAATTCCTGGGTGAAGGCACAATTAAAATTCCAGTGGTTCTGCTTCTCTACTCTACTGTGACCTTTAATCCCTCCTAAAATATGCACACAAACATGGAAAACTCCTCCTGCCAACTCCACACCAAACCTCCTGGGCAACACGAATCACACAGCACAGCACGAGGAGGAACAAAAATCAGCTTTATCCATTCCCATTCTGCTTACCTGGGCCACTACATGCTGTTCCTACAGTATTCTGGTTTTCTCCTGCTCACAGGGGTATTTTATACATAAATTCAGCTCCCAAACTTGTTCTTTTTCAACACTTGAGAGCAACTTAGAGCAGCTTAAACACTTCAGATCTCCCCCCTCAAACTCTGTGCAGCTCCAGTAGCTGTGGCCAATTAAAAAGCTTCCTAAAAAGCTTTTGATTTGCTGTTATCAAGTGTGTATTACACTGGGAATTTCACAGTATTTAAGGGAATATCAGCTTTGGATGCCTCTGCCTCACCTGCTGGCAGGAGGAAGGGAGGATTGCCAAGGCAGGGATGTGGAACAGCAGGGATTCTCACGCTGGGACTCTCTAGTTGCCACTGTGCAGTTCTCAATCCTTCTCAAAATGGTTTTGGAGAAGGGGGGAAGTGGAACAGCCTCTTAAGGATGTTAGAACACTTTTGACAACTCCTAATGATGAAGGAAAAGAAGTTGGAAAAAATTAAGAATGTTAGAAAGTAATGAAATCTCCAGTATCCTGGGAATAATAAATAGTCACGGTGGAGAGCAGTATCTTTCTCTTTTTTTTTCTTTCTTTTTGTATGGAGACAGAGGAGAACAAGGGAGCATTTGTTTCTTGATTCCTCATCTAGGAAGCACAACTGGCTCGTGCCTTCCGAGTCTCCTGCGCAGCCGGGGCTGCCAGATCCGTTCCTGCTGTGCGAGGAGTGATCCCTGTCTGAGGAGCGACAGGGGACTGGAGGCAAGTGCTGAGATGTGCAGCACCGGCTGCAGGAGGAAGGATTTTTATCTTTAATATCAATACTAACTGCAGAGCAGAGTCAGGCATAGAGTGCTCCTCGCTGTCACAGGCTTCCATGCTCTGCCATGGGGGAGTTTTGTAAGTGGGATAATTGCAGTGGTGTGAAGTGCTTTGATTAGGAATTTCTGAAACAGCCTTTGATGTTATTGGTGATCTCTGCACGCAGGTTTTTCTCTGCTGAGAATAAACAATGAGAAAACACGGCTGAAGTTTCCAGTGTCTTCCTATTAGATGGGTTCAGCTGGAATCAGCATCAGCCCCAACCCTGTCTGGAGAAAGGCTCCACACAAATATCAAGCAATCCGTCATCGTAAGGGGAAAACAGCAAACAAGCCTCGCTGTGTCTGCTGACAGCAGGAGCAAAGACAAGCAAGACTCGGGCACGTAAATATTCAAGCAACAGCCAAGAGAAAGGCAGGCAGAAAGACCTGACATTTCCCTCTCCTCGTTACAACTACAAAAGCCACGAGGGCATCCAGGTGTTACAAAATGCAGCCAGTCTCCCTCTTCATTCCAGATCCTGCTGGTTCTCCAGATCCGTTTGGCTTGGATTTTTTTTAATCTAGTCAGTTTGTGAATCCCATGTGAAGTTTCACAGCTCTGCTGTCTTTATAGCAAGCAGACTCAGGCTTACCTTTAAACAGCCAAGAGGGGCTGTAGGAATCCATCCAGCCTGCTGCCAGGCAAGACACCAGCCTGAAGCTGAACACGTGCATCTTGGAGGGATCCACAAACCCACGACCGCAGCACTGCATCATCTTCATACAGTGACAGCCAGCAGCAGGGATAACTGCTGCTCCGGCATTGGAGGTGGCCATTGGCTCACATGGCTCCAAGGCAAGGAAATTCCAGAGCAGTCATCCAAAATCCCAGCAAAGGGGCGACTGGGCAGGCTCTGAGGGAGACAACACTGCCATGGAAGTCTTTTGCTGGCTCCATTCAAGTCTTTGCCTTCACATTCAAGCATCAAGGTGATGAAGATGAGGCCGTCTCCTCCTCTCTCTGCAGCTCTCATGCTTTGCCCCCGCAGCCCTTCTGGCACCCTTGGCTGGTAACAGTTGAGGACAGGGACTGTACACTCAAGGAGAGGAGTGTTCCTCTGCTCAGTCCTCAGCATGCCAAGCAAGTGCTTTTCGGGTCTGTAGAACAACCACTACCTTTCCTGTTTCTTCTTATTCTTGGCACAGAGGCACCTGAATCGCTTCCAACTGAGGTTAAAAGCATTCGAGCGTCTGTTTGCACATGGGGTTTTCTAAAGCGACCTCTATTTGTAACACACACTTCCCCCAGCATACGTAAAAGTATCCAAATGCCTTTTCGTTTAGGAACTGCCCTCCTATTCCCAGGAAAAAGGTTTTGTCCCCTTGGCATTTTATCCGTTGCTTTGTTTTCAAATTTCAACTTCATATTTGAAGAGTTACATCACACATCTCCCATCTCGGGTGGTGGAGGGGAAACATGAACAGAAAGAGCACAGTAATTCACATCACCTTGTTTCCTAGGCAGAGGACCAAAACACTGCTTGCAAAATACCAGTATTTTTATGCTACAAAAATACAATTAGACTCTCAATTACATTTTATTAAATTTACTCCTGGGACTTTGTTAGCACAAGACAGGGGAAGGAACTCCCAAGGGCTCTCACTAAATCCTCGCCATTCCTGCAGCTACAGAAAGCGGAAAAACTATTATTTCCAGGGACCAGAAACCCAAATTCTGCAGACACATCCGCCACAAAGTCTCCCCATGTCGTGAGTCCCAGGGAACAAACTGGATTTACTTGCTTGACTGAGGTTTTCCATGGGCACAACCTGTGTTTGCAGAAGTGGGTGCTTGGGAACGAGCTGTACACACTGAGGAGCTGCTCCAAAACCAGGACTCTCCACCTTTTCTGAATACTGGCATCTCCCAAAAAAGAGAGCTTTCAGATTTAATTAAATTTTACTATTTTATTTGTGAAAAAACTACAAGCAGAATTCATAAATAGACATTTCTATTTAAAGCAGGAAAATGATAAAGTGGCTTCTAATAACAGTCGTGCACATGCCAGTAACAGGAATATATTAACATCTTTTATTTGCTAGACAAAGAGCAGTGTCCAATATAAATTTCCCAAAAACATTTAAGACCTGTGAATTTCTGACCAGTTCACAAAACCACCATTGACACTTTAGCATGAAGATTAAAACAAACCTAACAGGACTGTCAGCTCTAAAGACTTTACAGAGCGGAAAAACTTTCAGAAGCGTTATACAAGCTGTCTTTCTGGGCAAATGAAAAATAGAGCTCGTATAATACATTAACATAAAAATCCACAAGATAAGATTATGTTTTGACATACTTAAACAAGCATTCTATATTTGTCTCCAACAAACAAAGCTAAGGAAATAATGTAACCATCTTTACACAGTAAATTAAGGTTACAAGTCATACACAAGAACAGAACTGCTTGCGCATTAAAAACTGTTCAGCTCCATTGTCATACTCTAAATGTTGGCTCTTAAAACCATTCGGTTACATACAAGCAAAGGTTATTATATAGTCAGCAATTAATAAATTTTCAATAATTTAAGTTTATGGTAGAGCTTAAAAAAGTAGACTGAGAATGATCTTGGTAAGGCAGGTGAAAACATCTCAGTGGAAATAGATTCATAGAAGCTGCTGCCAAATTTTCGATCTGTCCAATTTGAAGCAAAGTTCCAATTCAAATAAATAGCCTGGTGGTGTAAAACGCTGTCACCTTTCCTTTGCAGAACTACGTCAACTGAGCGAGTCAGGCAAGCTGTGTCGGTGTCTGTGTGTGTCTGTGTAAGAGTCGAAACTTTGCCATCGTAACACTGTGCTTCACTTACCTGCGTTCTGTGCCACTGAACACCGTGAATCTGGTCCTTCCCTACACTAATGTTTGCTTGGTTTGGTTCTGGAACACCTTCCCCACCAAGGGCGGGCTGGCCCACGGCCACGGCGCGGAGGGAACCCCGCCTGCGGCGCCGCGGGGACGCCAACTTCGGAAATTAAGTGTGAAAGCAAACGCTGCCCTTCAAACCCACGACACAACAGCTACGGATGAGGCTGGGGGTTCAACGCTTCGCTAGCGCTTCCTAACCGAATGCAGAATTACAGGTCACTTGTTCCAAAGAAATTTTCCCATTTGTTTATAGCAAGCTACTTCATCGAGGAGGCACACCAAAGGGACAGATGTTACCGACTTTACCATGAGTAGCTGGGTATGGCGTTAAAGCTTTTTAACTGATCTACAGGTCTAGTTTCACTTGAAAAAGAAGCAATTTCCTGGTACACACAATGCTTTTTTTTTTCTTTTTTTGCACAAATTCCCAGATCCAACGAAGAAGGTGAGCACGTGGTTTGACTTGAAGCACCAGAACGAGCCCTGCTGAGGCCAGCGGGACCTGCCACTCGCTCACGCTCTTGGCTGGATCACGGCCGAGATGCACGCAAGCCTAATTGATAATGGATCATTTATAAAGCAGTGCAAAATATACAAGTTCAGGGGCATCTTCAAAAAATCTCTCTTAAAAAATTATTCCAATACATTTCAGTAAAATAAATAAATATGGCTGACCAGTTTACCCTCCCTGAGACCCTTAAAGGAATAGTAAAAACTGGAAAAGGAATGTCTTTGCAATATCCCACTAATGTTAAAATGTGGATTGAGATATTCATAGTATTTAAAACTATGTATAATAAATTGTCTTGATGCTCATAGGAAGCATCCGTTTTCCTTTGGTTCTTTAATACTTTTAAAAATGCTTACAAAAGAGAGCCTATACCGCGAATATAAGCAGAATTAAGTTGGGGTGCCCACGTTAACATATTTAGAATAAAACCGCTGCTGCCAAGGCACTGCCACTGCATGTGCCTTCAAGCAGGGGCTCTACCAGATCCCTTACTCACACATTTCTGTCGCCAGTGTGAAAGGAACCTATGTCTGCTACTCAAAACCACACAGATTTTAAAAGAAATCTTAAATCAGTTGCCTCCAAAAAGAGAAATTTCTCTTGCCAAGCAAATAATTCACAATATAACAAGCAGGCACAAAGTTGTCAAAATGTGGCCCTCTTTCATCATGCCCAAAAGTTATGCATTTGATGTCAGATGAAGCCACAGCCTCTGTGCCTGAAATTACTGCAAAGCACCCCGGGGCCACTAAACAAAGATGAAAAGCCAAAGAGGTTTGGGGTTTGTTTTGCTTTTTAAAAGAAGTTTGTTTCACCTCTTCAGCCGAGTGTTTTAGCAGGATAATGCATGGAAGGTAAACTGTAAAGCAACACTAACAGGCCAGGAAAAGAAATTATAGTCTGGAGAGCTTTAGAGTAAGAATGAAGGAGGTGCTGGTCATGAGCATGAGCCACACGTCGCTCACTTGCCAGCATGAAAACTTTTCCCTACTTTTGCTCCCACAGCAGGAGACTCAGAAGTGTCCAAATGCTGACAAGTCCATCACTGGACAAGATGCTGTTCAGAAACCACTCTTGGGATACAGATGGACTTCAAGGATAAGAGCCACCCCAACAGCATGGACGGGACAGACGGAACAGGGCTGACAAGCACCGACCCACACGCGGCTGGAGCGAGCACCAGCTCGGTTCCTGAACTTGGGATTGCTCCCAGGCTCCCTGCTGCCTTCCACCCACAGCAACCACTCCAGTTTTAGTTACCTCGGGCACTGAGGCTGCTGGCTGGAATTCATTAACAACACCAACACGTGTGGGACTGGCTGTGCATGACACAGCCGTGCTCGCATTACCGAACACACGGATCCGTGGTGGAACACCAGCAGTCTGGTTGGGAATGCTTCCGCTCCAGCTGGGCATGGACCTGCACATCACCAACCTGAGCGACCCTAGGGGAAACACCAGCTACCTGGAGCAATCCTCTTTCATCTCAGAGCCCAAGCTGTAACAATCAAAACCGTGTCCAGTACACTTTAGCCATTGCTTAGGGAAGAAATGGGGAAGGAACAATAGAGAGAACAGGTCCCATCCAGGTTCAAACCTTCAGGAACACTTTTCACCTAAGACCAGTTCCATTTCAGTTTCAGTACTTTGACAGAAGGGGACTGTCCCAGATCTTGAACTGTTCAATTAATTTGTTTTATCACTTCACAGTGTTTCAAGCACCAGCGTTTCCATGTATTGGTTTCAAATAACCCTTTATATATATTTATTTATATATATATTTATATATAATTTATATCAAAACTGATAGTACACAGTATAACTGGAAGAAGAACTGAACTTAAAAAGGATATGTTGAAAGAGGATGGAGTTCGTGAATGCAATAAATAAAGCCCCCTTCCCACCCCACCCGCTCCCTACCCCAAAACAAAAAGTTGTCATGTTCATGGAAAATTGTGCACAGCAGATATTATAAAAAAGTAGATTCAGGAGCACATCCAATTATAAATGATTGTTAGGAAAATCATATAAAACAATGGAATACATAAAAGTGTCAAGAGTAATCGCTAGGGTGAGAAATTCCTTGGTGGCCAGATGCCCACGGCAAGCAGAAATTATCCTGGTTGCATCAGAAAGAGGTCGATGTCCGAGAAAGTGTGTTCAAGCACAGAAGAGGCTCTCCAGGATTTGAACAGCGTGGGCAGGTGGAGTGTTTGAATTTCATACCCTGATTCATAGTTTCCACAACTCCATGTGCAATTTTTCAGAAAGATTCGTCGTTGACTGCCGACATGTCCCCCTTGGGCGTGGAGGAACGGGACGAGCCCTTGTCTGTGCTCTCAGAGCCCGAGCTGCTCTGATTCTGTTGTTCTGATCCTGCACTGGAGGTCACTGTAGAAGACGACGTGGATGAAGAGCGAGTCTTTTCTTTAAAGTCTGTGATAATTACTGTGACATTTCCCACTGTGACTGCCAGCTGCTGTGCGGTACTTCTGTCCACATTTTTCAGTCTGGGTCTAAAATGAACGAGAAGACATTTATTAAAAGGATAAAAATAAATGAGAAAGGGAAAGTTTATTAGGAAAAGCATTTGGAAACAAACTCAGTGTGACTCGCGCTCCCTCGCTTGCGCAGATGGCAGTGGCTGGGAGGAGAACCCGGGCAGGCAGCGAGTGCTGCAGGGCAGAGGATCAAGGTGTGACGTGCTCCCTGTGCCAGCCAGGCTCCCCGTGCCTCTGAGGGCTGCGGAGCGCACTCAGCCCCAGAGAGCAACCTGTCTCACAGAGCTCTGCACAGGGAGTCTCTCTCCTGCAGGCTTCTCCCTGACCCAACCCTGCCAGAAAGGAGGACACCACAGCAGAGCCAAGCGGACAGGAGCCAGACAGAGCGAAGGATCTCCCCTCCCCAAGGGGCAGATGAAAGAGTTCTCTTATCTAAATTCACCATCTCATCATGTGCCCTGATGTTATGAGACAAGGCTGTGACTCTGCAATACAAAACCACATGAAAGCATTCGGCCACGGCTCTTTCATTCCCATGCTGGAACTCTGCAGCTGCAAACAACACAGGCACCAGGACAACTTGGCTTCTCTTTCAGCTGCTTTGAGCTTATACAAATCAGATGCCCAATCAGCCTATGGATAAAATAGCTCAAAATGTTCCCTCTGGAATCGAGGCTCTTGTAAATAAAATCCAGAATGTACAACGGTATTTTTTGCAGCCAGAGCTTTTGGTTAGGGGAGAAAGAAAAGGGGGGGGAAAAAAATACAAATCACCCGAAAAGAACCCACTGGTATTTATTGCTCAGGATTATCTTGGTAATTTGCATGCTGTGCTATCATTCAATTAGTAATGTAGCTAATAAGGGTCGAAGCTCTAGGAAGCTGACATTCAAGCACATTTCACGGGCCGGTCCAAAGCTCTGCTTCAACAAGCCTTGGACACTCCTCCAGCTACCAGCAAATTCCAAGTCAGCTGCAGCAACTGCTGTAATTTACAGCTTTTGCTCCTAATTAAGGGTCAGGCTTAAGCAGCGGAATATTCCCAATAGGGAAATTAAAAAGGAGAGTCTTTATACATCAGTGAAAAGTAGCTTGCTGAGAGCTCCCTTACTGAGAGGGATGGAGGGAAGGTTAGTTTACTTTGGGATCAAGCTCCAGCTTTTAAACCACTCTGCCTTTTCTCCTCCTCACTTGCAGCACACAAGGCCAGTGCAGTAAAACAGAAAAGGAGGGAATTAAGCTCATTTTCTATCTGCCATGAATACTCAATGGCTTGCAGTGGTAAGTTAACAAAGAGAAAGTCCTTAAGTAGCAGTTATCCAAGTGGTATTCCAGAACCAGACAGAACAGAAAAATGCATTGAGGACAGATGTACAGCTTCCGAAATAGAACAACCGTATTTCTGCAAACTTCCTCACTAAAAATGAAGTTACCACACCAAAAATATTATTTCCTTACCTAACCTAGGAGGCTGCTGCAACTTTAACAAGTACCACAGGCAAAGCATTTTTCATAGACAGAAAACACAAACAAAAAACCAAAACACTGCTGCACTGGGCTAACGCTCAGCAAAACTCCTGCTTGCAGCAGCCTCTTTGCTCCGGGATCAACCTTTCCAAGCCCGGAGCCGTGCTCCGGATTGCCGGGGCAGGGAGACGCGCCCACGCTGCACAGACACACTCACAGGAGCTGCCAAGCTGCACACGTAACCGCGGGCGAGACGAAATGATGCCACCTCGATTGTGGCTTACAAGAAAGGCCAGCTGGCTCAGCAGGTTTTGGGGTTTCCGCCGGCGCTCCGGTACCGTCTCGGCAGATCCCCCACACGGCCGCCGGCGTTCCCGGAAGCGTAGTACGAGGACGTATTTTCCTCCCCGAGCCCCGAGTTCCTCTAGGAAACCCAGTGCTTCCTGTAACTTGCCTCGGTCATTTGTTTCCTCTTGTACTCAGAAAGAGCCAAAATGCTGGCCCAGATACCGGAACAGAGCCTGCTGCCTCCACCTTCCTACAGGGTTGGACGTGAACTCTGGCTACTGCTCGTTAAAAGGCAGCTCTGAGAGTTGTAATTAGTTTAAAAAAAAAGAAAGAAAAAATGGAACTGCCCGTGCATCTTTAAATGCCATGACGAAGTATGGAAGGGCTGTGGGAAGCAGGGCTGAGGGGCAGGATTTCCCACAGTCCCACTCACAAACATTCACACTGTCAGTTTCTGAGCCTTCCGACCATTTCTCCGGGAGGTTTTCAGGGTTTCCCCTGTACAAAGAGCTGATTAAGCACAGATGGAAACCACCAATCTCTTCAACACACGCATACAATTTTTGCTTCTTATAGAAGGCAACGGGATTGGCCCACTCATGTTATTTTGCAAAATTAAACACCCTGATGCTTCATGTTTATAGCGAAAAAGGTTTATGGCCAAATAAGTGAAGTGTTTCAAAACATTCAATCTGAAAGTACACAGGAAGGCATGGAATAAACCAAGATATTTTGTCAGAAACAGGCATGGTATCCAAGAAGTTTAAACAGGATTTCTTAAAAATCCAGAGAGCCCTAGAAGACAATTTACAAAAAAATCCAAAACAACTGTTAAGCAATCTGGGCATGAAAAAAACTTGTAATTCTGTAAAAATCAGAAAAAGACTCTTGACAGCACTCCTGAGAACAGTGAATTGCCAGAGAAGTTCCATGCAACAAAACACTTAAAAAGACAGTTTAAGTAGTAAAGGAGATGAGGTATCCTTTAAAAATACCCAGCTAGACCTGATACTATTAAGGCTTAATTAGGCCTGACAAAAGCTTGCCACAAAACACGGACCAAAAGACTTTGCAGCAGACAGAGTGACTCCTTTAATGAGTAAAAACAATTATTTGATGTAATCTCTGGATTTAATATTATGTCATTAGTCAAGTGCATCAAGTCTCCTGCATCCTAAGTCTCAAAATAAGCACAGTTTAAAGAAGAACAGGACAAGAAAAGAGTCACTGCAATAAAGCTGCCTCTCTGTTATCAAATCAGGAATGGACACTTCAATCTTTGGGGGCTGAGGAAGAGTTAACAGCAGTCCCTGCAAACAGCTCAGTCTGGTAGCACAGCAGATTTCACACTGCCCTCACTACGCTCCAGTGAGTTACTGTGCAAAGGATATTCCCTCCTATTAAAGATTTTCATGCTATTATTTAAAAACTCCCAAGAAAAGAGTTTTCTGCAGTCACACCTTGCCAACTTGAATGCCAACTGCAGTGCCAACCATATTTCCCATGTGCTTTACAAGTGTTTGCAGCTAATACTGCCTCAGTTCACGTGACTTCACTATAAAACACTTATTACAGCACATTTTAAAGAGAGATGCAATTATTATACAATCCACACAGGCAAAGCACCCAGATCAGTTCTGCCTCTTGTAGCTCTCAAGTTCAATGATATAAAAACTGTGCTGTGATGCTGAAGTTTTGATTTAAGAAATGGAAGAACAGGATAGGAAGACTAGGAATAAACCTCTCTCCATACGCTCATTTCAAACTTAGACAAATATCAAACCAGCCATTTGTGCTTTTTGTTGATAGCAAGATCCCAGCAAATCTGTTCATGTATACTTAGTTCCTGTATACTTGCAAAATTATCTTGACAATTACAGTGACTGAATTACGGATAAGGAAGTAAAAAAGTAACCTTTGTTACGGCTATCGAGCGATGATAAGAATTTGATATGATTGCTGGTTAATGTTTTTCCCCCACTGTGTTTACAGCCAAAAGCATTACTACTCAACTGACAATACAATTATTTTAGCAGACAAATGAAAACTGAATGGACAACAGAATTAGTATTTCCAAAGCCTGAATCTGTCCTCACTAGCAGAGTGTTCAAGTGCTCATACATCAAAAAAAGAAGTGTTTGCTTTTTAACAGTTCTCAGATACCAGAGGCTCAACTTTAGTCTATAGTTACCTTGAAGTGTGATTTGAGTCGCTGGTCTTTGTTGTAGTATTCCCAGACTGTATGCTGTTTGCTTCACTAGGAGGATCTTTCACAATATCCGACTTTGGTCTGTGAGAATTGGAGGGAAGAGGGAGATTATGATGTTGGTTTAACTGCACAATTAACCAATGCACAGTGCTACTGAAATCGTATCACGTTTAATATGCATCCTTCAAACTTACTTAGTCTTCTTGTTAGTGTTCTTCTTTGTAACACTTGGACTAATTTCCTTCTCTTTGTCAGGTTTTTCTTTGTCTTGTTTTTCCACTTTCTCCTTCTTCTCCTTCTTAGGTGGTGGTGGGGTTGCATATTGCTGGGCAACTTGTTGTGCCACCAACTGAGAGTTTATTCTAGGTTTTCTGTAACGACAAGGAAAAGAGAGATCTATAGTCAGTTTTACACAGTAAAAATAACTACACTGAGAGCAGTATGAAGATTTATTTCAGCAACCAGGGAAGAACACTCCACTTAAAGAACCAAATGGATGTCCTTACTTGATGTGAAGTACTACTGCTGTAACCAAACAAGACAAACGTTAAAAGAAAGAAATACTCTGAACTGCTGTTTCATCAGGTTTTAGCATCTAACATTCTTAAGTATAATGCTCCCTTTCTTCATCTATGTCATGAAGTCACAGCCAATTTTGGGGGGACAATAGTGAAAAAGCAGCTTTCAAGAAGCTGCCAGCCATGCACCGTGCCCACACTTTAAGAAACGGAACAGAATGTGACAAAAAAGTTTCCTGATAAACATCAGCCTCCTTCATATCTTTCAATTTAATTTCTCAAATGAGCTTCTGGTTCAGCAGCAGCAAACCTTGCTCAAATAACAAAGAACAAGAGAAGGTAACTGAGCTGACTTTGTCCCGCGGGCTGGGCCCGAAGCCGGCTGGCGGGAGCACAGGAGACAAGTGGGCATTCACACTTGCACTGGGAACGGCTGTGCCAGCCTCCGACACACCGTCCTCACCCCATTGTCTGCAGTCCCCAGTGTGCTCAGACAAAAACCACAAGCAAACTGCCCTTCAAAGGCTGCTTCCTCTGCAAATTACGGCTTACACAGAGAGGAGCTCCACATGTAACCAATACCTTGGTTATTGATCCTCACGTATCCCACAGGAATTGGTACCTTTGTCTCTCCTGCATTCCTCATCCAAACTCTAATGCCCTCTCTTGACTACTAAAAACCTTCCCCCCCGGCCTATCACAAAGCAATTTATACTCTGAATACTCTTGACTATTCATGATAGATTTGATCCCTTCAACTTGCCAGAAAGATCTGTGCTCCCTGTGTCCACACAGCTTCTGGGAGAGGAACAGAAACAGGTAATCAACTCCATTAGTCGTCCATAATAAACCAAATACTAACTGCAACAGTTGTTCAGGCTTGTCCAGAGCTGCTAAATTGTTCATAAATACAACTCAAATTTTGTACATAGGTCAGACTACAGCAGATTGTCAGTGAAAGCTGCACCCAAGTACCATCAGCTCTACAGCTGGCACACAGAACCCCAGGGGTTTTTGCTGCAGAGCTCTGTACCTGCACTGAGCTTTTACTACAAATATCTAGAGAGATTTCAAGCACCTACTTAGTGGTTTGATGTGTTGGAAAAAAACATAAGCCATTACTTGCTCACACATTACATTTGCACTGAGAGACAATACACACAATGGAACACCCAGAGAATTTCTACTCCCTGTCATGGGAAAATCCAGATATCTGCTAAGTCTCTCTTGGTACTGGTTTCCTGTATAAAGGTACTAAGATGTTCTTACTGAAGCCAGATATGCCCAATATCTCATTTCTCTACCACAGATTATTATAAAGTCTATGCAACAGGCCCCCGACCCATCTCAACACCTGGCATTTGGACTTCTCACCCAACACAGAAACTGTAACTCAGTTGATGCTACAATCTGCACACACATCTGAGTGAACAATGATCCGGTCTTCAGCCTTAAATAACTGCGATACTGAAACGTTTTGTAGATCAGATCAAGCAGTCACCTGTTCCACAGAACAGTGAAGATATTTAGCATCCTTGAAATCCAGTACACAGCAATTTCTGTGTGACTGAGAATAAACACGTAAAAAGAAGTGGTTTGGTTACATGGAAAAGATTTTCAGATTGATGCAGCCACACTAAAAGCTGACAACAGTAACTTGTGTCAAACAACCTGCTCACCGCCTACTGAAAAAAAGATAAAATGTCAAGAAATCCTCAAAGAGAGGGCAGATACCATCTCCCTGCATGATTATACATGATTAACCCCACTGCTTGAAGCTGCCACTTCTGCCCAGACTTACAGTTACTTGCTGTTTACACAACCAGCTAAGTCAGAAACCCGAGCCATTCATGGGAAATCCCAGTTCACAAATCTGAGAGTTTTTCCCACTTTGCACAACTCTGATGTGCTGCTTGTGATGTGATTTCCAAGCCTTGTGCTCAACCTGTGCAGCTGCTGAGCTGCCCTTCCTGTTGCAGGAGTGTTGCACTGCTTGAACAGAGATACAAATTTTAAAATGGGAACTAAAATAAAAACCAAACCCACATAGATACGTCCCACCGTATTTCCCTAGAGAAGGCTGGAATGGCAAAAGGACCAGCCTTGAAGCACTCCTGTGGAGACGCTGCCCCGTGCTCTTCTGCTCCTTATCTGTGCCTGTGACAGCACACTGCATTTATTAAGTTTTATCATCTTTTGGCCAGTCACTGACCTAACCAGCACAACTTCTCCAAAATCCATGTTTACATATTCCCTCTTACCCACCAGGACGGCTTGCTGGTGAGGGCAAAGCCAAAACTGGAAAGGAAGAGAGCAGGGAGCAGCCAGGGACCTGTGGGAAGGAGAGCCAGCCCTGCTCATGGGGTCCCTCCTGCCATGAGGAAGGAGCACAAAGCCACTGAGACTTTGGTCAACGCTGAGCATGTTTCAAGATCTGCTGCGCTACTAGAACAGACTTTTTTTAAATAATGCAAATAACCCAACAACTTTCCAGTTCCCAATCTGACCATTTTACCCATGCTGGCAGCAAGCTTAGGAAAAGGGTAAAAACCAGGTAATTTAAGTAACTGGCATAGGCATAGTTATAATAATAGGAGTAATAAAATCCTTCAAGTAAGGCCCACACGGCCACAACAGCCAGGACACACTGGTTAAAAGTCCTTTACTAAAAAGCCAAGCAAAGCAAGTCTAGCAGCACATTTTTAACCACAGCAAACTATAACCATAGGAACCACAATTGAGTAAAGCAGCTGCAACATCCAAAACCTACTCCAAGTTTCCCTGCCTACCAAAAATGATTTATTTGGCCACCTCCAAAGAGAATGCTTCAACCCAAATACACCACTATTATATTAAAGTAGTTATCACTTAAGCAGAACAATCTGAACAGAAAGTTGCAACTACTTCTGAACTTTATTTGTAAAAATAAACAGCTACAGAAATAAGTATTAACCATTTTTTATCCCAAGATCTTCTCATCAGTTTACCTTCTGCAACATTAAAGTGTTCAGGTGCACAGAGAATACATCTAAGTGACAAAAATCAAACCCTAACTCAGCCTCTTCAAGCTTTCTAACCAGCACTCATGCTTAAGGAACAACTATGTTGTAACCTACTATAAGGCTGTAAAGTATCAACACTACTCACAACTCACAGCTAAAAAGATCAACTTGCCAAAAATTATCTGAAGAGATGCAATACTTAGACTCAGTTCTTGAATTTTCAATGCAAGTATGTGAAAAAGCTGTGTTTTCTCCTACCTGAACTTCTTTATGACAGTAAACTTATGCTTTGCTTGGGCAATTTCCCCCTAATTTAGGTGACAGCCTGAGTAAAGACTGAGTAAAGATCCAACACTGATGTGACAAACAAATGCACATCATTTTTCTTTTTACAACATGAAGAAGATTGTCTTCTCCCCCTCTAAAACTAAGAGCAATTAAAGAAAATTAAACTGTGCTCTCAAAGTTAAGTACAGATAAATAAATTGTTTCATATTAATTGAACTGTACTTTACATCCCAGGAGCAGATATCTGCACAACAACTCATGACCTTTGCAGCAAGGACACGCTGCTGCATGAAAAAGCTGAAATATATGTGTCTGCTCTAAGAATGGCTGTGGCACCTGGGTCTCTTCACCATCAACTCCCGTAAATGATGCACACAAATAATCTTTACTGCCTTTTAGTAACAGACTTCACAGAAACACTGTGCCTGCAAATATATACTATATGCAAATATACAAATATATATATACACTACATGCAAATATTGTACCCTCAGATTGCCATGTGAAGTGACACTGGGATGTTTCACCCATGGGAAGTGGAATAAATGCAGGACTTTTCTGAAGGGCTCACTGCTTACACTGCCATGCTCTTTTAATAAACTAAAAATTTAAAAGCCAACTGTAACTTCAAGGTTCTGGCAAGCAGTGTTTTACTTCTGTAACTCACAGCTTCCCTTTAAAGCCTGTCTCAGAACCAAATCCAGAGCACGGACACCCAGGAATTCTGCTGCCGCACTCGTAACCCCTGCAACCAGGCTCAGGAGTGCAGAGCACAAATCACCACACACATCCAACACGGGAGTTACTCAGACCTGGATTTCAAGAGGGATACAGAAGGATAAGTTGCACCTCATTTTTCATGGGACTCTAATTTCTGTATCTGTTTGGGATTTCTCTGGCCCCTCTGCCTTGAGAAAAGAGAAGGCACCTGTCTCCTGCAGACACCACAGAACGGGGAAGCGACAGGGCTTTATCCCTACAACAACACAGACCTTGAGGGACTCCGGCAATCCCCAGGAACGTGGATCTAATTACAACTGCTCTGACTTCCCTACAACTATGTTATCAGAAGAATGAAAGTGGCATCGAGTGGGATTTCAGAGTCAAAAGCCTCATGTAACGTGAAGTAGGGAGGATTTGGATAATTTCATGCTGTTCTGGCTTTGATGCACGCGGCGATACCAGCCGACCTCTGCGCGGCTCCGTGGCTCTTTGAGAAAATGTGTTTCATGCACTGTGCAGTGTGAAGTACATGATTATTTTAATAACCCCAGCCACACATGAATATATCTTTGCTCAAAGAAAAACAAGAAAAAAAAAGACTGAAAGTATTTACAGTGTTTATAAAACAGTTAGTGCCAAAACAATAATACAACAAGCATCCTTCTGAGCATGAAGCAGGATTAGAAACTAACCCACGAGCACAAACTAAATTAACATCCCCTCAAAAGAATTTTACATCCAGAAGAACCAAAGCTTTGGAGAAATTAAGTTACAAACATGATGGGGTGAGCCCTCATTCCTACATGCATATTTTCCAGCTCATTTGTGATGACCACATGGTCCTTTTTAGCAACAAGAGAAAGGATGAACGGACACATTGTCCTTAGAGTAGAACTGCAAAGCAGTATGGAAGCTGTATACATTTATCTCAAGTTCTCCACGTGATCCAGGACCACAAAGCAACAACAACAACAACAGTAAAAGAAGACTAGAGGGACAAACTGCAAGAAATATGCGACTGAGCAATATTTTGCTGAAAGAACAGATTTTTCCTTTAACACTGATGTGCTAGCACTGTGTTTTTATTTAGAAGACATATATTTAAAAATACAGAAGTTCATCTAAGGAACACCCACTTGTGGGTCCCAGGTGTTGGGCACAGCAACATGTTTGAAAGACTCCGAGTATAAGTCTGAATATTTTAGAAAAAACATGAACGAAAACAACAGCTTCACACAAAGCAAGCAAGCGTTTGTCACAAAATTAACTAAGTACATTTATAAGTTTACAGCCACCTCCAAGAAGTGTTCAACTGTTCAGTCCTCCTTGACCATCCAGACCCTGTCTTCTATCTCCTCGGAGGAGTCAAGAACAGGCAACAGAGATAAAGAAGACTCAGTTTTGCTGATAACTACTCCTGGCCATGACAACAAACCTTGAGCTGTTCACATTTCAGAAGAGTTTTTTCAACTTCTTGTTTGTCCACCAGAGGTTTTTAGACTTCAGGTCACTTCTCACAGATGGAAAAATCCTTTCCCCCCCCACACCCCATCCCATACTTACGTTTGTAAACTTTAAAAAGTTCAAAATTATTTGCAGTAGTTAATATTTAGTGGGCTCAGACAAAGCTGCCAGCTTTCTTTTTGGATGAAAACCTGCTTTTCTTCTATTTTTCCCACTTTTCTTTTGAATCAAATAAGAATGAGACAGTTATTAAATGAAATGCAAGCTGTCACCTGCATATACAGAAGAGGACAGGCATTACTGGTTGCTGGGAAGTGTCTGGTCAGTGCCACCAGAGGAGAGTTCAGACTCTGAATGATGCCTGTAAAAAGAATACTCAATTCTTGCTTGCTACAGGAGCCTCAGCATTACTTATTTTTAAATATTTGGGCATGACTACAAATTAAAGTGTATAAATAAAAGAGATTTATTTCCAGAGTTGTCACTGCACAGATTCTGCAGCTCACATTTCTGATTTTTTTTTTTTTTAGTGAAAACACAGTTCTAAGAGAGTCCCAGAACTGCTCTATAAACTATTTCACTATGACTGCTCAACAGCACAGTGTTATAGGTTCTCCAATACTTTTACAGTTCTTTGTTAATATACATTGTTCCATATAATCCCATTACAAAAGTCTAAAGTCACAGCTGTAAGATATTTTTGGAAGCAATTTGACCAGAATTTTGCCACGCCAAAGCGGAGTACTCGCAGAATTCCTCAAAACACCCATTCTAATACAGTACAGAACTGGAAACTGCAAATACCATTTGCTGGCATCAGCACAAATCCAAAGTTGAAAGTGAATCTGGACCATTCACCTCCTACCAAATTAAGAAACATCTTATATGGTGCTTCTTGCACAGCTGGACTTAGGACCTGGTAGGCTGCCAGCAAGAAAGGAGCCCTGAGCCAGACAACAGGGCTATTTGGGATTTTGTTGGAAAATTTTCAGCAGAGAAGCATCATTGTTTGCATTTTAGCAAGCATGTGGCCTCTGCTTTGGTTTGTTTTGGGTTTTTTTTTCCACAGGGAAATTGATAAACCACAGAGCAGGTTTTCTGGTTATAAAGGGCTGAACCTGAGCAACCACAAACCCGGGTCTGTTCTACCAAGTCCCATGGGCTCTGCTCCTTGTCCATGTCTATCACAGAACACTATAAAATCATGCAAAAAGAGATATCTAACACTGTATGGTGCATGCGTTTTGGACCACAGGTTTATCCTGATGTGCCTCTGTGGAGGGTTCCCGATACCAAGCAGTTTCAAGACAGCAGCAAACAGCAGCTTCTGTACACTCTGGAGAACAGGGAGCCAAAAGCAAGAGTTAAACAGAAGTTGTTCTCCAGGCTTCTTTGCTACCAGAGTGAGGATTGAAAATAGCAGTGATGATGAGTAACAACGCTGAGTATCAGTTATTGGAACAGAGCCTGACGTTTACTTAAGCGCTAATACCGTGAAATTTAACTTACTGTGTCTGCAGGAGGCAAAACAAAAGTCATGCTGGAGTTCTGGAAGAAAGGCTGCTGTTCCTCCTTTCAGAGGAAAAGCCTTCCTGGAAGCACAGTCGGTGCTGGCAGCCTCACCTGCCTGCTCACCTGTAGCACCCATCTAAGCAGATCATTTCATATCTAATCTGTACTAATGAGTGCCAGAGAAAGCCCCGAGGCCGCCCAGCAGAGACTCATCCCACAGCTGCTGTCTCTGACTAGTCCACATCCCTGGAATAGGCTTGCTTGGATGCTCCCAGCCACTCCCAGCTCCATCCCTGGAGCTGCAGCCCCCACACCTGCGTGGTGCCCACCTGCACAGCTCCCAGTCAGCGGGCAGTGCAGGAGCTCTGGGTGTATAAATAAATACAGTCACACACCACACCCAGCAGGACACTGCTGAAGAGCTCTGTACTCTTAGTAAGGATTGTTCTGTGTTCATCTGCTGGAATTAACTTCCAATAGGAACATCTTTTAAGGACTAAAGTGGGGAAATGTGTGAAATAGCTTTTTCTGCTTTCATTAAAAAAATAACATTTCCTTAAATAAGGAGTCCAACACACTTCTAAATTAGTGTAAAATTAGTAAAGAATTGGCAAAACACCAAATGTACCATGTTTTAAGACCATTTTTGTCTCATTTGATGGGGAAGCAGAACTGTCCAAGTGATCACAACTTCATTATGCTTACAAATACTATAAAATTACTACTTCTGATTCATGACTATATACAAAATATTCCATCTAGTGGAAGGTGTCCCTGCCCATGGCAGGGGGTTGGAACAAGATAACCTTGAAGGTACCTTCCCACCCAAACCATTCCAGGATTCTATGACTCTATAAGACAAAAGTAGATAGCCAGAAATACAATTTTTCAGATGATTTCTTGCCCCATTATTTTACCAAAAAAAAAAAAAAATTCTATGAAGATTTTTTAATGGTCCATTTAAAAAAAATCATAAATTAAGAAAATGCAGCACAATACATCTCTTCTGCTTAAAACAAAACTCACAATATGTAACAGATTAAAATGGCATCAATGCCCAATTGCAACATCACCCTAAATTCCAGTTGAACAAAAACAACTTTACAACTCCCCTTCCTGCCCTCTACCACCAGCAGTAGTTAGGTCCATGGCTGTGTGTTCCAGAAAGAGCATTGCTTCCTATTCATTTATTGCATTTACAGGGAAGAAGTTCTACAGCAGCAGAAAAATTGTGTGAATACACACAAAAACCACAACTGAAATGAGATGCAACTGTAAATGTAAAGATCATCCCGAGCCCAAACTTGAAAGGATGGCCTTGAGATCCCAAAATCATTCTGCTTAGGTATGCAAATTTCCTTAGTCACCAATAATTTTACTTCTATGTTGCAAGTGCTGCACAAGCTTCATTTCTGGAAACTTAATGCAACTGCCCTGCTCGTGCTATTGACCCGTCACAGATCCACTTGGAGCTTCAGTTTAATCCATCACTGAAAATTCCAATCGGTACTTTGTACACCCAAAGAGTAAAATTTATCATGCAGCTGCTTCTGGTGTTTTCATCTACGGCCATACCTTACTGAAAAATACCAAATGTTCCATGATTTACAGGGACTTACAAAGTTGTTATGGAAAATCACTGATCTCAGCACAAAATTTACTTGCCTACAAGCACCAGAATGATGATAAAACTAAGGCCATTTTACTTGCTTGACAAAAATAAGCTGCTCTCACTAGCAAAAATTTGAAAACAGTTCATAAAGCTGGCAGCAACCAAGATGCGTATAATAAAATACACAGATTTACAACAAGAACAATTACTTAAAATACTTCTTCTTATTTAACTGTTTATGAAGTTATGTGTAATCCTGAGAAAAGCAAACTGGCTCAAAACTTCCTGGTGAGTAACAAAGTGCAGTTGGCAGCATGAGGGGATAAATGAGTCTGATAAAAATTTAACATGTAGATTCCCCAAAGCAAGTGCTCATGGTTATTGGATTATAAATTCAAATAACAAAAATATGAGGTAAATAATAGTTTTTAGCACTAAAGCTAGAAACTAGGAATACCAGGCTTGGTGTTATGAAAGTACCTTATCACTGCTGCCAATATATATATTTCTGTTTCAGACACTGAAATCCTGACCAATAATGGAAATTGTCACGTATAATCGAGCTTGACATGTCCCATCTGTGAGCATCTGCCTCCAGGTTTTGGGATACTCAAGTCTCACACTTCAAAATCACAGCAGGAGAGAGACCAAACTTGGAAAACAAGGAACAAAAAGCAGAGATGTGGAGAAAACGAGCTCCTTAAAAAAAAATACATATGTCAGTTAAATTCTCAAGTTGATCCCCTATCATCAGTCCAGAATTTGGAGAATTCTGCTTAAATACACATAATATTTACTGCTTGAGAAATGCAAATCACTTGAATACCCAACCAGTGGATAGAGAGGCACAATGGCTTTTCTTAAAAACAATGAAAGGGTTTCTACTAAGCAACTCTCGCAAAGTGCCCTCAAAATACATGGGCTGGTTTATCAGAGCAAAATTCTGCTATGCTTGCATGACACTGGAATACTCTACACTTAAAAATGAAGACTTCTCTATCATTTACCAACCAGGATAAGTCCAAATAGAAGCAAAATGAGAAACTACCATTTCTACAACAGATTCTGAATAGACTTAATAGGCTCTAAATCTCTAGGGATGCCATAAAAAAAGAAAAAAAAAAGTGCCAATTGAGCAAGGCAGTAATTTTAATTCAGCTACATCAGACACTGCAGGCTTTACCTAAATGAGCAAAAACTGAGCTTTTCCAGCAAGCCAAACCTCCTTTTTATTAAAAGAACATCAATGATAGGATTTCCTTTCATATGAAAGCAACATTTCAAGAGCCCTTGAACAGCCAGGAATGCAGCTTTATGACAAAGCCCCAGCCTGCAGCAGCCACGCACTTTGAGAGAGACATCAGGGCTGCTTCAAGGTGGAGCAGACACTGCTCGGGAAGCAGCACAGGGAGCTGGTCCCACTGGTACCAGTAAGTGGTACCCCACCTACTCCCTCACACCTCTGTCCCAGCACCATCAGCAGTGAAAAGGTCACTGCCAGTGGTTTAGAGAAAACCCCACTGCTCAATTACCCAGCTTGCTTTTCTAAACACGCCAAGAAATGAAAGCCGCTCTGAAGGACGGGGCAGGCAGACATGCATTTTCAAAAGGCCACCATGTGCTCAGAGGAGCTCTTTTTCCCCATTGTGTTCTCTGAACACAATGTGATAAGTGAACACAGATGTACCAGTGACATTTGGGGGTGTCCGGCTCCAGCACTCCCGCACACGCTGCCGCTGCCCGGGAAAGCCGCAGGGAAAGTCAGGCTGCCGTCGATAGCCGCTGTGCAGGCACTGTGGGAACACCACAGCCCCACAGCACAGAAACTTTTGCTTTCAGAATTATTACTCCTGGGCGTGAGGAACTGACCCAGATGGTTTCAAAATTTGCCAGGAAACAATATTACAATACTCAGTTTGAAAGCTCTTCCTCCCACTAGCTAGAAAGTCTTAGCAGGAGCTACTTAAGTAAACTTTGGTTCCCACTTGGAGTACCAGTGTGAGTTACCTGTATGTGCCTAGCGTGAAGTGGGACAAGGCAACACAACTACCTTTGTAAATAAAACTAGCAGAGAGTGCTCTCCTACGCAACAAAAAGCCAGGAATAACTAATTACAAGAACAGAAACATTTCCGAGTTCTCCACAAGTTGATCTGTAGATAACAATGATAACTACTTGTCCAGACAAACTCATTTTTCAAGAAAGTTCTCAGATAAGATAATCTTGAGTGTAAAATGCTGATTTTATTGTCCTACCACTGTTTTCATCCTGATTACTCCTATTTTGCAGCTTTGCATAGTACTCACGTGGCTTGTGTTTATCTGTACGTACATGAACACACCCACCCAAAATCCTGAATTGCCATCAGTCTGATACAAGTCCCAAGGAGGGAAAGCAAGCGAATTCAGTGAAGAGTTCCTTTCCCCCCACTTCTTAACTCTTCCAAACAACTCTGGTGTTCCATCCTGGAGAAGCAGTTAGTCTCACTGAAAACTACCGGTTACACTGTGATCCTGCGCCAGCGGCAAATCACTCCAACTGCCCTGGCACCATCATTTAAAGTCATTTTCCATTTAAAGACTCTCACATCAGCACCAGCACAGCCTTTCATTACCCATCCCACTTAATACCCACAATCTCTCCACAGCTCACTCACTCGGTCTCCACTGACCAGGCAGCACACAGAGACTGACGTGCGGATTATTGGGATTCCTAATGCTTCTCTCCCCGCTGGCCGAGCGCGGAGCTCTTGGCAGCCTGCCTGACCCGCAACACGTGTGGGTTTGTCAGCCTAATGCACTCTGTCATCTGCACAGTCTCGGGGCGAAGCGGGCCCCGACGGCGTGCGCACGGCCACGGCCGACGGCTCCCAGCAGTTCCAGCTACTTCACTTCCCAGCACTGGTGGAAAAGGAGGTACGGAATTGAGTGTCTGGGTGTTTGCCACCGTTTGATTTCCGAGAGGCAAATATGTGAGGTAAGAACAGCAGCATCCAGCACGATCCTTTAACCAAAGGCTGGAGAGTCAACACAAGGCTTTCTCGTACAAAACATCCGTCCTCGCTTGACTGTTGTCTTGCGATGACTCAAAATCCGCACATCAAGAATACAGATCTGAGTAATTCCTTTTTATACGACCTACCTTCTGTTAAACTAAATAATGACAGTGAAAATTCAAAGATATGGGCTTAACAATTATTTGTGACCAAGTCAGTTGTCACTCATGGATTTAAGGGGTTGTTGCTAAGCTGTCCCTATGCCTGGCAATTAGTCAGGGCAGAAAGAAACAAGGTTTGGGCATTTTTCTGTATAAAAGATATACTGAGGTATTTTTAGGTGTGAGACAATGCATCAGCCCTGTAAATCCCACTGTAAATTCTTACAGAATGAATATACAACAGGAAATACCACACAACGTGCAAATAGCAAATAAATGCAAATTTACCATCATGTGTAACTAAGAAGTGTCATGAAAGTGAAACTGGTTTGTAGATGAATGAAATACAGAAGCCAGCAGAGATCTTACTTGGAAATTGAAGAAAAGAATACTCAGAACACAGCTGAAGTTTCACTTCCTCTGTACAACAAAAGAGAACAGAAAGCTCAAGAACAGCTTGGCACATCCTCTACAACCTCCTCAGACAACACACACTGCCCTGACACACCAAGGTTTTCTACTTTATATCTGATATCACGTTACAGATATTTTGTGAATTATAAGAGCAGGGAAAGATAAAAACTACCAACTATGTAACTAAATACAGGGATTTTTGGGCAACATATCACAAACTTTTTTTGGTGCTAATAAACACATACCAATTATTTTAGAACAGCAAACACAGTAACAAAACAACTAAAGGAACGACACTACTAAGCTGTGTTGGGTTGGCTTCTGGTTTAAATGAATCATCCAGCTCCCAGCATCACAATACCCAGGCACCTCAGTCTCAGGTGTATTTATTAAGAGAGCCCTTGGTTAGGGTTTATTTCCACTGAACTACAGGGGAAGTTTTTTTGAGCTCTGGGACTACACCCCACTGGTGATACACATCTACCAGATTAGAGAAATTACTCGCTTCTGGAGATTTACAAAAATGACTCAGTGGGATTCTACTATGTTATGCTGCTTCCTCCTCTAATTTCTTACTGGATTTGTGCAGCTGAATGCTTATCACTAGAATTTCCAAGTTAAAGCAAGCTAAAAACAGAACCTTGTTTTTACTCTAACGCATTGCGGAAAACGGAGTTGAGCAACCACTTCCTAAGGAGCTCCTACCCGCACTCTGCACCAAAACTGGGGAGTAAAAGAGCACAAGCTTTGGGGTTGGCATAACTTTGTGAGCAGTTACACACATATGAACCATTTAGAGGCAAAACAAGAAAATATTTCTCATCACCATCTCTTTTCATAATCTCTGGGGTCACTTAGAGCAGCAGCAAGTGCCAGGATTCAAACCAAACAAGCTTACCCCATCTGTCTGCACTGTCTACATGAAACAGCCCTGCCTGTTCCTGCCATTCCTGGTTCCCAAACCCACCTATTCCCCCTTGACGAACCCACAAAGCCAGAGGGGTTGGCACCAGTGCAGTAGCAGCTTTGTCATTCACGGTGAATAGTGAGGAAGGTTCTGAATACTGAAGCCCCAGCATGAGTATTTACAGCCTGACCTGGAACCCAAAACGTCTATTAACATCTTTAAAAGTGGAGTAGCAACTTTGGAAAAACATGCAGGCTTAAGCTGACTACCTGAAATTGGTCACTTCTACTAAATATACTGGGGTATGTGAGGCAGGAAAGGTTGAAGCAACCCCTTCATCTGTAATAACACAAATCTTTCCTTTTCCACTAAGTTTCCTCGGAAAAAATTGAAAGCAATCAAATACTACAGAAAAACACATGGAAATTATCATTATGGCACAAAAACAAAAGCAAAAAAGCTTTTATGTGCCTCCTTTTAACAAAAGAAAGTCCGCTTGACTGACTTGAGCCCACGCCCCGAGGCAGGGGCTTGGTTTGGTTTTGTTTCTGTTTATTTCACAGTTTTCCTGTTTATTCAGCTCCTTCCCTCTCCTGGTGGCAGCCAGGGCAGCACGGGCAGGTGGCTCCATCCAAAACCAACAAGCAGCCCTTGATCCTGACAGCCACTCCACGCTGCTCTTTGAAACACAGATAGCCGTGTCCTTGTGAACCTGGAAAAAGCTTCAAGTCTTCTCTAAAGGAAAAGGTAGCAAATCACCTCAGAGCTGCCTTGAAAAGAACTCCTGTTTTTGACCCCAAGTGTCACATTAAGCTCAAAGAAGGTAGTGGAGGTGAAGAGGGAAAAGGCAACAAGTTACACAGTCAAAGCTTGATGTAGCTTAAATGCTACTTACACAGTGCTTAAAAAACTACCAGCGTGAGTTGGAAGAGAATCCTTTGCTCCTTCCCTGGAGGCTGCAGACATTTCCCAGAGATGCTGGTACAGCTACCAAATGCTTGGGATGCATCTGGCTTCTCTGCTCACAGACAAATGCACTTTGGTGGTGCTTCAGACATCCTACACTGAAGTTTAACCTCAGTGACACCAATTCCACCAGCTTCAAGTGAACTTTTGCCTTACACAGGCAATGGACTGACTGAGGGATCAGGGCTGAAGGAAGAGTAACATGAACCTTTTAAATGCATTTGTAGCAGAAAACCTGGATATTAAACATCTTTTGCTCATTTCAACATCCCCAGCAGTGCTCTTCTTTGCTCTACTTCCTTTGGGAACGGTGTGCTTGCATTAAGGTCTACATCCAGGTCTCTCATTCTCCTCATCTCAGGTACACCCAGCCAGCAAAAGAAGCAGTGTGCTTCTCCATCACTGTACTGCCCCAACAGTCCCCTTCTCTTTACAGCAGCAACTAAAACACAAGTTTCACCAAAGCAGACAGACTCCCATCACAGTACTTCGTCAAAAATGTCTCCAAGAGAAGGTGTTTCTTGGGAAAGTGGGTTTTTAATTTAAACAGATGTTGTCTCAAAGGCTACCACCTCAATGACTGACATGGAGTGACATAAAATACCTGACAAGCTTATAAAAGCACCTTGAATGATAAAGTCTAAAGAAGCTGACCTGTTAATGGGCAGCATGTACAATGCCCACTGCAAAACCAGGACACAAAGCCTTTGACAAGCTATCTCTTCACTGCTTCAAAAACAAAAAACCACCACAACAGCCTCACACTCACCTGCTCTTATAACACAGGTTCCAGCAACAAAATCTTCTTCTGTATTTCTTTTTTTGTATCAGCAAGAACACTTATTCCCTTTTGGTCCACTCACAGGAGAGTATCATTCCCATAACACAGGTTCTAAGTTTTCTGTCAGAATTTGACAGGCCATAAAGTCCTCCGTGCATATAAACTCTGCTAATCCTATATGCACATACCCTCCACACCACACACGGGTGCACAACGAACCTGTCTGGGTTACAACAGATGAGAAACCTTTTGGATGCTGCAGTACTTTATAACAAGCATTTTACAGAAAGCAGCAGCAACAGTAGCACTAAGGCTGAGATGATCTGCTGGTTTAAGTTCAATGATATCATCAGGAAGACATAAGCTTAGTCTAAATCAATCCCATGAAGTTGGAAAATAGGCCCTCAGACTTGCAAGCCTGCTTTCATGGGAACCACAGAAAACTGGAAAAGTTATTCTAAATGTTTCATTCATTATTGCAATCACAGCATCTCTCAAAGTCTTTCAACCCGGGTAAGATGTTCTTGTATCAGCTGGACTAATTTTTGTACTGATCTAAACTTCCCCCTTTTCAGAACTGTTAGGAACAGCCCACCCACTACACAGGTCTTGGCAGGTAAGGTTCATCCAGATGCCTCAGGACAGAGAAGGAAGATGATTGGAAAAACTCCTGGAAAAGCAGGAGACAGTGGGAGAGGCTGTGAATAACTAATACCTGCCTACCCGCTGAAGCACACTAATTATAGAGAATAATTGAACAACTGCTTTCCTTACTCAGGGAGGTGCAGATAAGAGGCATGGGCCTTCTCATACCTTGGATGGGAGTTTAAAGTGCTCTCAGCTGGCAGCAATGCATAGAAAAAAGTCACCGGCTGTGACAATTAACAGCTTCATTTTAAGTCTCTTTTGTTCAAGTGAGTAACTCTTCCACTCAGACATATTACATGAAACAACCCTTCCTCAACTAAACAGATTTATTCAAGGCACACAGCTACAACCTGAATGCAAAACCCATAAGGCCCTTGATGTTGGGAAGCAGCCACACTGTGTTTTAATGCTGTGGAATTAAAGGTGTAAAGTGGACGAGGGGTCCAGTGTCCTCCTACAACCCCAGCAATACTTCACTGTATCAACTCATTCTTTTTTAAAACCAGATTCTCAGGGAAACTCAAAAACAAAGCCATGCACCAGCCTGCAGAGGAAAAGGAGAGATGTCTACAAAACGAGTTACTTCAGGACATGCACAGACATGTGAAAAATGACCTAGAACTGAGGGTAAGCAGCAAATCCTTAAATGAGATGTAAAGTAAGGTATGGATAGATTTCACTTAAGAAGTTGTTTACTAGCAACATTCCAGGAAAAATGTATTTCAATTAACAGACCTACGTTGATTTTATCCACAGGCTGTCCACTCAATCACCATTTCTCAGAACTGGATGCACAGTGGGAATTGAATCTCTTTGTGGGAACAGGTGTCAACATTTGCTGGAGCTGTGTGCAGTTCTGCCTTATCTCTGTTCCAAACACAACACAACCTTCATTAAAACCTCTCTTCATTAAAGCATCTCAGTTGTGAGATTTTTTGTGCCACTTGCTGCCTGAATTTGAAAAAAAAATATAACACTTTTTTCTATAATACACTTTACACAGAGGCTAAAAAGAGACTGCTTGCATAACAAGTCTTATGCAATTTCCCAAATAAATTTCTACCTTTGTAGTGGGGGAAGATTATGATGACTTGAAGATTTTCAAGGCTGCAGATTTGGCTTCAAAAGCTGAGAGTCCACATGCCATTCAAAATCTTACTGATAATTATTGCCACCACAGCAGCACCCAAAGATCCCATCAGGAACAGTGTCCCACTGGGTAATAACAAAAGTCAACCTGACAAAATACACAATTTATCACCAGAGTATATTCTCTAAAGAAGAGGCTGACACCAGCTAAAGAAAAACAAACCCAAAAAAGCCACCAAAATGCAACTTTATGAACCATCTTCAGCCTGGAGTACTTTGCCAGAGCAAATACAGCAGTAAAGTGTCCCACGTGGAAAACCTAGGCTAAGAAAAAAGCCCACCAAAATACCATGCAACTGCATGATCATCATGAAGATGTTTAAAAAACAAACAAGCTTTCACACTGTAAACAAGCAGGTACTTTCAGTCACAAACAATCCAAGTAACTCACAGAGAGCAAAAACAGAAGTAAAAAATGAAGCCCAAGCAGCAGCACAGAGAAAAATAAGAGAGTAAGGGACTTGTCCAACAGACAAACTTTGACAAATGTTTCCACAGGTCTGAAAAAATGTTTCTTCTCTTTAATTTTTTTGTTGTTTTTGTGATTTGGCCTTTTCTCTCCACTGGCGTTTCTCTGATCTCCACTCAGCCCCCAGCACACAGGGCTGGCAGTGACACCGACCCTGCTGCGGAACAGCAACAGCCTCGTGCACCAAGCCCTGCTCCAGCTGCTGCTCTGAGCAGGAATCTCAAACCCCCACCCGGGGCACAGCTGCAGCCTTGTAGCTGCACTGGGAATATGCTGAAAGTGTCAGTGATTCAGAAAGGGAAAGAAGCCTTAAATTCGTTTTCATTGAAAGTTGAAGAGGTCCACTGCAAGTTTCAGATCTTGGAGGCCCAGGGATTTTCAGCAACAGCTTCAGCTGGGTATCAGGGAGCAGAAGAGGGACATCAAGCCCGGCAGAGGCAGCATCCACCCCGCCAGAAACTACAGACATTAAATTACACTTTCACAACTGAGCTAATCAGCCTCATTCCAAACAGAAGCTGCATTTATCTTCTCAGAACAGCAGACTTTTTTCTTAATTATTCAAGGTCAGTGGCAGTGAATATTGAGCAAACTGACTCAGGAAAGCAACGTAGATAGAAAACAGGAGGGCAGGCAGCCTTACATTTGCTTAGCAGTAGTATTCCATTTTAAAATAAAGTAACTCTTTTTAGAGATGAGAATTACTTTTTAATTAATCACCAACCAATCACATTTGATAAGGTACCTTTTTTAGAAACAGAAATACTAAGTTCTGTACCAGCAAAATTCTCCCTTTTCCACAGAATCACATAGGTTGGAGTAGTCCTTCAAGATAAGAGTCCAACCCTGCACTGCCAAGTCCACCACTAAAGCATGTCTTCAAACACCACACCTACACATCAACTAAGAGAAAAAAACGTTTTCAGATGTTGGGGTGCAAAGGTTTAAGACAACTGAAGTCTTCAGCAGTCAGCTAAAGGAAGAAAATTACATTAATTTTTTATCAAACTCACCCAGAATTAGAGCAACACCTCAGAATTTTGATCACCATCTCTGTTTGCTTCAGATATTCCCAGATGTTAATATAAAAACCTTGAAAGCATTGCACCTCCAATCCAATCCCTACAAGACAGGGAGGTCTGAGGTGCACAGGCTCACCTGCTGCCTTGCTGAAATACACAGCTTTTCCTGACAGGTTTGAGCTTGTCACAAAGCAGAAACTATTCTGGAAGACTCAATACCCATTTCAGCTCCCCTAAAAACACAAGTGGTTAAGGGCTGACAGGTACTGCATAGCAGAAAGGTATTGCATAATTGCCCTGAAATGTCTGTTCAAAAACTCCACAACAGAAATGCGTATCATTCGCAGGAGCTGGAGAGTTATTTCATGTGGCATCCGTAATTACACAGCAGCTGAAGATTTCTGCAAACACAGAAGCAAAGAATAGTTCCAACAGGCCTAACATGAGCAGTGTTCTTGGTTTGACCATGGCCTGATGAGGACATCAGAGAAAAAGAAGGGAAGGGGAAAGGTGCAGAAAGGTGCCTCCATAAGTCTCGTGATGGAACTGACACCTCAGGAACAAACCTGTGTCCTGGGACAAAACACATCACCCTTTAAATGCACAGGGGTCCTCAGGCAATGCAGGGATTGCACGGGGCTGTATTTCCTTCCAAGTTACATCCTGGCTTCCTAAGCTCGTTGGGTACATTATATAACTATTAATTACACCGCTGTTCGGCGTGCTTTTAACTGCAATGATTCAAACCGCTTCCAGGAGCTCACTAATCCAAAGTACAATCCTCTTGACAGCAACTGACAGATTCGGAATATTCAGTTCTAGCTGAAAGGAAGACAAATCAAATCCCTCATCTGTCTGCTGCAAAAAGAGCCAATATTCCTGCTGACCAGACCCACAGCTCCATCAGGGGCTGGGACACGCTGGCCACAGGACAGCTCTGGGAAGCAGCAGGAGCCAAGCTGTGCTACCACAGCAGAGAAAGACTTCTTCCCAAAGGCCACCTTCAAATTTATAGGGAAAAGAGAAAATTGGGTCTGGTTTGCATTTCCTCACAGGCACTGAAAGGTTTCAGCCATCAGCTCCTGGGCCCAGCAGACACCGTCCTCAGACATGTGCTCTGCCTGTGCCCTTCCCAGCACTCTGCCAGCCGGAATCTTCCCTGCAAGCTCCAACACAGTTCTACATGCGTTATTTATCCCTCTCGCTAAGTCATGTGGTGGGGTAATTACTTAACTATTGTAATGATATTTTGCAATGGCTGTACTCTGTTATACTGATTTTCATGAGCTTGCTTTTGCTGCATGTATTGAAAAAAGAGCATATTTTCCTGGAGTATAAAAAAGCCCAAGTTTGACAGTCATTTCAAGCCTAAGAGCTGAGTGTCAAAAGCGAATTTTTAGAATTATCAATGTATTCTTAATTAAAACAATGTTAATATATTATTGGATTTCTGCTGTATCTGCTAACAAGCACAAAATACATGTTTTTTCATTATTCTAATGAAATGTAAAAATAGTTATTAACTATTTGTATGTATTAATGACAAAGCTTTTCCTTCCAATAGAATGTTGTTTTCCTTTTAAAACTCTTCGAGACTTCATTTAGCATAATTACCAAACATTTGAAAGATGAGAGACTGGCAACATTTTTATTAACAAACTCAAGTCAAGACACATTTGCATGTCTTGTTTACCACCACATTAAACTTTACTGGGCTAAATGCTCATCTCAGACTCAGAGAATTGTTACAGTAAAACACTTAAAAATCAGTCCTTTCTATATACTCAACATGATGTAAGCTACACAGCAGAGCAATTAAACAATTATTTATGTCTCCCTACCCCCAGGATGCTCTTCAGGCTATGCATGATTCAAGGTGTACTCGCAGCAGTTTTGTGGAGTGATGAACAGTATTTCAAAAAATATGACAGTCCCAGTAGTTCAGAACTGGTTGGAAAACTTTCTGCCTGAAGCCAGCAGTTCTTCCAGGAGGAACTTTACTTTAAAAGCTGTTAACGATAATACCCTGAACTGGCACAGGCAGGGAAAGCAGCAAGCCACGATAATCGACCTGTCTTACCTACTAATAATCTGCCGGCTATACAAGCAAAGACATGGATACAACTCCAGGGAGAAGGAATATAACCTTTTTGATACAAGTGAGCACGTAGATGAGGCTCATTGAAAACTGTAGCTCTGCAAAATTTGGTAAATCTCTTGGGTTTTTCTGGGTATTTTGTTTCGTTCTGCTTGAAAGCAAGAAAATGTTTGGTCACTGAGATGCTCTCTTTAAAAAAAAAAAAAAACGAACCCCCAAACAAACAGAAAAGAACCACATCCAGAACTGTAGCAGCCCCAGGCTCTGTTCAAGCTTTGGAGGCTCCAGGAAGACCAAGAGCAACGAGCGGTCCAAGGAGTCCTCTGCTTACATGGACACAGACCACGTTATTCCCTGAAGCCTTGTTCAGGGCTCTGTGCAACACAACTCATTTCTCAAATCTTTATCTATTAAAAACATCTACCTGAACAAACAGTCTTGGAAAAAAGCAAGATGACAAAAGACAACCGTGTTAAGTTTCATGTCAACTTATTCCCTTTCTTCTCAACGCATCGATCCCGGAGGCCTGATCCAGCCCTTGCAGCTGACAGCAAAGAGCTGCACTGACTTCTGCAGCCTCTGGACATGACTCAAAAATCAATTCAAGGGGCAAAAGGTCGCATTCTCCCCAAGGATCAACTACCTGTTGAACCAAGACAGACTTGCAAATGCCAGCACACTCGGAAATAAAGCAACCAACTGTTATTAAACTCCTTTCTTAGCACAATGTCCATATTCCCACATCCGTGACAAAGTAAACCTGCCCCTCACACTACACCTTCATGGAAAAAAAAATAAATAAACCACTCATGCTTATGACAGGCTTTTATAAACAAGTGAGTGTAGCACACAGCTGTACAACTTCAGAGTTTTGAATTCAGAGTGCCAGCGGGAAAGTCAGTCTGGCTTAAAACTCAAAAAAAATGGCAAGGGGGAAAAACTAGAGAGATGGAAATAAACCCAAACTACTGCTCAGTGCTATCCTTCACTGTCCCTGCACATTAGGGAAAGCCCTGAGAACTATAACAGGTAAGTTATTACGGATCTTTTTCCATTACTTGCTTGACACGCTGGGCCGTTGGCAGCACGAATGCCTCTTTCAGGCACAAGAAGTGAGACTGTCCTCACATTTTACATCTTTGTAAGCGCACAGGCTGAACATGAAGATGTGATCTCCCATGCATTCACAGAGCAGGTATGCAGCACATGGGCATGATATTCTACCCGTGTCCTGTTTGACATTGATTTTTCTATCAATTTTTTAATTTGTAATTGGAAAAAAAGTCATCCCCTTCATAGGGATAAGACAACTTTTCCTTACCAGAAAGTTTCACTGTTGCTTCTTTGAATGCTGATTCAGTGTCTCTCAGCCCAGCAGTGTAAATTCCTGGCGTGCACTTGTACATTCCCAGCTGATGCAACCCAGAAGCCTCAAGGAACCCTTCACAGGTCTACAATTCTGAATGCAAATGTGTGGTCCCAGCTGGCAGAGGTGCTGCCAAACTGTCACTGTCAATAAATCATCTAATGAAGCTCAAAATTTCACAGCTTGAGCTCTGCTATTCCAGCCCGTCCCTGTGGACAGCCCCACAGTCCCACGGACGCTAACGAAGCGTGTCTCAGATGCATCAGATCTTCTTGACCTCAGAAGTTAAGCAACTTACAACTAACTTGACTCACATCCGGCAATAAGCACTCCTAATTAACGACTCTTAATTGCTGCCAGAGCCCTGTATTCCCACACCCATGACAAAGCATGTTCCTTGCTCTGCTAACCCCTATGTAAAATTGCACAACTCTTGACAATCCCATGCCTTTAGTACCACACAGCAAAGCCACTCGTCCCACACTTCAGGAGCAAAGACTTCACTGTACACGAGAGACACGAAGTACAAAAAGTACCCACTGCACAATTCCAGCAGCCCAACATCACTTGCTTTCTGGCTGCCCTTGCTCTTTTTTTTAACCATTATCTACGCGGTTCAGAGAAAGGAAGATAAACATAGCTTGTTTAAGTTCGACTTCACGTGCAGCTTTTGAGGCGACATTTCAGAACCTGAAGTGCTTCCCAAAAATGAACTTTACCTCCTACAAGCTGTATGTGGACTTCATAGTGCATTTACTTTACAGACAGGTAAACCTGTGCAGGTGAGTTACCTAACTGTCCAGATTCACAGCAAGTTAAAACTCTTTTCTTCCCCCACACAAGAAGCAGTGCCCAAGCTTCCAGCCCCCTGCTTACAGTGCTGGAGGGTACAGAAACACCCTCCACCACCAGCCACTCGGAACAACCCTTTCCTCCCAACATTTACAGTTTCCGTGTGCGCCCTGTTGGAACCGACCGTCTCTGGACATAGATTCTGCTTACACAAGGTTTGCAGCCCTGTATCCCATAACAGGAGCACTCCTGCCCACCTTGAGGGAAGTCCATCCTTACTCCTGATGGGATCATTGCTATGCCTCCCAAGAGCCCAGAAAGGAGCAAAGCAGCCATTGAGGAACAGCAGTTTGCAGGTTAACTCACTCTCCCTGGGCAAAGCTGGATGATGCACACCAAGCTACCTTGAAGCCAACTCAGTGCTGCTGCCACGCACCAGCACAGCCTGAGCTGTCCCTTGGACAAGCCACCCACCCTCACTGCCTCGTGCTTTGCCTTTTGCTCTGACAGAAACCCAGAGCCATCACACACTGCTGCAGAAACTTCTGCAACCCACAGGCTTCCCTGTCAACACTTCTCCTCCAACTGAGACCCACCGTCCTTCAAATCAGGCAGCTGCCAGTCTTTTCTCCACAAGCCAAGCTATTTGTGTGTAAAACCACTAAGACACACATGATTCCCCCAGAATAATTCACCATTTTTATGGGCAGCGTTTTCACGTGATGCAGGTTTACGAATTGCTAATACTATGCTGAATCACAAACATTTCCTAAAGCTTGTTAAATATTTCTGTTAAATTGATCTACACCCATAGATAACAAATGCAAACGGTTTTATTTCTCCGCAAGGTACCTGTAATAACGGAGCAATGGCAGCAAACAGGCACCAACCAGCTCCCTAGCCCTATTAGCATTACAGAGGAAAGCCTCCCCTTCTGCTGCTAATGATGTGCTCTACCCTGTATCCCCAGGAGACAAATGACTGCACTGGCTGATTGACTCCATCACAGGGCCATCATCCATCAATGTATTGCCTCTCTTATTGAAATCTCATCTCAGGAAGAGCAAGTGCTCAGTGCCACTTCCGAAAAAAACAGTGAAAGCACTTTCAGAATAAGAGCTCCAAGATATATAATGAGAGCCAAATATTTCAGCGGAGACGCACATTTCCAGCAACCTGAACAGATCAGCGTGCTTTGTCCACCCAGGACAAGTAAGATTTACGTCATTCTGCTAAACTAGATATTTTTTCTTTTTAATTAAACAAAGGAATGAAACACGTACCATAGACATAAAATTTCTTGATCAAATTATAACACAGACAGTGAATATAATCATACAGATTAAAAATGGCATCCTGAGGATATTTAGCTAGCTGACTTGCTAAAGGGTGAATTCCGGCATCTCTTACACAGGCTGAAATCACATTAACACCATACAAGCCCCACTGTCATCTGCAAATAGAGGGGAAAGAAAATTTAAATCCTTCCACATATTTATTCACTACATAGATAACAAAAAAAAAGGGGAACAATCCTATTCCATTAATAAATACCCCTATAATTTATAAAATGCTGCACATTTGGGACCAGAGTGCAGGGAGTAACCCACACTAACCACTCATCGGGCAGTTTTCTGATCAACTTTACATCACTGAAGCCACCAAATCCCAGCAGTTCTGCATCCTCTGTCCACCTCCCCAAATCGACCACGTGAAGCTGCACATGAATTACCCAGACACGGTTCCACAAGCACAAAAATAATTTAGTTCAGGTAAAATATTTTAGATTATGATCAGTCTCACTCCTGTCTACTCAAAAATACAAATCTGAAGAAGGCAGCTTTATCTCAGGCAAGATATTTTGTCTCACTTAGCACCTCTGCATGTTACAAACAATTCATTATAACTCTGAAATCCCTATGAACAATCTGCTCGAGAAAACATGTCTAAACATTTATTCCTTGTTTAGCCCTAAACAAAATCAAAAACTGACTTGTTTTGCTTCCATTTTATTTAAAGACAACCAATCTGGTAAGATCCTAAAACTAAAGTTTTTGGAACTTCTGACCAGAAAACCATAAAATGGCCTGGGTTGGAAGGGATTCTAAAGATCATCTTGTTCCAGCCATTCTGCCACGGGCAGGGACACCTTCCACTATCACAGGTTGCTCCAAGCCCCTTCCAATCTGGTCTGGAGTTGTTCCAGGGATGGGGCAGCCACAGCTTCTTTGGGCAACCTGTGCCAGGACCTCACCACCCTCACTATGAAGAATTTCTTCCTAATACCTAATCTAACCCTGCCCTCTGTTCAGTTTGAAGCCACTCCCCTTGTCCTTCATGCCCTTGTAAAAAGTCCCTCTCCAAATTTTTAGTATGTTGGTCCTTGTGGCATAAGGGTGTACTCCACAATCCCAGGCCAGTGTCTCCGGAAAGACCACATACAGCTCAAAATCAGGTCTCCCGGTTTCATGATCCATATTTTGGATCCCTACAGGCCCTTTTCCTCGTGCATTTTCAGTATTACTTAACAGAAGATTGGCTGTGGGTGTACTTTGAACTTTTAGAAACACAGAGAGAATTTCAGAAATAAAATACTACCAAAGCAACACCCAGTTTTAACCAATTAAGTTTGGGTTTTGTAGGGAGGACTTGAGATTTACAGGATTTGGAATACACTGAGTTACTGAACAGTCAAACAAAACCCACTGGGCCAGCAAAGAGAAGTGATGCTTTTCCCTCTGACTTATATTTGAGCCAGTCAGAATTACTATCTTTCCATGTTTAATAGGCAGTGATTTTGCTGATGTACCAATTAGCACTCTGCTACAAAGAACATGCTCCTAATTAATAGCTTATGGTTTATGGGAAGAGCAATGTTAAGGATCTGGTTGTACCTCCAGATGTACCAAAAAAGTGTGAAAGGAGCTCTGGTTGATGTAAGGGAAATCTGTCTGCACAAAGAGACAATCAATGTATTTAGCATATGTCAGCTGTAAAAGGAACTTACATAAACGTAATGGAGGCATTTCCACATTATTTCTGTTGTATCCTGTAATCCTGGACATCTGCTTAGGGTAGCATGGATGGCCTACTCAGTGTTCCTGGTCTGCTTTTTTTGCTGTGCCCTTAACATGAAGTGGCAATAAGGGTAATTTGCCCTTACCTGTCTGCAACATGCACACTTCAAATAAATACTCAAACCTCCCTGGAAGACCCCTTCCCTCCAAAAATGCCCAAATTTCTCCTTTTACCTTGTGAAGAAAGAGCCCAGTGCAAAGAGACAAAGTACAGCTGCAAGACACAGTCACAGAGAGAGTTTGTATGAATCTTATTTCAGGTCAGAGCTACGCGTTACGAAACTCCAGCGCACCTTGCAAGTGACCTACATTGCAGGACTGGAACCCACTAACCTACAGAACCACCTGAAATCCCACAAAATAGGTCAGTGGGTTTCCTCCTAAGAAGAATTCCCCAGACAAGAAGAGATGCACATGAAATAAAGGACAAGCAGAGCACGTGCTTTGCCTGACGCAGGAGCCGTGTGTCTCGCCCTGCTGCCATATTCCTGCACACCAGCAGGACTCCCCAGAAGTGCCATGAACTTCTGTGTCCCTCACTGAGGGACCCTGGAAGGACCTGTCTGTTTGTTCAAGCCCAGTGGAGCAGGAAGAAAAGGAGCAGTGCCACAGCAAGGAACAGTAAGCCTACCAACAATGCAAAGCAGCTGGAGTACAAGCAACACCTGATTCACGATCAGCAGTGAACTCGCCTGGAATTATGGCAGGGGTGTCCAAGTTACAGCACAAAAGCCAGGTGTAGCCAGCCAAAACAATCGATCCAGCCCACAGCACACTTCTTGACTCACCCCTCATGAGGGTCTTGGGTCTCATGCACTTTTTTCAGAGACCTAAAAATTCAGCCAAAACAGAGTCCCAAAGTGCTGCACGGTTGCTGGGGAACACCAGCACTGAGCATGGGACACTCAGCCAGGATGCCACAGGAGCAGAGTGGGGCCACAGGGAACCACACTTTGTGCCCACCACTTCCCTCCTCTCAACTATCACCACAGGCAACACTGCACACTGTCTTATTTCCAGTTCACCCAATTCCTCTTACCAGACAAACACACCCACCAGCCGTGCAAAGGCAGCAGCCCCTCCACAGCAGCAGCTGATGGGAACATGAAACAATCAGGGCAATTAAGAAAGGCACGCAGAGAAAGTTGCTCCGCATTCCTCTGCCTACCAGTTCCCCACGAGGACCTGTTGGGAGCCAGGGGTCAGCATCCCAGTGGACGCAACGTCTGTTCACAGCAATAAAAGAGAGTTGCATGCGCTCTCCTCCTACACGCACATACATACTTTGATTTAGATTCCCGTCTCCCAGAAAAGCAGCCTATGGAGGAAGGGAGAAGTGAATAATATCCACGCTGCATATTATCAGTGATGTATTAACACGCTCAGTGTCGCAGTTTATCCGTTAGATCTTTAGAGAGTCTCCAAGAGAAATCAGAGATTGACATTAAACCCTACCACCCACAATTACTTAACTCAAACAGGTAATCTACATAAATATTATCAACACCCCTTATCCACGCTGAAGATTTTACTATTTATTTTAACAAAAAGCCCTAGTTACCCTAATAAAAAAAGGAAAACAACAGGTATAGCTATTATTCCTTAGTAGGACATTGAGAAAAAAACACAGTGGTGGAAGCAACATGAGTCACAGGAACCACCACACTCCCTACTGCATTTGCCACCCACAGCTTCTCAGGTACCCAAATTTGACAACCATAGCAAAGGGGTATTGCCTTGGTGCTGCACGTCAACACTGAGGATTCTCCCTGCTGAGAATGATTTCCCAGAGGTGCTGAGATCTAAGAGAAATCCTGGGGTGATGGTAATGAGATCATTAATGCCAGAGCCAAACACTGCAAAGAGCAAATCAGGACACAACTCTCACTTCTTTCAAACAGCCAAAGAACAAGACACAGATCTTATGCCAGGGTTATACTTGCACCAGGCTGACAGATAATAGCTGATCTGAAGCTGAACAGCTTCTTCTGCTCAGCTGAAGCCTCACAGACTAACTCCATGCTAGTTTAAAAAATAAGTGTAGCACGAATCCGTACCAGAAGTCAGTTTATAATGGATCAATACTCCAAGCCATGTGGCTGAGACATACGCGGTCCTGCAACGCAAGTCACAGACTCAAACTTGGTGTGCTGTCAAACCACAGCCCCAGAACTCAGGGTTTGCTGTGAACCATCAGCATTGTCTGCTTGTCAGATGGTGTTTGCTCCTGCCCTTGGCTCCTCTGCCCTGGTGGGTTTGCCAGACCTACAGAAGTACTCCCCAAATCCACAAAGTAACAGCCACTTACTTTTACGCAGTGCTGGTGAATAAGGTATGAGACAACAGAGATCTCAACAACTCCTGGCACTTGGGCAAACATTTTGCAAATAGGTATTGTGCATTCCAGCACTCAGCGGTACCCAGGCAGAGTTACACTGCACCCTCCATTACCAGAACAGCAGTCCCTGAGGGAACACATCCCCAGGATGTGGATGGTCCAGTGGAACACTGGCACAACTCCAGCCTGGTAGAGCCCGTGCTTCACTCCTCCTAATCCAACAGCCATTTAAATTCAGCAATCAACAGGAAAAACAGGGCTGATTTAACGATAGATTTAAACAGCCAAATAGTAAAACAAATATTCCAGAGTAAAAGCACCAGCATCACTTCCACAACAGCTTTTTTCTAGACAAGTTCTGTATTCCATTTTCACGGAAATTAAGCTCCTTAAAGGCCAGCTATGATGCTAAATAAAACCCACCTTAATGCAGGTGAGAGCTAACTAACTTGAGAGAACCAAATTAAATCACTTGGCTTCCAACCTACACCACAGCCACACATCACTGCAAGAGTTTTCAGAACAGTCCTGCAAACACATGGCAAATAAGCACGGCACATCTTAGTTGTATGAAGGTCAGGATCATAAGCCTGATTCCTCATTCCAGGAATAGCAGGACTATCTGGTGCCTATTCTGGTCAGCCCAGCTTGGATGCAGAAGAGAGTACTTTTCCATGGTGGCATGGATAGTAGCTTGCATCCTTCAAGGTGGTAGTTCAGATCTTGCAAACATGAGAATTTTCTGCAGAACTAAAGAGAAACAAAGGCCGGTATCTGAGACATCTGTTCCATACAAGAGAATTCAGCTTATAAACAGTTTTAGCTTGGCCTCCCCTCAAAAATAAGGATGGCAAAAGGGTGAAGCACTACTGACACCACTCCTTGGGCACTCCACAATGAAGTGTACATTCACATCACTTGATGCAGACTCCAAACCCTGCACTTCAGGCATACAGGTGTTAGCAACAAATAAAACAGAAATGCTTGCTCAATTTATACCTTGCAGAGGACACACACATTTCAACTCAATTTTGTACTAAAATCTCTCATTGTTTTGTTAATTTGCATGTCAGACATCCAATTGTTGCTTTCACATTTTCCACTGACTTTAAGTGCATTTCTCTCTGCTCAAGGCGTGTTCGTGATAAGAGGATGTGGAGTTTGGAAAAGGAAAGTATTTATCCCAAATTTTGAGAAAAAATTAACATCAGAGAAGCTCCACCACATCCCACCACTTGCCTATTCATCCAAAAATTAAGTTTCAAAAACCAGTTTCTCTGAAATCGTAAAGAGGGGAGCAAATATTCTCCTTCACAACGAAGTCTGAAAACAATCCCATGTAGAAACACTTCACAGCCCCTCCTGGGAGGAGAGGAAGTTACAAGAGGTGTACAGGAACACAATATATGTAAACTATCAGAGAACCAAAGGAGAAGAGGAGCAAGAATGCCATTAAGAAAAACAAATAGAAACAGAGAGCCATCATCTACCCCCAAATAGGAACTCACAGGAAATACGAGGCCAAATCCTGCCCTCACATTCTTAGGAAATCCAAAGTAAACTTTTCCTTCCGTGTTTGAAGAAGTAATGGATATTGGAAAGGAACATGCATCTGTGAAGCAAACTTCCCGGCAGAAGTTTCAATTCCAGTCTTCCCCTGAGTGCAGGAGCTGGTGTTGCTGCACCAGAGCAAACCACCAGAAGAGCCACAGGACACCAGTGAAAGTGGTGACCAGCACCAGTTCCTTGTGCTGTGACACCAATAAAAACCTCCAGGAAAGGAATAAGGCACTGTAAACCCCAGCTAACTGCTCCCCACTGCTCACTCCCCAGCCAGCTAAATCATTATCTCACCCAGCTGAGTGCTGTGTTGAACAGAGCTGGTGTCTTTGCCATCATCCTCACAGAAGTAAAAAGAACCTCAACATACTTGCCTAAATAGAGAGTAATAAAAGTTTAACCATAAAATAGCAAGAATCCAGGTGAGGAAATGAAGTTAGTGACATACTGTAACAAATCCAGTATTCAAGTGCTACAGGTTTAATGTAATCTTTGCAAAACAATTCTTCAGAGATGGATTTGACCTAATTTTTATTTAAAAGTGCACCTGAAATATTTATAAACAGCTCCTTGAAAAAACAGTTGAAAACAATTTAACTGTTTAGCCTCTACAATGATTTTGACTTGGCAGGTCAACTCTAAAACTCACTGTTGTTTGAAGCTCCTTTTATGAGATCCTAGGGAAAGGGGGTAGTTGGATCAGAGGAGATAAAACTTCTAAATGCTGCCAGCCACCCCTCCCACACGCCAACAGATTACACTGAGTCTGAAAAAATATACACACGGTGACAATTAGCTAGGGGTCTCACCAGTTCTTAAATCAGAGAATATTTATCAGCCAAAGTAAATTCCACAACAAATAACTGGTTTCACAGTGGAGGGAGGGGGGAAGTAGGTCATACCAGATCTTAAAAAAAACCCTAGGCATGCTGTGATTGCACACAATAATTTGATGAAAAACAGTTGCCTCACCATGTCTTTCACTACTTGGTTGAGTTTTTTTTAAAAGTGAGTTTGATAAATTTCCATAAGTGTAACTGAAGTAAGTCACAATGAAGCAAGGCAGTTTTAACTGCGGAAAAGTGTCATCAACTTGTCAAATTGCAACTTAAAAGTCAAGCTCATCAGACACCTTATATTTCAAGTAATAAATTATCAATCATAACTCATTAAGTATCTTTACATCAGTCATTTATTTAAAAAATTCTGAATAATTTCCCAGCACTGACTCGTATGTCACATACTATAACATTCAAAGTAACACCACAAATAGCTCTGACCTCCCAGAACTTCCCGACACACAATGCTCTCTCACAACACTCAATCACTCCTGCTTTCTGTTATATTTATTCATAAATTATACAAATATGCGAGAAGATATGATGGGCCATTGAATATTTTAAATACTTTCTCAAATTCTACAAACAAAAGCAATTTTAAAAGCAGCAAAAATGAATAGAAAGCTGATGAATTAAACGAATTAAAATTAGAAGCCATTCATAAGGGTCTATTAAAAGCTAAATAGAATTACAATGTTCTAGACCCGAGGATCACATCTGCAAGTAAGGCTATAGCTCTTAACCTGAAATCATCGACTGCTATCGCTCTTAATGGCCCTTTAAAAGACAAACCATCCTACTACCGCAACAAACAGTTTGAAAATTATCTTAAAAAAAAAATAAAAATGTAAGAGCACGTGAGAGCAGGCTGCTGCTCTCCAAATGAACAGCAGCATGGTGGCCAATGAAAATAATAGTGTCTGATACAGGATACATCCCATCTGGGCTCTGTATCTCACTAGGGCTCTCCTCCCACTGACACCCAGGCACTGGAGTGACACTGCGGGAGCGTGTGGGGACTGCACGGCCACACTCCGGAGGAGCAGCTCGGGACCAGGCAACTGCAGGAGCAACACATTCCACCTGAGCCAGCGGGGAAGCCAAGGAAACAGAAACCCACAGGAATCAAACGTGCTGGGAAGGTTCAGCTGCACAACAAAATGAGACTGAACGAGTCAAGAATCAGCTCCAGGTGCACAGAGAACACTGCTGTCCCAAAGCTCAACCTTACTCAATGCTCTAACCACGCTATTTACAACTGGTTTAAGTTCAACACCTCTGTACAGTTTGTAATAAGCACAGATACTTGTAGCTCATGTGCATCACAAACACATAGTGAAGCACTTCAGCACTCTGTTACTGTAACTCGGAGAGTTTCAATGGCCCAAAAACATGCTCCCCATTAAAAATGTAGGCACTTCACATTGTCTAAAGCACAGAGCGAACAATAACAACCCAACACGCTTTCACCTCCTTTGTCAATCAAGCCAAGACAGCCAAGTCATGCAAACAGCCTGCTGATGAGAGCACCTCAATACACAGCTGCACTCAAGGAAAACGACGCCTTTCACAATGGAAACCTCACAGACTATTTCTTTGGCAGAGCACCGCAATGGGAACTCAAATTTGGAAGGTACAATATGAACAAAATCCGAAATCAACATGATAGAACAAATCACAAAAAGAAAGGAAAAGCAGAGCACCGCATGCCTGCTTTAGCGTCAACTGATACCTCCAGGACAAACTTTCTGCACCCTCTAACTGAGAACTGGCAAGTTTGGGGGCTTTTTTTTTGAGATTAAATTAACTATTCCATGTCAGATTCACCACCTCATAAAGACCTTCACAGTTTCTCAGAGCAAGGCAATCAGAGAGACCTGACAGCTAAAGCTTTCAGAAACCCGCACCATTCCCACACTGAGCACAAAGCCGATTCCTTTCTGATGACAACAGTCACCAAGAGATCAACATCTCAGGGAGGGAGTTGTTCTCACGGCATCTTTAGTTTCAGCCGTTTCCCTTCTCGCTCCCTAATCCTCAATCGTTTCTACTCCTGTAGAAAACACAGGTAAACCTCCACCCAAACCACAGAAAACCACCTGCCCCAAACCACAGTCAGAGCGTTTCTGGCTGGCTGCGCATCTCCAAAAGGTTCTCTGTACACCAGCAACAACAACAAAAAAAGCACAGAACAACAAAAAGATTCAGGTTGCTGTCACATCCACGAAACATGTCTTCCAGCTCCAATTAAAGGCTTGAAAGAGAATTTTAAAAATCCACAAGCTTTTGAGTGGGGACAGAAGGGACTGCACCGGGGGAGAGAGGGGATGCAACCAGCCGATATCCAGGCAACAGCGAAAAAAATCAACAAGTCGGTGCAGCCCAGCGCGGAGCACAAGCCGCGTTGAAAGGTGCGGACGTACCTTGTGGAGGTGCCTTTCCTGACATCGCAGATGCTGCATTTGAAGGCTTCGGCGCTGTTCCTGAAGGTGCACACGCTACAATCCCAAAAGCCTTCGTCGGCTGCAGGTTTGGCTTGCCTTTTCGGCCTTGAGGAGGGGGAGGGAGAGGGGAAGCGTGTGTGTGTACGTGTGTGTTTGGGGAGGAGGAGAGAGGCGGCGGGAGGAGGAGGGAGAGGAGGAGGAGGAGGAGAGAAAGAAAACACACACATGAGAAACCATGTTACAGAGCCCCGAAACCCAGCGCCTGCTCGCACCGCCGCTCTCCCGCGGGGCCGGGAGCAGCCGACAAACCCCGACCGGGGCCGGGCCCGGAGAGGTGCGGGGGGCGCCGCGCTCCGCCCCGGCCCCGCCGGGCCGAACCCGCCGG